>BCJD01000002.1:485299-677749 GCA_001600195.1 Yarrowia keelungensis | reverse complement strand
TTGAACGCCAATAACCGGCTCTAGGTATATAGCTATAATGCATCTTTAGAATAAAAAAAAAACTATAATGCATCTTTAGAAAAAAAAAAACCGGCGAAGATTTTGGGCGATTTGGAGGAAGATGGAGGTGTTTGGGGTCTATGGGGGTGGTATTAAGGCTGTTAGGAAGAAGTGAGACCTGCTTTTTAGTCTCCTGCCTTCTCCTAGTGCGAGTTGGGTTGATATGTCGTGTTTTGCATCCCATAGGGGAGATTGTTTTTGAAGTTGAGACCTGAGAATTTCATGAAACGACTTTTGGCGTGTATATCAGATTAAGACACTTTCATAGAAAGGTATTGTGTAGTACGTGACTTATTGATGGCCTATAAGAGCTCAATTATTACATACATAGAGTATAGCAAGAGATCTGAGTAAGTACAAATAGCTCTACACACACAAGTATACAGACACCAAAATTATCTCAAAAATGTCATATAACTATTTACCCGTTTTTTCTTTCTTTTCAAAAGTCATAATCTCCAAAGAGACCGTTGTAGTTGTCAAAGTCGCCCTGGAAAGGGTTGTACTTGAAGTCGTGGTTGTCTTCAGGACTGGTGACCTGGGGAGTGATGGTATCTTTGTCGGAGGAAGAGGAGCCAAATTCGGTCTCAGAAGTTTCTTCGGTATCGTTGATGTTGGTATTGTCAGTGTTGTTAGTGGTATTGTTTGTGGTGGTATTGTCAGTGGTATCTTCGACGGTATCTTCGTTGGCGTCTTCGTTTTCGCTGTCGTCTTCAACCTCCAACTCCATGGTAATGTCCATCTCCATTTCAATCAGATCCATCATGTCCTGGACTTGGTTGACGGAGTAGTCGGCGGAGTCGCTGAGAACAGAATCAGTCTGAACAGGCTCAACTGATTGGACAGTCTCAAGAGAGAGAACCTCAGGCTCAGTGTGCAGCTCAGTGGTGTAAACAGGTTCAATGAGCTGACTCTGAGTGTCAGAGACATGAGCCTCAGTGAACAGAGAGTCAATTGTCTGAACATCAAAAGTCGGAGTATCAACAGTCTGAACCTCAGCAACTTGAGTCTCAATTTGAACAGTCTTCGCCTCAGCCTTCGCCTCAAGCTGAGACTCATACTGAGCCTCCCACTCACACCTCCTCTTGTTCATCTCCACAAGAACATTATTAGCAGCAGAAACGTCAACACTCGTCGACTGTCTCACCTCCTCGAACACCCGCTTCTTGGAGTTTCTGGGGTTATTAGGAGTCTGGATCTTGCCTCCTCGTCGGTCCTGCATCTCTTTTCGGATATGAGCGTCCTGATGACGGAACCAAGTCGTCCACACAGTGCCGACCTTCTTAATATACAGAAGCACAAACTCCTGACATTTAGAACACCAGCCCTTGAGCTTGCCGGTCTTGGGGTCGAGAATAACGCCCGAGGGGAAAGGGTAGATGGTCTTTGTGACGGCAGAAATGCCATGGACAGACGTCATGTGGTTGGCCCAGGCGTGGTTTCGGGTATTGTGCCACTGGTTGCAAGGAGCACAGTACCGTTCTCCGCCGTCTCGCTCGTTGCCTCCAATGAGATTGCGGTACCACACGGACGAGTACACGTCATCCTTTCGACCGTAGGTGTATCGGTAGAGATGCTTGTCGTCGTCCGAGTGACCCTTCTCCTGCACAGAAACGTCAAAGAGATTGGAGTAGGGGTTAGGGTAGGTGCTGAGAAGCAGGTCTCGAACAGCCTCAGACTCGCACTGGATGCTGGCATAGTCTTGGTTGATTCGAGACATGAGTTTGTGGGAGAGCTGGGAGTCGTGAGCAGCATAAGGCATGGTGCAAGACAGATCAGTGGAGTGCTCAAAGTCCTGGAACTGAGACTTGCAGCAGATGGGGTTGGCAGTGGTGGGTGAGTGATCATGATCTGAGCAAACAAGATCTGAGCAATCAGGAACTTCACTACCGGTAGGAAGGAACTCCATCTGAGGACCAAACAAGAGCTCCTCAAAAGAGACTGGGGAAACAGACATGGTCAGAAAGTCGTAGTCCTGGGTATCAGCAATGGTATCGAAGGTGTAGATGTTGGTAGACATGGTGGGTATGAAGATCGGTGCTGGAAACTTGCCTTTGAAATGAAGGGGGAGGGCCTCTATTTATAAGAATCCAGGGAGGGCTGTTGGAGGCTTCTGGGAGTCTCCTGAGAGCCTGAGAGCTGAGTAAAACGCTGCACAAAGCCAAAAGAGGACTTTTATGCCAGTATAGGCTCCATCTCCGTCGTATAGTCTCGTATTGTATGGTGTTGTGCATGTCCCTGCATAAGATGAGTTGAAATGAAACTTAGGTGTTGGAAAGAGGAGACATGGGATTTTAAGTAAGCAATGGAAAGGAGTATGAGACTGCCTGTATCTATTGATAGTAATGACGCTTATGTAATGAAGCCTGTAAGATGTGTCATTATAGTCACTCAATGTTGCATCTCAGAGCACAAACCACTCTATGCGAAAATTCTTTTCAGACTCATTCCAGACTCGGGTCCTGAATATAATGCAGGAACGGCAGTATCTCCGAATCGAGAATACGTCCCTTAATATATGCAAGGGATGATTATTAATAGATTCATCCATTTCTCTGCTTTATGCTCTTTGTGGCTTGTATTCTATGCTCTTTGGAGATGTGTATTGTGGTCTCAAACATTTGAAGTATAGCAACATGATACCAAGATGCTTGAGAAAATTCAATGATAGCTAGCCAGGAATCTCGTACTTCTCTAAATCACAATCTCTTTCTGTGTAAGAAGCTAATTCTTCAGGACTGTATGACATGAAACACAACATAACATACAGGACAGATTTATGCCCTTTTTCTTACCAGCTATTAATAGGGTATGCTATGGAAACATGAAACAAATCAGCATTGAATATCACAGCATTGAAAGATTATGCCCCTTTGTTCTCAAATAGTGTATGCTATGGAGATATGAAACACAGAACATAGACTAGTTCCCGAATTAGAACAGACATGTTTATGCCCCTGAATATCTCATCTGGTGAGGAGTCCATACAGTAGAGGGATTCGAAAACTATGCTGCAATATTTCCGTATGATTTTGAGGAGATAAAATACATAAAAAAGAAAAAAAAGGGAAAAGAAAAGCCCTTGACACTGTCTTTGCCTCAGTTAATCCGAGATTCTGCTCTCTCTCGGATAATTGTACTGTCTCAGTTTGGGCTTTACTTGAGTGATTTGTAGAGAGAATTGCTCAACTACTTTGTTTAGGTTATACTTGATAAACTCAATACCCGAGGGAGAGTGAAGATCACTCCATAGTGACTCAAAAAGACGGCAAAAAAAATCACACAGGCTGAGAGGGACTCAATAAACCATCCTCAAGTGTTATTGGGTCATATTAACTGCCTACCAAAATTTCCACCTCCCCCACCTTAATTTCACATTTCCTCCATTTGCCACCTTTCCAAGACATGGCGATCCCATGCAAATTCTGCTTCTTCCATCGGTTCTGGAAGCCTTCTAGGTTCATTTTGATACCGATCATGGCTGTGTTCCGTGAACATTGAGGCACCAGAAGGATCATCGCAAGTCAAACTAGACCAATGTTACACTTGAAATACCGGTACTTTAGAGCAATAGTCACGAGAGCGTTATTTGACGTGTCAGACATTGTAGACCTAGTCAGACTGAAAACAGAAAGCTCAGAATAACTGCCTTAAAACACCATTTAGTCTCACCACGTTTCGGCTGACTAAGCAACCCCCCACTTCCGAAATAGGCATAGTAACCCCCACTCACTAACTCGCGGGATTTATCCCCCGATCGAGACTTCTGCACTAACGGGGGAACTGAAACGTAGTTTGAAACAAGATATGTCGCTCAAAAGAAACGAGCAAAGCCTAAGAAACGCAAAAGACACGCATACGGGCGTGGTAGAGTTGTGATAAAAGCCGATAAAGGCTCCGTGCCTTATCCCAGTACATCTGAGTAGTAGAGATAGTAAAGGAGGGGAAGTGATTGGTGTTGGTTGTGTGCTTGAGTGATATGTATAAAGTTGTTTTGAGAAGACATCCTGCAATTGATGACGTATCCTGGTTTGGAACATCTTTTGAATGATTGGCTACTCGTATGTCGTCTTCCATACGCCAAAAGAAACTACTGGTCTAAGGGTTCTGGACTCAGTTTATCAAATTGCTTATAGTGTATTATAGCGAGTTGTGCTAAGATATCCCACCAGCACTTGGGACACCCTCACTTGGGACACCCAAAAAGCTGCATAACGCCACGTAACACCACCAGAAAAATTCCGCAAAAAAGAGGAAAATTATCTTCTAAATCTATCAAGAGCTGTGACAATAATGATATAGAAATTTCTACACTTTTCCCGTCTGTATCCGTTGTTTGAGGCCTTTCTCTGAAAAACAAGGTAAAGGTTTATATGCAGCTTTGGGAGTTTAATTGGCAGTAATTATGCAAGAATGGCCCAAGTGAGGGTGTCCCAAGTGCTGGTGGGATTTCTTAGTGCTAATAGGGTGAAAGCGTTAAAAGGCTGAAGGGTCATTTACGTACAAGCCGGTGGAGGGTTGATTCAGGGTGGGCAGGCTTTGAGGTTAGAGCACTTGAGTCACGTATGACTGTTGGTGAGTCAGAGACAGGCTTGAGAAGGAAGCGAAAGAATCGTTACTGTCAGTGGACAGGTACTGTAGAGAAGGAAGTGAGTCATATATTTGAAGCTGTCTTCAGTAGATTGACCATGTTTGTGCACTTAGTCAGCAGTAAAGAGAGAGAAGTTTGAGCTGACAATCGACTGGAAGATATCTCTTGAGGAGATGGAGTGTGAAATTACACTGTAGACCATTGCTACACACTGAGGTATGTGCCAAACACAAGGAAAGACTTAGACCGACGAGTTGATCTGCTCCAATTGAGACTGACGGGAAATTTGTGAGATTTCCCGTTCTTTGTATTTTCTATGATTTTCTATTATTCCCAACCTCACGGCATCGATAATGCGAGATGTCATGTGCGATAAACTTAGAGGTGGGTGTAATTGATAAGGGTTGATGCCAACGTCTAGGAGTAAACCCACTCTGATCAAAAGGTATGGCTGAGTTGATTAGTGGTACATATCAGCCACTGTGTGTTCTCTATTTGACACTCAGGGAATAGGAAGACCTCATGCTGAGTAAGAGCTGAGTATGCCGTTGTTGGGATGTGTCTCAGTAAAGTGATGTGTAAGTCGTTACCATATAAGATGTACCCCAACTGACAATACCAGCTCAGATACAACTGCCATGATTCTCAACAACTAGATCTTGCTTCTGTGGTATTGTGAGGAGATGAATGAAGAAGACATCCTTTGAGAACAGAATATCAGCAGATAGGTTAACAATCATTGAAAGTGGTATACGAAAGCAGCTACAGTACAACTGGAAGTTACACGTAATCAAGTCCTTTCGACAGAGTTATAAGCTATAGAGTATTGAGAGGTAAGTTTCTTGTCGATACGAGGTACACTAGGCTTCATACAGGTTACTCAGACTGCTTTATGATCAAAATATATTCATTATAGAGGTAAACACTACTTGTGCACTAGATGCGTAAACTCCTCGTGCTTCGCATTTAGTAAACTACTCGCAGGTAAATTCTTCGTGTTTCGCACTCAGATTTCACCTGCTTGTATCCACCACATACCTCCCCGCAATCTTTCCCTCTTCCATCAAGGTAAACACCTTCTGCAGCTCGGACAGACCCACCACATGAATCGGACTCTTCACAAGTCCCCGGCTGAAAAACTCCAGGGCTTCCTGCGTATCTGCTCTGTTTCCCACAGGAGATCCCTTGATCGTGATAGCTCTTGCTACCTGCGAAAAAATGGGCGATTTGCAGACAGCCCCAGCAGGCAGACCTACCAGAACCACAGTTCCCACAGGTCTCACGTACTCCAGGGACTGATTAATCGCAAATTCAGACACAGACACGTTGATAACGGCATGTGGACCTCCCTTGGTGATTTCCTGCACCTTGGCGACTAAATTCTCAGTCTTTGCAAAGTCCACAAACACCTCGGCTCCGAGATCCAGACACATCTTCTCCTTCTCCTCGGTAGTGTCAATGGCGACCACTCTGAACCCCATGGCCTTGGCGTACTGCACTGCCAGAGATCCCAGACCTCCTCCAGCTCCTGTAACTGCCAGCCACTCGCCTGCCTTGCGTCCAGACGTCTTGATGGCCTTGTACACAGTCACGCCAGCACACAGAATGGGAGCCACCTGGGACAGATCTGTGTCTTTGGGAATATGGGCCGCCTGCACAGCGTCAGCCAGAGCGTACTGCTGAAACGTGCCGTCCATGGTGTATCCTGAAATCTGGGCTTTCAGGCAGTTGGGTTCGTAGGCCTGCTGACAGTACTCGCAGGTATAACAGGCCTGGTTGATCCACTTGATACCTGCGTAGTCGCCAATTTCAAACGTGGTCACGTTCTTTCCCTTGGCCACAACTACTCCAGCGCCTTCATGACCGCCAATGAGGGGAAGCTTGGTAGGCAAAGGCCAGTCTCCCATCCAAGCGTGAAGGTCGGAATGACATACTCCCGAGTACTTGACGTTGACGAGAATCTGGTGGTCGGAGGGAACAGGCACGGGCACGTCTTTGTACTCCAGAGGACCTCCAGAGGTCTCGAATACAATGGCTTTTTGTGTTTTTGGGAGCATGGTTAAAGTGGCGAAGAAGATGTTGGTCTGGGGAAGTAATAGGAGCAGGAACACACCCTTATATAGACAGATTTGATGGACACGGACTGAAGATAGACTCAACCCCACATTTCAAAGCCTATCTATGATACCGGTAGACATGGTGATGAAGTGCAGACGTGAAGATGACAGCTAAGAACTATACATTTGACACAAAGTCAACACCCAGAACAATGACAAAGTCCACAGACACAATATATCCGTTTATTCCATCAATTGACCAAATAACACTATCCAAAACACCCTCTTCTCCTCCACTTTCCTCCACTTTCCTCCTAGATCCGTCTCATTCCCCTCTCCCCACAAACTAGACCTATTTGTACAATGCTGCACCTTCGGCCGAGATTTTGCTGCAGCTCGAGCCTGAGATCATGCCTTACCTCTATTATCTCCGTTATCAGCGGTACAACGGTGATGAAGACAAGGAGACGTTATGCTTTGTACCCCACAAAAAAAGCATAACACGGTGGTGGTGTCTTGGAATATATTCTGATTTAGTAATGTTTAGTACATTTCAGGCTGATTTTAATGTGGCACTTGCTGTCTGTCATTCCCCTGTACTGTAGTTTTCAATCCTCCTGAATTCTTAGCAAATCTTCAGTATTTTCAGCATTTATTCTGAATTATTTTATTTCTCTTATTTTTACCTTAATCAGGTTGCAATCTACCCCACACCTGCACGATTTTATTAATCGATCAATATTGAATAATCAGCATCTGCTGAATTCAGGATCAACGGAATACCCCATTTGACCACTTCTTTGTACTCTTACGGCACCCCCACAAGTGTGGCAATTGCAGGCTATTTTTCTCCTTTTTCGTCGAATTTGCCCTCGAATTATAGGCTTTAAACAAATGTGTCAGATGATAAGACTGTGAGCCAGGGTTGTAGAAAACTAGGGCTCGGAAAAGCGGCGAGAATACGAGTCTTCAAGGGCTAGATCTGCTGCGTTGCATTTGGCAGCTGTCGAAACTGCTTAGTGAAGAATGCAAATTTCATTTTACATCGAATTATTTTGAATAAATCAAAGTAAATTAATTAAATTCAAGTAAAACGTAACAAAATTCCACCAACCTGCGAAAATACATATACTAGACACTTTCGTCAAAAAATGTGGATTAAATGGGCTACAACAACAAAATCATCCAAGCTGCTCGGAATCTATTCAGAATTTCTATGCCTTGGGACGGCTTAGTCAGCCTAGATATACATAAGGTTTTTTATTTCATTCTGATTTCATGGATCCTCGTCTAGAGGAATTGGGAAAGAGCTGTGCAGCTAGTAATTTACAAACTAAGATAATCACCTTTGATTTTCGTAACCCACCAATCTCGCCCAGCGAGGCGTTGTTCCTCGTTTCGCTGAATATCGCGAGTTCCACCAAACCTTATATGGGTGTTTACGAGCGTTCTCACAGCACACATACGGTTAAGCTCTCAAACCTAGCCTGGGAGCGAAAATGGCCATAATTGCATGAGCTTTTAATTCCCAGATATGCGGCCTTATTCGGTTTAAGGTTTGGCTGAGGAGGGCGGTGAGGTGTTGACCAGCGGTAGTGGCTGTTTTGTGTCACAAAATGAATGCATCAGTCTCCCTGTATATTTTACAATTTACAGAAGCACTCAACCGCAACACATCACCGTATCGCGCTGCCCTGGAGTGCGTGAACATCGTCAGATTCATACTCACGTTTGTGTCCGTCACGAGTCTTTGTCTCCTTACTCTGTTTGTGTCACCAACAACGACAACAGATGATCACCCCTTCTCACAACCCCCCTTACCACACCCGCCGCTCCGTGCACTTCCACTAACGCCGTGTTGGAGACATAACATGATTGCGTCCGCCGCTTTGTTTTGTGGAAGTGAGTGAGTGGTGAGTGGTGAGAAGAGTGGTGTGTAAGAGGAAGAGTGGAGTTGGGAGGGAAGATTGTGATATAGAAGTGCATACTGTTTAAGGTGAGGCTTGGATAAAGATGGGTTTTTGACATGCCAAGAGTTGTAAAACTAAGGGGTGTTGGCTGCTGATCTGAATAAATCACGTGACTGGTAGTGAGCCCGATATATAGCAGGTTCTATGAACTCACCAATCCTTCAGCGTGTCTGTGTCATAATTATCATTTATTTTTTGCTCAGTTTTTGTGGTCGTGTGACACTCTCAATAAAGTTTGAGGCTCTCCTCCTAAAAAACATCGCGATAAGGTGAAACATGATTGTCGATAGAATTTGATAGGAGAGTGGTGTCACATAGAGAACTGCACAAGATGAATCCCCCACACCATCAAAATCACGTGCCGTTTTTTCCGGCTGATTTGAACAATTTTCGAGCAAATATCGAATTTTCAACCTCAGCCGTATACCTCCCTTCAAAACAATGAAGCAAACCTTCCAAAAACGATAACGTTCTTGTAGCGCTGAGACAGCTCTTGTCCATCTCGAGTCACACCCTGCAAGGGTCTGGAGCTTGCTATCTGTGGAGAAATCAAACTTCAGAGGAGTACAGTTGTCTGCAGTTGGTAAAGTCAGAGCTCGAGGTATATTCGACGAGTGTAAACTCTGGTACGCTAGCGAAAACGAGTATAAGTGCTGTTGATAACTTTCATCTATAGCCTCCACTCACTAAGAACAGTACTAAGAGTTGTGGTGTGACTGAGTGTGGCTTGTAGAGAAGTGGATAGAGAAGTGGATAGAGAAGTGGGTCGATAAATGACTCAAGAGAGTGTGAGGTGTGTTACTGAGACACTGCTCTTTCAGATAGTGTAGCTGCTGTAAGAAGACCAATATAGAAACCTATTCAGAAATGCCGTATAATCTCATTAACAACAACCACAACAGTGCTCTGAATATTTGCACTACTGCAAGCAGTACTTCGTTGATGTAGTTGCGTCTACTATCTAGAAGCTCCAGTTATGCCTCATGTACACCTCTGGGTTATGTCTCAGCAGGACGTATTCGCCTTCTAGAAGACGATACATCGGGCCGAGTTCTTATACGGACATGTCGTTGTTTCTCGTGACTGTTATCAGGCTTTGAGAGGCGTAACTGAAGTAACTGAAGGGTACTGTAGTCTGTCAAGATAAGGCTATGTCTACGATATACCAGGTGTAAGAACAGTCCCAATATTATGGTATGACTGTGGGAAGACTCATTTACCAAGAGACACAAGAGACACCTATAATGTCTATGAATTATCTGTTGATTTCTTTTGTATGTCCCGAGTCACCCTCATACACCTCAAGGCTTATCGCCTGCCTCATTTCCCAATCGAGACTTTGGCTGCCTGTTTGAGACATTAGTATAGACGGCACGCGAGCAGACGGCACACGACTATGAAGTTAATCCAGGCTGGAGCTCAAGAGTTTTATGATGTCTCGATCTATAGGTACCGGTAGGGTAGGGTAGTATTGATAGCTGTGGTTAGAGCTGACTGTTTGGAAATATAACCACTGTCATAGTTACTAGGTCTATCTGAGACAAATAGTGATTGACATAGAATCCAGGGTACTGCCTTACTGTTCAAACCGACAGCTTTGGACTTCACAGCCCCAACTTCTACAGCCTCAAACCACCCACTGATAAGCCCCACTTCTCGTACTCCCTGTCAACGTCGTATCTCGTTGCATGTCCACAGCACAAGGAGATGGATACGTGATCCTCGGCAAAGTTGCACAAAGAAACGCAAAAGCTGAAGACGGATCGCTCCAGAGACTAACCTAAGAGTTGTGCAAGAGTATGAACGCCTCGGTGTAGTTAAAGTGGGGAGATGGAAGGGGGTGAAGACGAAGAGACAAGGAAATAGGGGATTTTTAGGAAGACACAGAAAAGACAGAAAAAAAAGGAGCAAACACGATACCATGAAATTATCAACAGTTTTGTCTGTCAACTTTGCCATCACCACACCACACCTCACCCCACATATGCCTACATCTCCCTGCTCAACATACTTTGATCGACGAGCTCGTGTGCCAGGTTTCCGAAAAACGCCAAACGTCAAACGTCAAACGTCAAAGTATCGTTCCTGCATGTAACATGGACATCTATGATACAAGGTCGAGACAAAGGTGAAAAGAGCCGTTGACTACCGTTACGTGAGTCACAGTGTCAGGGTGACTGAAGTACTTGGTGTCTTAGACATATTTCCTACTGGTAGTGTGGTCTATTGTATGTACACTTCTGCTTCATTCCACTCGTTCACACTGTAGATCTACTTGTACAGTATTTTTCAGGAATGCCACTGTACAAGTCAGTATGTACACCTACCTCTAGCAGACTCATTCCTCAGCTCTACAAAGGCCCACCGCCCACCGTTGTAAATTTCTCGAGAGTTTCGATGCGTTGTTAGATTGAGTTGTCGGATATCGCGGGGACGAAAATGAAGAAATGTGAAAATTGAAAATTTGGAAAAACTTCAAAAAACACCAAAAAATCGGGGGAAATCAGAAGCCGTTCCATTCCAGATGTACCCCTTCACTGGACCACAATCCACCATTTTAGTCTCCACAACTGCTCCACTAGCCTCCCAATTTAAACCCCCATTTTTTTCATGCACACTTTATTTTAATTTTATTCTACTCACACGACACAAGGCACACGACAAGTGCACACGACTCTGCACACGACTCAACCCTAACTTTGGAGCTGTGTACGAGACTCTTTTGTGGCTGGAAGTGGATAAAAAAAAAAGTGTGAAAAATGCTGGAAAATCACAATCGTCGGAGTCTCACACCTCCGAAGTCCCGCTCTAGACGGCTCTCTCTTAGCTTCAGCGTTGGCTACTGCATCTTTAGACGTTCCAGACTGGATTGCTCAAGTACATACGAGAGGCATAGCAGAGCCACCAGCCCTAAGCTGTTAGGCTAGGTGACCCGTTTTTGATCCATGCCGGTCGTACGATCAGGACTCTGGCGTTTTTTTGGTGCTAATCTAGATGACAAATTTTTCATCTCCAACTCAATGCCTGTTTTCAATTAGGCGTAGGTTCAGTTGAAACTATTTGAAACTGTAGTTAACGCCTGGAGCTTAGTTTCTAAAACACCTCACCCACCTTTTGGGGATCCAATGAGAGGCGAGGATTGAGCACGTGGGAGAATGGGAGGTGGAAATTGGAGAATTCTGAATTGAATCGGATTTTCCGCCAATAATTGGATTTACTGGAAAATCAGCAACGGCAAAAGTCGAACAATTACTGGGGTTTTCTTCAAGTTAATCGAGAAGGAAATGGGGGAATTGGAGAAATCAATAAAATCAGGAAATTCGATTCAAATCGAAAATAGCGGGAAAATGGGTCTAAATTGGGAAATCGAGGGAAAAACAGAGAAATAAACGGGAAAATCGGAAAAAATAAACAGGAAAATCACAAACAATTCCAAAAACCCATATGCAATTCCAAACTCATGGCTTGCTCAGCAATACCACCAACTCATCCCCTCGGACCCCGAATCACCCTCTCACCTCCTCCCCTACTCCCACTCAAGCAAGTCTGTCCGACTGTGTGCAAATCTACCTCCACATAAACATTGACCAAGTGCCAAACGGACATATAACAGAGTTTAGCGCCAGAGCAGCACAGTGGATATTTCCCGGAATACCGTATATGCCTCGATCGACATGTCGCGAGATGGTGTCTGAGCGTTCTGTGTAACCCCCAGGATTCCTTGGCATGCGGTATTATCTGTTCCTGCCGTTGCCAAGACGAGGGGAGCTAGGGGTGATGGCCAAGCCTCTAGGCGAGCGATTGCGTATGCCAAGAGGCCGTCTTCAGGCACGTGTTTGCAACCTCTGAGCCCAAGGCCAGCTTGGGACAAGCGCCAACCCTGTGGAAAAAGCAAAGCCGGGCTGTTTGAGCTTGTGCAGAGAGCGGGTAAGCATTATACCAGCAGGATATGATTCCTTGGCAGCCCTCTTTGTTAGCATGCCTCCCACCCAACCCCCACTCCCTCTTCAGTCTGCCTCGTATATGTAACGAATACGGCGCTAGCAGCGAGCTGGCAAGGGCCTGGGGTCTAGTGAATAAATCAGCGTTTGAAAGAGTCTCTGAAATCAGTCTTTTGGCAAACGTTTATCGGACAATAAGCAATGCTAGCGGCAAGTGCGGCTATAACGAGTTGGGCTGTGGGAGCTTGGTAATCTTGGTAATCCCTCAAAGGGCTGATTTTCTTGGTTGGGGTCTCACCCAGCCAAAGTTGCTTCTCTTTGCTGCGTCAATAAGTCCTACTCCGTGCCACGGGATATCTCAGCATAGCACAGAGTTTTTTGGTGGGTTTGCAAAGTGGAAAAAAGCAGTGCGCTAGCGGGGCTCTAAAGCAAGCGTGCCCGTAGCTCAAGGTAGTCCAATTTGCGCGGCACAGCCCTATGCTTTAAACCTCGGTGGGTACGTCCTGAAGTGAAGGGTGTAGGTGTCAATTCCGGTTCTTGTATCTGTTTGTTCTGCTTGTACGAGTACTTGTCTGTGTGTGGTTGTGCCGTTTGTTTGGGAGAACATCTACTCCTACCGTTAGCTTACATCTGTCACACGACTACTCGACCTCAATACGGTCGACTCCGAGCTACAAAGAAAGACTATTGCAGCTGATAGGTTTATGATAACGCCATATCGATGCATACAATGAGTGGGCAGTGGGGGGAGAGATCGAAAGATGAATAATACAATCTTCAGACGGCACAACCAATACCGGTAGTACAATCAAACTGAAACACTGGAAATGTGAAATTTCGTAATTTCGTTTGTGAGTTGCTCTTTCTATTGCCCTTCTCACCTCACTGCCTTCTCACTGCCGTGTGGGGCTACAATAGGGGTAGAGTTAACGTCTACGAGGCTTCTCTTCGTTCCCTGAGAACCAATGGATTACGCACGTTGTTGGCTCTTTTGGGGATGCGATATAAAAAGATAAATAGCTTACTTTGACTACAGTTGCATCTCATGTAGGTTAGAAGACTTTACATTAAACTCAAATAGAAACTGTTATTGGTGAAGAAGGAAATGAAGCTGAGAAGCCCATCGCTTAGACGGACTTCTCCTCCTCGTTGAAGTCGTGCGAGGAGTGCTCCATCTCGTGGGGAGGTCGCCACTGGATCTCGCCATGCAGCTCCTCCGACAGCTGCTCCAGCGTCTTTCGCTTGGTCTCGGGAATGAGGAACGAGGTGAAGAAACCACAGAGCATGAAGAGAGCGAAAATCTCCATGACGTGGTTGAGCCAGCATCCGGCGGGCTTGCCGTCTCGGGCACAGTTGTGGTCGATAAGAGTTCCGATGACAACCTGGGCGATGATGGCTCCAACCTTACCGGCGGCAGCAGAGATTCCGTGGGCCGAAGATCGGTATCGGGTGGGGAACACCTCGCCGGGCACAATGAAGGTGGTGGTGTTGGGGCCAAAGTTTTCAAACAGCTGACACAGAATGTAGCATGCAAGCAGACCGCCGTCGTGGATCTTGTGGTAGCCAAAACCAATGATACAGAAGAGAGCGACAAGGATCAGGAAACCGCCAATCTGAATGGGCTTTCGGCCAATGGTATCGATGGTGACGACGGAAATCCAGTATCCGGGAATAGCGCCGGCACAGACCAGAATCAGGTTACCGACCGAGTTCTTCATGAGCGTAGAGTACAGGTTGTCTCCCTTGTCAAAGTGGATGGCCTTGAGAATCTGGGAGTTGTTCAGACCCAGACCATAGAAGGCGATATCCAGGAAGAACCACGAGCCGGCAGTACCAATGAGAATCTTGCCGTGCTTCCACTGGCCGAAATGTCGGCAGAAATCCTTGAAAGAAGCCTTGGGGGGAGCGTAGTCGGCCTGCTGGGCGGCCAGAGCCTCGGCCTTGGCCCGCAGAGCCTCAATCTCGTCGCCCTTGTCGCTGTTGTCGCCCGAAGTGTCGCCGTTGGTGTACTTTTCAATGTCCTTCTGGGCCTTTTCAATGTCTCGAGACACGTCAAAGGTGTATCGGGGAGTCTCGGGAATGGTCAGTCGGAAGTAGAGAGCAGCCATGGCAGGCACACATCCCCAGCCGACGAGAATTCGCCACGACATGTCCAGGGCCTTTCGGCACACGTGACCACAGTCCTTGGCGGAATGAGAGGGCTCCAGCTGGTTCTTGAAACCGGCCATGCAGACAATGGACACAATGGCGCCCATGAGCTGGCCCCAGCCCTGGTTGGCAAACACAGCGGCCATCATGGCGCCTCGCCATCGGGTGGTGGCAAACTCGGAGGTGATGATCGACGACAGAGGGTAGTCTCCTCCGATACCGATGCCCATGACGATTCGCCAGAAGGTCAGAACAGCCACAAAGTTGATGGCCTCGGACTCGCCGGCCATACACTGGGAGATGGTGGCTCCAATCATGAGCATGAGCTCGGAACCGTAGATTCGCTTTCGGCCGACGATATCGGCAAGAATACCAAAACCAAACTGGCCAATGACGGTTCCCACGGAGGTGGACACCTTGAGCAGAGTGGAGGTGGAGGTGGGGGGCTTACCAGGACCGTTGATGGTCTGGCCCCAGTACACATAACCCAGCATGGTGATACCCAGGTTGATGGCGAAAATGTCGTAGGCATCGGTCATGAAACCAACTCCAGCAACGGTGATGGCTCGAATGTGCTCCCAGCCAAACGAGGCATTGTCAATTTTCTCCAGAGCCAGTCGTCGTCGCTCGTTGGGGTCCTCAATGTGGGCAAAGTCGTTGACATAGTTGTGGAAGGCGGCGTTTCCACCTTCGGTCACGTTGTTTTCGGCCATTGAAGAGGATGGGAAGTAGCTGCTTGACTGAGGAGCTTTAGGGGGTGGAAACTAGCCAGATTATATACCATGATGAAGCTGCCAGAGTTCGCCATGTCCACATAGCGTTAGTCTTCAGCTACTGGGCCAAACGAAAAGTGGATAAAAGCAAAGTCAACCCAAACCATGGGTGCTATCGTCGTAACTTGGACAGTAAATTGAGGTTTGGCGAGAGCCCAGCACTAATTCTATCCACTGAAATTTTTTCACCTAGCCAAGAGTAAACGAGTGGTTGAGTGTTGTGGGCTGTTTGTTTTTTGCTTGTTCATCACCCCCACCGCCAAGCCACGTGATCTAACGGCGCCAAGAAAAATGACGCATTGGCATCTCTCCGGGACGACGCACGTGGACCGCTGTCTCCAGGGCCTCAGCTCGCCCAGGGCTAATTAGCGCCCCACGTGGGGTGCACAAGCCAAAATCCGGCCTCCCACTCACCGCTTTTGACTTTGTCAGCAGAAACTCGCCCTACAAGAGCTCCCCCCTACCTCCCCTCTTTAGCGTTTTAGACTATCGATAGTGTGAGATACATGACAAGATATATTCGGATTTAGAAGTACTAACCGTCAACGTTAATAATGAAACTCTAAGAATGAAAAGTGAAGATAGTACTGAGTTGACAGAGCTGAGCTACAAGTACACTTTCTCAAACACTGAGCTCAGCTCTTTCGAACTCTCAAGCACGTTTCTCAAGGTTCGCGGCTGTCTTTTTTTTCTCGCTAAACATGACTCTCTACAGCTTAGCTCGCTCAGGGAACACCACCTCGTCGCCCTTGCGCTGCCGTAGAAGCCGCCGCAGAATCTTGCCCGAGGCATTTTTGGGGATGGTCTCGTTGCGGAACACCACCACGCCTCCATGTAGCCGTTTGTAGGAGGGCACCTGGGCGTTGAGCGACGCGGCCACGTCTCGAGCAACCTCGTCCCGCGCGTCCCGTAGCACCACAAACGCACGCGCGGCCTCGGTGCCCTTCTCGGGCACGTGCACGCCAATAACGGCGCAGTCCAGCACCTGCGGGTGCGCCAGCAGCAGGGCCTCGATTTCCGCGGGCGCCACGGCCTTGCCCATGGACTTGATCATCTCCTTGGTGCGGTCGACAATGACGATTCGGCCCTTGACGTCGATGACGGCCACGTCGCCCGTTCGCAGCCACTTGCGGTGGTAGTGGGGGACAGAGGCTGCGTCGGCTGCGTCCACAAACGACTCCTCGTTGGCCAGACAGTTGCCATGGTAGCCGGCCATGATGGCGGGTCCTCGTAGCCAGAGTTCGCCAGAGGGAAGAGGATCGCCTCGCTTGAAGGCTGCGTCGATCTTGTCGGGGTCCGTCTCGTTGTAAGCGGGCTGGTCAACACCGTTTTCGCCGACGATACGGGCCTCAATGTTGCCGCAGAGCTTGCCGACAGAGCGAGAGGCGACATCGGAGTCCGACGGGTTGAAACAGGTGGACAGAATCGACTCCGTCATGCCGTACATTTGCGTGACGGCGATATGGCTGCCAAGGCGTTTCTTGACGTCCTCAATGACGTTTCCACCGAGAGGAGCAGCTCCAGAGGTGATGAAACGGAGCTTTTGGAGGGAGGGAAGGTACTCATCGACAATAGGCGATTTAGCCAGAGCAATGATGATCGGAGGGACCATGAAGAAGGAGGTGATGCCGTAGTTCTTCTGCGCTTCGAGGACAGCTCGCAGATCGAAGGACTGATGCACAACACACGTCTCGCCGGTGTAGAAGCACGCAAACAGAAACTTGAAGTAGCCGTAGATGTGGGACATGGGCAGGACTGCGGAAATGACGTTGGAGGGGTCGTCAAAGAGATCGGGAGCGACAATGGCCGAGCACTGGGCGTTGGAGGTCACCACGTGATGTGTCACTCGAACAGCTTTGGGAAGACCGCCAGAAGTGCCTGACGACATGACCAGAGCAGCTACCCGCTTGGCAGCCTCGGGACGGGACAGTCGGAACCGCTGACGCTGCTTGAGCCGCTTGACGGGCTGTCTGAGCTCCTCCATGGTCACAATAGGAGTTTTGGCCTTGAGCAGGGTGAGGGCTTCTTGGGCCTCCGATTTGAGATCCGCATCGCACACAATCAGCTTGGGCTTGACGAGCTGCATCTGATGGACCAGATCACGTGCCTTATAGACGGCAGCAGCAGGTGCCACGGTGGCTCCTAGGTCCAGGAGAGCCCAGTGAGCAGCAGGAACGTAGATGCTGTTCTTGACGTAGAGGAGGACCACATCGCCAAGGTGAGCGTCTGCATTCGGACGAATCGAGTGACCAATGCCAAACTGGTAGAGTTTGGACGCAAAGAGCTCGACGGTTTCCCATTGCTGGGACGTTGTCAGAGACTCGCCTGTTTCGGCAGAGATGAACATCTTCTTGTCGCCCTGAGAAGGCGCCATTCGCATGAAATCAGACACATTGCCGTAAAACAGCTGCGCCACGTTCTTGGGCGCCTTGTGGATGATATTGGGGGTAGTAGCGACTTCGGTGGACATGACGGTAGTGAGTGAGGGCTGGAATGGAGGTTCTACGGTGGATATATATCATATTTCTCTCGTGGATTTAGAATGCACAACTTCCCCACATTTTATGCACGATAGGACAAACAGAGTTTGGAGGGAGAGATGAGACATCGGTAGGTTGTCGGGGGGCTTGATAGAAGAGGATAAACCTGTCATGCTCGTCACGTGACTGAAATACGCCGGCTTTTATATTCGTTTTCCTTTTTTCCTCATTTTTCCCCTCAAAATTCTCCCCATTATCCATCATATTTTTCTCACTTTTCACCAATCTAAATCTCAGCCGAATCGGCCTACTCTCTGCACCCTGGAAATACTTCCAAGCCTGCGTAGTCGGCTTTGCCACGTTGCGCCACACCGATTGAAAAGGGCTTTGTGTCACGTCTTTGTCCACCAAATTTCTCCCCTTTGTGTCTGCCCTTTGTACCCCTTCTTTCTGTCCTCACCTCCTTGTCTCCCTCCGCCTCTCCTCCGTGATGCTCCACAGACGCATGTACTGCTATGACCATGTTGAGGACGATATGCAGGCATCAAGATGTTTTTCCGGGGTGACTTGCTCTCGTAGTGGTAGTCAGCGGGCGGTAATGGCGGTAATAGCGGTCATAGATCACCTTCCCCTCTCCTTAGAGTTCGGCTATGGGTGGAAGATGAAGGGAAGAAAGAGGTGTTCGAAGAGATAGCTAAATTAGATGGAGCAAGTAGGGTATGTGATTACTCAGCCAAATGTACTACGAAGAATAAATTTGTTGCTACCATAGAAACTGCTTACAAGTACAAGTAACTGATTACTTCCCACCCCCATCTGAGACATCCCTCTTCACCTCCACCTCTTATGCATCACCATTAGTTATCAATATATAGCCAACGTCCCAAGCCGAATATTGCTCGTCTGCCTGACTTCGGACAGAGGGAGGTGGAGTTGCGAATTTCGAGAAATTTGTGGCAAATATTTGACAGAAATGGTCACGTGGGGCCCACGTGACTTGAACAGAAATGAGAGTTTGAAAATATTCACAGAAGTCATCAAGAGTCGTGTTTGCTGTTGCTGTATACTCTTCCTGTTTTGGCTGCACATTGACAGTGAGATGAGAAAATTGACGAAAAGTCGGAATGTTCGCAAAGGAGCACAGAATGGGTGTTCTTGGTAAATAATCTTTCACAAGTTTGTGTTTTGAACACCATCATCTTGGGTTTCCTGGTGTTTTTTTTTTTTTTTTGTTTTTTTTTGACAAATTCAGACCTTAATCGCCTGGTGAAGTCTACTCGACATCCCACCATCCAGTCTCACCCAAAATAACGGTCTAGTCTCAGTCAAAGACGAGACACAGTACAAGTGCAAACACAAGTAAGACATCTCATCTTCATTATTAAGACTAGATGTTTCACCACTGGTCTAATGTTTGACTGCCATAGCATTCTGGAAGCCTTTCATACTCTCTTCATAGCATAAGGCATAGCATATACAACCAAGAAGTGATAATCCAGATGCATGAATATCTTGAACCCCAGAGTTCACTACAGCTGCTCTTTTTGTATATTTCAGGTCTGTACTGACGCCTCAAGCTGACTAAGACTGCAGCCTGGAAGAACCATAGAAGGAAGCGTTATCATAGCTCACTACAATTATCACATTCAACCCCTCAGTCTGCCCTCTTCTACAAATATCATGTGCCACCTTTTATACCACCGCCTCATCGACTAACGATTCCACTTCCACGGCTAATGCACCCCTCTCTGCCCTGATTCCCCACAGTCTCAGATCTGGCTAGCATGGACCCTGTCGCCAGATGTGGTTAGCGTGGAGTTTAGAGGCTATAGAGAGGCTATAGTTGGGCTATTGACAAGGCCGAAAATAGGCCGATTTAGGGGACATAGACAATGGGGCTATATTGGCGGGTATTTGAGTGGTGTCGGGGGACTACAGTTGGTGGTGTACGTCGGAGTCCTACAGTTGGTGTATGGTATTGAGTACATATAGAACAGCATGGGTGGAGGAATAGGACAGAACATGATGACACTGTATGATTAAACTACTCATAACATCATGGAATTGCATCATAACCTCTCCGCTGACCTTATGAGTCCTGTAGGATGATATTGACAGGTTATGAGACTGAAGTGGGCCTGGTGGAGAGATTGACAGTAAGTCAGATCATGCTCAGACTCACAGGTTAAGACCTCTTACTACCAAAACACCGTACTCCATACAGCCTATACAGCTCAGTACCAGTTACTTCTTATCTGGATCCTCCAAAGTCTTAATCACCTTTGCTGGAGCACCTACAGCCACCGAGTACTCCGGAACATCTCTGGTGACGACCGAATTCGCTCCAATCGTGCATCCTTTGCCGATATTCACGCCTGGCATCACCTGAACCCCTGAGCCTAGCCAACAGTCATCGCCAATCGTGATAGGAGCAGCGTACTCCACGTGATCTCGTCGAGACTGCACATCAACGTCATGAGTCGCAGTGATGAGATTCACGTTAGGACCCAGCAACACCCGGTCGCCAATCGTGATCAGAGCACAGTCCAGAAACGTGCAGTTGTAGTTGGAGTAGAACCGCTCGCCTATAGACATGTTGCTGCCATAGTCAAAATACACAGGAGGCTCGATATAAGCGCCCTTTCCCACCCTTCCCAGCATCTTGTCGAGCATCGCAGTTCGAGCCTCGGCTAGCTCGTCGGGAGAAAGATCCTCGGGGAAAAAGTCGTTGTATTTCTTCTGAGCCATCCGGATTCTATGACGTGCTTGGACTAGTTCGGGACCTGAATCTTGGTACCCCATGGTAGAGATCATCTTGTCGTACTCTTCGCCATGCAGAACATTGTTGAGCCGTTTGGAAAGCGCAATCTGCTCGGGATCGAGCTCAAACTTGCGTTCGAGGGGCATGAGGATGGAGTGAGGATGGTGTCAATGTCAAGTTTCGATGATGTCTCGTGGCTATATCGTTTAGCTTTAGATGCATACAAGATGCATGAGATCATCTGGGGTACTTCGTAGATAAGCGAAGAAGGAGTGATCAAGAGGTTGAGAAGATGAGAGAATTTGGAATGATTATGTTGTTAATCTGATTAGTCAGCAGAGGATGAAATTTTGATGTGAGTTTTTGTTGAGAGTTATAAGTATTTGCTGAAGTAAAGTAAACTAGAAGGCAAGTAAGAACCCTAGACAACCCTGACTAACCCTGAAAGGAGGAACGCTGCTAATAGTATTTGAGATGCAATTTTTACAGCCATGCCTTCAAAATGGCAACATTACCCACTGTTGGAATGGATGTGTCCTTTTTTTTTTTTTTTTTTGTTTTTGTGTCAAGTACAAAAATAAGGTTTCGCCTCTAAAATTCCCCACCTTATTTTGACAGTTGAGGGGAATGGAAGATATGTCAGGACGGGGAGACCGGGTAGAGAAACTGATACCATAGGCACGTTCAGCCCCATTTTCTGATCAGTTTGGTACCAATTTCAGCCTGTTTCCGATAGATTTGGATTTCATGGTGAAACAGAGCTGCAGGTGAGAACCCAGCTGCAGATGTACAAGTAGGTGGGACGAAGAGAACTACAAGTTGATATTTGTTCACCGTACTTTAGTCGTACGGATGCACGGACTGGTGTGATATTCGTGGTTTCTGTTAGTTTAGTCACCCTACTCGATCACAGTTTTTAATGAGGAAAATGCTCCATCATGAAGTGATACTGCATAAAGTTGCGAGTTTCCAAGCAGAGTCAGGTGGAATAATTTCTCATTTGAACAAGATATCAACCAAGCATTGAAAATATCTTTCTCGTCTGGTTTCATTTTCTTTTTTTTCAATTTTTTTCATCAAATTTTTTTACAGAACATTTCACCATCATCCACTAGTCTCGCGCCTACATTTCACCTGCCTTAGCTTACCAGCCTCCTTGACGTATATATGCATGATGAAGAGACACTAATAAAACGCAGCTGCCATATATATACCACGGATGCTCCTGACAGATCCTCACCTCAATGGGTTACAAATACAAATACTACGCGGTCCGAAATGGGGAGCGGGACGGGATCTACCGCGATGTTGATGAGGCTGAAGACCAGATCCAGGAATGGGGTCAAATGAAGGGATTCGACGATCTGGAAGACGCCGAAGAATTCATGTCGAAGGTCGAGAACCCAAAACCGTACTACGTGGTTGACGATATGATTTTCGATGATCGTAGGGAGGCTGACATGTTCTGCGAAAAGTCCTCCTCCTACGTCGTGAAATATTTTGGTATAAGAGAAGCCAGACAGGCAGTGTTGAAAGATAATATCTACTACACAGAGCGGTTGCGTGAAGATCTCTATTTCGTCAATAACGGCGGAAACCGCACTTATCAGATTTATACTGATGGTGCTTGTCTGTACAACGGATACCCAGATGCCGCAGCAGGATGTGGAGTCTACTTTGGACGAAACAACGGTAACAACCGTGCCTTCACCTACGATGACGCTCCCCAAACGAACCAGACAGCCGAACTCAAGGCCATTGAGCACGCGGTCAGGTGGATCGACGAGAATCTGGAGTATGAACACTACTACCAGATCTGCACCGACTCGGAGTACGCCATCAACTGCGTCACTCTGTGGTACAAAAAGTGGCAGCGTAACGGCTGGCTCAACTCCAAGTACCTGCCTGTATCCAACCAGAAGACCATCAAAAGCATTGTGGACATGCTGGAGGGTCTGCGAGATTCAGTGGGTTTCGTCAAAGTCCGGGCCCACAGCAACGACTTTGCAAACAGTGAGGCGGATAGACTGGCTGGGATTGCAGCCGAAGCCCAGTTTGAGAGGAATAGATAAATACCGTACGTAACTTTGTCAGCAATAAATTATTTTAATAACTTGGAAATCCACACAGCTAGACTTCTCGTGCTAAGACCTCTGCTAACGCAGAGCTCTTACCACCCATCCTCATAATCCTCCCCATACTCCCTATCAATCTCATCGATCTCAGCCTGGGTCATCTGCACCTTCTTTCCCCAGCGATCAGTCGTCCAGATGAGCTCCTCTTCCTCAGACTCCTCCTCGTCATAATACTCTTCGCGAACTGGAAGAGGAGACGGTACTTCCTGCTCTTCATTCTGGTCCTCATTGTCAAGCTCCTCCTCAGTCAAAACCACCCACTTGCCTTCACGGTTGTATCCCCATTCAACTTCGCTCTGGGTGTCCAACTGGCTTAGGTCGTACTCCCATTGGTACGGATTCTGTCTTCTGAACCGTTTGAAGAACTTGCGGTACCGAGCAAACGCTTTGTCAGAGTACTGCCAGACTTCAAAACGACCTTCAGAAAAACCAGGAAAGACTTCTCCAGCACCGTCAACAACAACAACAGAGCCTGTAGCGAGATCAACGATATCAGCTTGTCCAAAATCGCGAAGGAAGGTCACATATCGACGAGTATTGGCTCCTGTAAGATGCCGACGACCGGTAATGTCGCCAATGACACGAGATTCACGCCAATAAACGGTTTTCAAAGAGATAGAACCGTCAGAGTCGGTGGTGGAGTCTAGGAGATCAACCATGATAGGCACAAGAGACCGAACTGAACCTCTCTGGACAACCATGTAGACAAGACCGTTGTAAACAGACACAGGAGTGGATTGAGGAGAAGCTTCAAAGAGAGAAATGAACCTCCTCTGAGACACATCCGATAACAGAAATGTGCTCTTTGCACTTCCATCTTCACTCAGTTTCAGAGCATGAGCAGAAGGAAGAATGTAGTTGACCACATCCACACCCATATCAGCCGTATATTTGAACCCGTAGCCGTAGTAAAAGTAGGGAAAGTCACGTGGCATGACGTAGACGGTCTCCTCGGGTCCAGAGAAGGTCGCGACTATAAGCTGGTCACTCACAGTCACCGAAAGCGAGCTTTTAGCCACACTTTCAGGAAGTCCAAAAAACGACGGAGGAGGTAGCTTGATCTGAGGAATTCTGGGGTCTGCAAACACAACCACAATCTTGTCTGGCTCTATGACGAGAGTCTGTTTCTTGTAATCAGCCCCACTGTCCTTGGAGACCCGCAAAGTGTGCATGTCAATGTCGTAGTTGTCCAGCAGTTTCAACACTGTGGGAGTTTTGAGACTTCTAAAGTCTTTCCCGAGTTCCTGGTCCGTTTCCGTAGCCAGAATGCACTGTGTGAGGGAAGACTTGACGTTTTTGAGACTGATATCGTCAATACTCTTGACAGATTTCCACTTTCCACTCCTCCTTCTTCCCACAATCACCAAAGCACAGTCTCCCCAGGTTTCCAGTTCTGTGCCGTTATCTCTCGGTTCAATCCACGGGTTTCGTTCTTTCACTTTGAGCTGCAGAACTCCCTCTAGAGCCTGGAAAGCGGAAAACCAGTACTTGTTAGCCTGACGTAATTGAACAAGAGACTCAAGATCACAGTGTTCAAAAATCACAGAAGCAACATCCAAAGGAATATCTTTGTTCTTATTCAGAGGCTGTTTCTTGTCCGTGATCAACTGACGTTCAATGGTCATACTTGGTCTAGTACGACGAGCAAAGTCCATGAATCTATGAGCTTTTGTACTCTGAAGCACCTGCTGACGCATCTCGTCCGACTGGTCCATCAGCACCTGTGCAATGTGTTCCAGAACGCTCATTTGAGTCTCTTCTCGAACATCAAAACAACGATACCGGTTCTCCATCTTCTGTCTCTTTTGTTGAAACTCCTTGACCAATTTCAACTGAGAAGATTTCAGCTGGGGTACTGACGCATCGTCATCATAATACGGCAACGCTCTCAACTCCTGCCGGTTCGAATTATCTATCGTTTTGATTTTCGAAAGGGAATCGGAAATTCGAACCAAACACTCGTTCAGATTGTTGAACGTCTGAACCTCACTCTTGTACGCCTCCTCCAGGGTACCAGGAACAGACACAAACTCGTTTCTGACCTTCTCACCAGCTCTGTGTAACTTTGCAACTACCGCTTGACACTGAGCGAGTGTCGCTTTGGAGGGTAAACTGGAGTTGGTATCGTTACATGCTGAAGCCATGCTCAGAAGAATCTCGTCTTTGGTCTGCTGAATGAGATTTTCAGTCGTCCCGAGATCCTGCTCCAGCGATTTGAACTTTTCATAGTTTTGTTTGATTTGTGACATGTCGTGGAAGAGCTGAACTTGTGAACTTGTGAAATTGTGAATTTGGAGAACTCGTATCGAACATGGAATCTGCAGTGTGAAACTCAATTGAAATGGGGTGATGACTAAGCCAACGAAAAGGGAAAGAGATAAATAGAGTTGAATGAATTATAAAAAAAGGAAGAAATAAGAGAATGAAAATTGGACTCAACCGCAAAAAGTGAGAGCTGAGTCAGTTCTCATTGTCACCACTGAAACGGACCTGGTCAGAAGAAAACCTGGTCGCCCAGAAAGTTTTTCTTTTGTTTTCACCCCAAAATTTCCAGTTTTGCAGTAATACGGTCAATATTAGTATGAAAAGCATGGTAAAAATACGGCTGTTTCAAAGGTACAGATCTTGAGCTGCTATGGCTGCTATTGAATGAGTTGTGGTGATTATAATTATTTTCAGAAATAAAGTGATATTTTTAAAGTAATCTTCGTTGGGACTTGTTGGGTGTTTGTGTCACTATAGTTTAATTTTTGGGTCAAAACAACTCTTCTTACACTTCACTTGTGCAATGTTACACAAACCGAAACTGATACCAGAAGTGAGCGGTGATACCAGGGAGACGTCTGAGAGATACCCTGGAGTAACTAGTGATATCGTAAATGTGATATGACAGCCACATTTGCCCTTCATTTTGGTCACTCCTTTGATGGCAACAGATTAGTCTGTCAAACTCTTGAAAGCGTGACCTACGGCCACTTGCTCTACTTGGGTTCACTATCATACGGTCTCAGTAACCTTGACTAGCCCTGACTAACACTGACAGTCTCAGTCACTTATCTGAGCTGAGGGTTACTGACTAGTCACTCTAGAGGATACAATAGGTGTCTCCTTCTGTAGGACTAATCAGAAGGAGTGACTAGTCTGTACACCTCCAGTTACGTCGCTCGTGACCTACGGCCACTTGCTCCACTTGTCTTCTCGATCATACGGTATCATTACTTAACATTACATAACTACACTACTTAAAGAAGAGCGGCGACAACAGGGAGAGCCAGGGCGGCAGCTCCAAAGACGGCCTTGGAAGCTCCGTTGGCCTGCTTGGGCAGAGAGGCAGCAGGCTGCTGAGAAGGCAGAGAGGCAGCGACGGAGTGGGACAGGGTAGGCTGAGCCACGGAAGCCACAGGCTTGGGAGACTGCACCTTGCCGGTCTCGCCCGCCTGCTTGACGCACTTGGTGCAGATGGTGGAGGTGATGGTGGTCTGGATGGTCTTGGTGACGGTGGAGCCCTGGGCGTCGACGGAGGTGACGGGGCAGTCGGTGGTGTAGATGGTGACCACGTCGTGGAGGGTGACGGTGGCGGTGGAGTCCTTGGCAACGGCGGAGGTCTTGGCAGACTTAGCAGCGTTGGCCTGGGACTTCTCAGCCTCAGCCTTGGCAGCAGCAGCCTTGGTGCACTTGGGGCACACGGTCTCGGTGACGGTAGACTGCGAGTGGGAGACGACGGTGGCTCCAGAGGCGTCGGTGGTGGTCACGGGACAGTCGGTCACGTAGACGGTCACGTACGAGTCCTCGGTGGAGTTGGAGAAGCCGTGGTTGACAATGGAGCCGGTGGTGCCGTTGTTGATGGTGTTGACAATGGTTCCGTTGGTGTAGACGGGTCGTCCAGAGGCGTCGATGTACACAGGTCGGCCAGAGTTGTCAGCAGAAACCTGGACGGGCTTGCCGTTGATGTCAATGACAATGTTGACGTTGGCGTTGGCGTTGGAGGAGGAGGAGGAGTTTGACTCGGAGTTGGAGTTTGACTCAGAGGAGGAGGAGGAAGAGGAGGAGCCGGTGGTAGGCTGAGCAGCAGAGGCAGCAGCAATGGAGGCAGCAGCGGGCTCGGAAGCAGAAGCAACGGAGGAGGCTTCAGCAGTAGCGACGGCAGACTCAGCAGAGGCAGCGGAAGTCTCAGCGGAAGCAGTAGCAACGGCAGAAGTTCCAGAGGCAGCAGAGATGGCAGAGGCATCGGCAGTGGCAGAGGCAGAAGCAGTGGCGGAGACATCAGCAATGGAAGAGGTCTCAGCAGAAGTCTCAGCAGAGGTCTCAGCAGTAGCAGCCTCGGTAGCAGCAGTAGCAGCCTCAGTGGCAGCCTCAGTACCGGTAGCAACCTCAGTAGCCTCAGTAGCAGCAGTGGCAGCCTCGGTAGCAGCAGCAGTGGCAGCCTCAGTGGTCTCAACAGAGTTGTCAACAGGAACAATAGCCTTATCGTCGACAATCACCTTATCGGCGTTCACCTTATCGACCAGCTGTCGAATAGCGTCGGCCTGCTGGGCCAGAGTGTCCGACAGAGTCTTGAAAGCGGCGGCCTGGTCGGCCTGGTCAGCCTGGGCCTTGGCAGCAGCGTCGGCAGCGTCCTTGGCAGCGTCCTCCTG
This sequence comes from Yarrowia keelungensis, assembly GCA_001600195.1. NCBI lineage: Eukaryota > Fungi > Ascomycota > Dipodascomycetes > Dipodascales > Yarrowia > Yarrowia keelungensis. The sequence continues at coordinate 650,199 of BCJD01000002.1, read as the reverse complement.
GCTCTTGGCAAAGTCGACAATCTTCTGGTTGATGTCGTTGAACGACGAGGTCACCTGGCCGTTGTTGGCGGTGAGGTTGGTCTGCAGATCGGCAATCTGGGTCTTGAGGGCCTCGACGTCGGTGGCCTGGTCGGTCAGCTTCTTCTGCAGATCGGCAGCGTCCTTGGCAGCGGCCTTCTTGGCAGTCTCGGCTTGTCGCTTGAGGTCGTCCAGAGCCTGCTGCTGCACCTTGCTGGCGGCCTGGATCTGGTAGTCGTACTGGCCAATGGCTCGAGCAATGGCCTTGTCCAGCTGCTTGAGGGCAGAGGAGTCGACCACGGAGTCCTTGGTCAGGGGAGTGTAGCTGTACACCACGTAGCCGGGCTTCTTGTTCTCCAGCGCCTTGGCGTCCTCCTGGGCAACGTACATGTCCATGACGCTCTCCAGGGCCTTGGCCCACTCGTCACCGGTGATGGCAGGAGGGTTGGCAGCGTCCAGGGGGTTCATGAACCACCATCGGAGGGCCTGCTCCAGACCAGCATCTGTCTTGAGGTCCACGGCGGTCTTCCAGTCGGCAATTCCGTGCTCGGCAGCAAACTGCTGCTGGTTGTCCAGACCGGTGTGCAGATCCTGGTCCTTGGTGTTGTAGGTGCCGTAGGGGATGATGGCAGGGTCCTCCTTGCCGCCCAGCTTGGTGCTCAGAGCAATCACCTTGGGACCCAGAGAGTTGTAGAGCTTGGTGTAGGCGTTCTTCTGCAGCAGGTTGAGGACGGAGTTGACCTCGACCTTGAGATCCAGCGACTGGTTGATGTCGGGAATGTAGTTGTAGCCTCGTTCGTAGGCCACGGCCACAGAGGCAAAGGCGGCAAGAGCAACAAGAGAGAATTTCATGGTAAACGAGTGTGGGGGTTATTGGTGAGGAATAGGTGATGGCTGGCAGTTTATATAAGGCTACAGCTAGTACAGTCTCTCCTGGAATGCAAACGCGGTGCTGGCATGGTTATTTCTCGTAGTTTTGCCCATCTCGCGAGTCACTAACGAAGTAGGTCTAGTTGGATGGTCTGAAAGTAGACTAGTTTAGCGGGGCGTTAGTGGAAAGGTGGGCATTTTGATAGCAGAGAAGGTAATATGATGGTTGTGTATACAGTAATATGGTTGAGTGATCTATCTGGATTCATGATGTCATTCTTACGAGACAGTTCTGTCATAAAGCTCATCCAGAGATTGTAGAGACTCTAGAACTAGTCCCTAAAGTCAAACTACTGTAATACACCCCGGCTAGTATGCGAAACTAATGCAAAACACGGCATGGGTCTTGTACGCGTGATTTCTGCAGTGCCGAGTCTTCGCTGTAAGAAACGGGTAATTTGGACTTTGAAACTGGTAGTTAGTGAAGTCATCAGATGAGCAATAAGACAATTGTGCCTTCAGTGTACCCCCACAATAAATCCACCTATAAATTATCCCACCCTGCAACTTCACTGGAGCTAGCACTAGCTTAGCTAGATAGTCCACAGCTGCCCATTTCTCAAAGAAGCCTACGCAAGATAGCCCAGTTCGTACCGTCTGCATCTCTGCTTTTAATGCCGGCATCGCAGACGACGATACGAGGCTTGGTATTCTCAAGGAGGCGGGTGTGCTTGTACATAAGCATCACCACGTGTTGAAGTAGTGCCGGAAGTGCCTGACAGACGCACGTCAGCCATCTCTTGCTGAACACGTTTCAAACACGTTTTTCACACGTTTAGATCTGAGACTTTCCCGGACGAGGCTAGACAGTTAGTGGATAAAACGGTCTGGACACAAAAGAAAAGGGGGTTGGTGGAGCTCCAAATGGGGACATTAGGATTTGAACATTTTGCAAACTTCTCAACTGAGTAATATTGACAAGTGATAAGTGTCGAAGGATAGAACAGACATCAATCCTGTCTTCCAGTATTCCTCCATTCTGACATGCAGTATACCCCTTGAGAGCTACAAGTCCTCCACCTTAGACGCTGACTCCTCGGCAGCCCTATTAGACCATGCTCGCGTAGCCCTGTGATCTGAGGAATGTACTTAGACCAGAAGGAGTCCCGTTTAGGAGTTTCCACGCGGCACTCGAGCTAGTATCGCTCAACAACTGGTAAATCCCGATTGGGATGTGCCGTGTGAGATCAGGAAATGAGTAGAATGGGGTGATGTACAAATAGGGTAATGACATGACATGTCAGCATAGAGACCTCACGAGATGTTGTATCACCAAATCATCTACTTCCAATTTACTTGCTCAAGTACTGTGCCTGTACCTATAGTTGTACTTGTAGTTCTGCAAAAGACAGACCGTTGATGAAAACTTATACAAGTACCTGTACTTGTAATAAAGCTATGAAGGAGCTAGAAATAGAACACAGAAGTATACGCATCTCAATCAGAGAGCACATTCAAAGATCTCCACAGCTTCTGTTTTGCACTTCATTGGTTTTTCAACACCCGAGTTTCCAGTCCTCTGAATGTCCTTGAAGAGAACTTGTACAAGTACTTGTAACAAACGTTTTGTATTAGTAATTCTGAACCTCATTGAAAGCGGGTATTATTTCCTGAATACACCTCCTATTGATTACCTGTGCAAGACTTTCACATCCCTTCACAAGCCACAGTCTTTTTATAGCTCTCGATGCTAGCCTCGTCTTCTTATGACATCCATATTTGGACAATCGACAGCCTTAGTGTCTTAATGGTCCACTTTTAGCCCGCTATCCTTTGTAATGTAAAAATAAACCTGCCAACTAGTTTCCCAGATCAATATCGGCTAAGTTCCTATTGTCTCAAAGATTTCTCTTCGAGGAGATATTAGTAAGCATGGATTAGTCATCACATCGATGTCCAGACAGGATGGACGTCTAAATTTAGCACATACGAATTGCATCACTGCCCACGTGCTTTAGCTGGTACCACAGACCTTCATCATCGATTCCTGATCGACCGGTTTTTTTCACCATAACCAATCAAAAAAAACTTGGGGGTATAATAAAACTGCACAATATATCACTGAAAGGTATCAAAAAGAGGCCAAAGATATCACATGATCATCACATATTACCAACACGTGATATCGGACTGTTAGTGTAGCGCAAAATTTAGACCCAAATCTCAAATTTCTCGTTAATGCTGCATGGCATGAAACCCACCAAGACAATAAACGGAGAAAAAAAAACAATTCGAAAAAAGAACACGTATGTGCCATGGTCCCTAGCAGGATCGAACTGCTGATCTTCGCGTTGCAAAGCTGCTATTCTTATTAGCACGACGCCTTAACCAACTGGGCCAAGGGACCGGAGATGAGTTTCTGGGGGTGGTTGGGACTATTTGGGGGAGAAAAGAGCAAAATATTCCGCGAAAAGAACGTGAATTATTTCTCTATAGGGATTGTGTGGACGTTTCAAATGCACATGTAATTACTGCCTTCTGTGCCTAAGTCACTTCAAGTTGGTCACCAGCGGTATGGTGCTACTACCCTCAGCAGCGAGTAAGAACAGGTAAGAATTCTATCAAGTTGGAAAGATTAAGCAGTCATCATCGAATATCATGATCACCGGTACTAGTAGTGGTAAGCTGAACAGTACCCTAGGTGCTCGAGGGGTCTTGGGTGGAGGGTGCTACTTTTAGCTACTGCTTGTCTACGTTTCCTGAGTTAGTGTGAGCAAGAAGGGAGTGACTAAGACCACAGCAACTAGCATGACGGCAAGGGCGCTGGGTGTGTAATCGCAGCTGTTGTGATAGGGTACCGTGCTGATAGCAAAGACTTGAAGCTCTCTGCCCAGTTCGGTGACTGGCTTGGACACCGTGTATGATTGTTTGTTTTGAACGCAGTGTGTTTGTGTCACAAGGCCAATATCTGTCAAGGGGAAAACCGATACTCACATGAAGTTCCTCGTTGTAAGTCGCAAAAAGGTTGTCGTGGTTCAGTGTCTGAGATGGTGCACGCAACTGTTACGTTGTTGAGAAAAGTGCTGAAACAGAAGTTGTGAGGAGGAAGAAGAGTAAAGTGGTGATTCAAATTGCGTCTTGAAAATAAGCTATAAGGCCCAATTAAGCTATGAGGCGAAATAAGCTATAGGCAAAATAAGCTATAGGCAAAATAAGCTGTGGACACGGTCATTTTGCCGAGGTGCAAACTCTATTGTGTTGTTTGCACTGTCTCACTTGCGGGATTTTCATCCCTTGCCCCCCGGTTTATATATACCTCTCATTTCCTATAGTTATAATGTACGTGATTTTGACCTGTTTTTCTCTACTTCTTGCCAGACAAGCTGTATAGATTCTTCGGTGCTTTCTTTGAGTAAGTACAACAACAACCGTCACCCCCACCCGAATCCGTCCGTGGATGACAACCAACGACACTGGTGAATTTGTTCGGCGTCTTCGTCGTTCATTTCTTGGAGATTGCTTAGGTGGCTTCGACACTCCAATGTCCACTAAAATGCCTTCCTCCTCGACTATTGCTACCAGCATTTGGGACCTGGTCTGTTGATGACTGAGGTTACACATTTCACTGACTTAACTAACCATAGAAGAAGGTAACGGACCCGTCAAACACTGAATCGACTGCTAATCGACCGTTGAAATTGGCTAAAGTACAAAGCACATCAGGTGAGTTACTACACAGACACGACGCCCATCGTTATCTGTTCCGAACTATTTGTTGGATTATTACTAACATTAGTCGATCGAATCCCAAACCCTGAACTTTGTATTTTCCCTATTTCACATAAGCTATAGAAACAAGAGACATTATAACCACACCCAGTCGTTGTGAAATAAATAGGAGCATAGATTTGAGTGCTAGTCTGAAACAGAATACTGGCTTTTACCGATTTTAAGTCCTTCATTGTGACAACATTGTTACTTCTGCGATTAAGAACACTAAAGTTCATATCTCATCTCATCCTTGCCTTATCGACGCTAGTAAGACAAAGACAGCTGAACAAGCATCTCTGCTTTGAAGACTTCAATAACTAAATGATACTAACATGAGTTGAAGACATCTGCTCACCAAGCTGTAGGCACATTAATTACCATCTAGTGTTCCTCTCGTTGCCCGAACAACTTACAAAGTTGTCCTCAAATTCATGTGTAAATGAGACAATCCGGTTGAAGCTCAGTTTCACACTCCAGAAGAAATCTCTATTTCTCACTTCCACATTGACGTCAGCACATGTAAAAAATGACATTGACCAGAGCCTCATCTGTTTCAGCCCTCTTCTCTGCACTGGAGGATGAGACACTTAATTCTCTGATTCTCAAGTAGAGGTAGCCAAAATGAGTTGCAATAGTTGAAGACCCCAAGTAATTTGGCTGAACAAATATCTAGTCTGATCCAAAGATCCAAGTGGTTGACGCCATGGCTTGATTTCGTTTTGGACTTCTCACTTTCCAACTTTCGTTGTTCTGAGTTGGTGCCATCCTATGCGTTTTTCGTGTAAAAAGTTTGGCAAAACATGATCACAATTAATTCCCATTTTCTTAGGCCTTAAACGGGTTAAGGTTTGATTATGTAAGCCAACGATATCTGAAGCACAGTGGAAGATGACGTTAAGAGAGATGATTTAAAGTACGGGATATGCGAACTTTTTGCAGTGTTAATGGTTTTAACTGGATCTGTCATCTCCAAAGATGTCTTACAGTCATGAAAAGACTCATACATGTTCAGTTTGTGAGCTACAAATACACCTCTACAACACAACTTTCATAGTCTTCAATAGTCATAAATTCATTAAATTATCACACTCTCCTCTCATGGTCCTCTACAGACATATCTTTTGAAGAAACTGTCTTTGTCTCTTCCATTTCAGTCAGTTTCTTTTCGTTCTCAGACTCGGACGACTCACCTGATTCTTTCTTTTTCTCAGGAACAACCTCATCTTCCACCACAAATCCGTTATCAACCTCGCTCATGTTTATGTTCGGGAAAGTGAGAGCGATGAGGATACCGACAGCTGCGATGATCATAGGTCCATAGAGCATCTTTCTGTACACGTGGTTGAACGCCTCAATCACAGCCACTCGTTCTTCAGAACCCCACGCAAACTTGAGAGGAGCCTTGACATCGTTGACCATTTTCTGGACCGTTTTTTCGTCCATGAACGGTGCAAATTCCGCCAGACGTTTCGGATACTGCTGTCTATACAGCGATCCAGAAATTGCGTCTCCTACTACTCTTCCAATGGAGTTGATGGTGTAGTAGATAGCAGTAGCTGAAATGACGAGATGTTTTGGCATGGAAGATTGAGTAAGAACCAAAGCTGGAGACTGAAGTAGTCCGTTTCCTACACCTTCGACAGCCTGAGTGACGATAAATTTAGCCAGAGGCACGTCTGGTTGTCTGTAGTGGTAGGTGAGTCCCAGTCCTAGAGTGTAGATACACGAGCCTGCAACAATACAGGGCTTGACTCTTCTGGTGTATCTGATGATGAAAGCTGCAATGACGGTAGTGACGATATATGACACAGATAGAGTAGCTGAGGCGTTTGTGGCTGCAGTTACAGACAGTCCTTTGCATACCAGTAGCCACGGCATGTAGTAGGGGTTGTAGAGAGAAGTAGCCATAGCGTGGATGCCAGCAAATACACATCCGGTGATGAGCGTTCTGTTTTTCATGTTTTTCATCGGCAAAAACGGGTACTTTGGAAACTTTTCCCAGATTGGAAAGAGGACCAAAAGGATAGGACCTAGGATAACCATGACGAGAACATGGGGTTCAGTCCAGGACTTTGAAGTTTTGACTAGGGTGACTGCTAGGAACAGGAGTGCTAATCCAGCAGTTAGAAGCGTCAAACCAATGAAGTCAAACTGTCTGAGTGTCTCTTTTGCGTCTGAAACTTGTAGCGCTTTTCCACCAGCCATATTGAGACTCTTGGCTTTCATTTTGAGTCTGAAGAGGATGGTCAGAACTGGAATAGACACGACAGGGACAATGATGCACCACATTCCGTATCCCCATCGCCAAGACGAGTGTTTGATGACTGCGTTTGTGATAGGAGCTGCACACCAAGGCACGAAAATGTAGCACACGTTAGGCAGGACCACGAAGAAGAGACGGTTTCGCAAAGAAGAGGTGTCTGCTGCAAACACCTGTTGAAGGAAGGTGATTCCTTGAGACCCGGACACGTAGAAGATGTGGGCTGCGAAATAGGTGGCTATATTGGGAGATACAGCCAGCATGATGAACCCAATGGTGAAGAAGACGACAGATAAGAGGAAGGACTCGAAACGGCCTAGAACGTCAGCCAGTTTAGCGAATACAGTCGTAGCAGCCACATTGATGACTGCTTGGGTGACTGCCAAGGAGGATAACAGAGACAGCTCTTCAAATTCGGAAGTCGCAAAAGTAGAGTAGACGTTGAAGGTTCGTCCTTGGAGAGCCAGAGCTACTGCAATTAGAAGCATGGAACCCCAAGCCATCCACAGATCGTGTCTATTCCAGAGACTTGTGATTTTCGCCATTTCCTGGGACCCGTTTGGAGCGGCATTTTCGTCAACTGGGTCATCATCTTTCGTAACCGGAGGGTTGAAGATCTTCTGGAAGGTTGAGGGGTGAGGGTTGGGAGTTGGAGAGCTTCCAGGCTCCGGTTTAGGAGCATACAGGGCGTTTTTGATTTGGTTCAACATGAAGGGTTGAGATTGATCATCAGATAAACGGACCACAAGAGCTGTCTTATATAGATCATCTTATCTGATCCATCTGACAGAGTTTGAGTTTCGTTTATGCAGGTGTTCCGATGTTGATGCGGAGGACAAAGGAGGGTGGGGAGAAATACAAGGAAGAGATAGATGAAAAAAGTGTTTCTGGGAGTGATTGAAAGGCGAATATTTATGGTAATGAAAAAAATACATATCTTTCCCACCTCAAATCGGTTATCTAATCAATCAGGTCATTTTACAAAGAACGTCTTAGAGTTAACCTCCCGAATTGACGTATAACGTTTCGCATTCCGATGAGAAGGGAAGACACGATAAAAATGGGAAAAAGATGAATATTAAAGATGAGTGTTTGTGGAATTATTGAGACGACTATTATTAGCACCTTGTTCACTTTTCTCCGTTTTTCTTCTCACCTTCTCATTACCATATGTCCATTATCAGATCGCTTGTTCTCCGCATTGCGAAACCTTGCAGATACAAGCGGATGAATGAAAATTTCGTCGATCGGAGTTAATTTGGGAGGTGGGTGTGGTTGAAGAAGGTGGTTTCTAGTGTTTGACGCTGAAGAAGAGGATTTGAGGACTTCAATTTAGTACTGTTTTTACTTAGCAGTCAAGATATCCTTCACTCTTGAAGACACTACCGGTATAAACAGAACAGTCAGTAAATACCTCGCTCGTCACCTCACTCTCACTTTGCCAAGACTCAACTGCCAAGGGTCACGCAACATAGTCGGCTATTTTGTGCCGTGTATCCGGGAGCTTGAGGCAGAGAAGAACCTCGAAGTGGTCAAACACCTGATATGAAAGATGGACAAGAGAACAGTGAAAAGTACGATAGTGAAAACATTCTGACGACCTTTAACAAATCTTTCAACATGACATTCTCAAATCCAATCACTTCAGGTCGTGTCTTGTCCTTGTAGCTTTTCTCACCCTTCTTTCCATCTGATAAATGCACTGCAGCCAGCCTTCATTCTTTCTCTTGGCTGAAGTATCTCGAAACAAAGAGGATTTTGTCTATTCGATCTGAGCGCGGTTAACAGATTGAGCGTCAACCAAGACTATAATATTCTGAGTCCCAAAAGGAAGGTGATAGAGAAGTTCAATGGAATACGCAAACGACTGAGTTGTCTCACCTGATTCAGATTCTGTGTCTCAGAAGGTGTGCCAACACGTAGAGAATCTTGATAGACAAAGACGCAGTTCCAGAGCCTGTGGATGTCTTTTTGTCGAGACACAGCGTTACTAAGAAGATAAGTACTTTTGTTGCAGCATGTTCATGAAGGGTGTTGTATCGAAGTTGTGAGTTGTAGAGAGAGGTTATGAATAAAAGAAGGATATGGGGGTATTTAAGGGCGTAATAAGAGATGGCTGAAAAATTTTGGAGCGATTCGAGCAGTTTTGACGAATTCTGATTGAATCCACTCTCTTGACTTTTTTTCCAGTTAAAGACAGTTGGGAGATTAGTTGGAAAAAAAGTGTGCTGGGGGTCCTATTTCGGTGATCCTTGGGAGCTGGAGCTTAGCGAACAGTACTAGTGTGTAGGATGTAGGTCATATACCTACTAATATCTCAAGGAGGGAACAATTTGTGCAAGGGTCGGCTTACAGTCAGCCACTTTGAACCCATCTGCTAAGTAACATTTTCTTACATTAGTTGACTTTATACTTATCGGGTTTCACTATTTATTCAAACAATTTCTTTTTGTTTGTTACGTAACCTTAAATGGGTCACCTAAATTTCTTGGGGTCAGCTGTGAGGCTGCACACGTGACTGCCAAATAAGCTATTCTCCTCGTTTTTGTTGAGTGATTGAGGCATTTAAAATAGTTCACTCAAATCTGCCGGGCTTCTTCAGATGATGATTTGGATGTGGTACTCAGACTCGTCTGTTCATTTTAGTCAAACTTTTGTTCAGATATACGAATTTTTGACGTTCTTCTCTTACTTTTATGCGCCAAATCGCCCACTTTTGTTGATCTCTCTTTGTGTCTGTTGGGTAACCTTAATTTTTATAGTAGCTTACGTAATAAGTAACACGTGACGACAAAATAAGCTATTCTCCATTATTTTGTTGGGGTAAATGAGGCATTTAGGATAACACGCTGAGATCTAAAGTGTTTCTTGAGGTAAGACGTCCGATGAATTATTCAGACTCACCCAAGTATTTTGGTTCAACTTTTATCTCCTTTGACTGATTATTTAAGTAGTTCGGGCTGCTTTTATGCACGAAATAGTCAGAGTTCCCCTTTGGTCTTTGTGTCTGTTGAGTAACCTTAAATTGAGCCCCCATATACTTGCACAAGTGGCTTACGTAAGCCCACGTGATGATCATTTAAGCTATATTGCCGCTTTTGATGGGTATTTTGAGGCATTTAATACAGCACACTCAGATTTGGGCTATTCTTCGAAAAACAGGTCTGAATGTGAGGAACAGAGTCGCCTGTTCGTTTTGAGTCAATTTTTACTGAGTTCGACAGATTACTCAAATAGATTTCTGTCTTTTGTGCAATCGGTAGTGAGACTGTGTTTGTGTTTGTTAGGAAACCTTAATTCGAATCCCATCAAATACAAATGGCTTATGTAAGCGACACGTGATCAAGAAATAAGCTACTGTACCGGTATACAGAACATATCTCTTGTGAAAGATGACAGATTTAGCATCACGATCAAATCTGGTGTGTACCATGGAATTCAGAAACTGAGCCGAAATTGTAATTATCGTAGACAGTCAATACTTCTCAGTTGAAGTCTTTAGATCTCTTCTTCAGCACTTGATGGCCTTGGGTTTTGTCTTTTCTGCGTCCTTCATCCTAACTACAACTCTAACTAAAATCTAACCGAATTCTACTAGTTTACCTATAGCAATTGTTGACCTTCTGATTGACAGATATCATTCACAACTGTACTATGAGCTGTACTTCAAAATATGTTACAAAGCTAATAGAGTCATCATCATTTCACGAGTACTCACCAAATAGTAATTTCTTTCATTTTAATAAATAAATAATCCCCCTAAACCACCTCATCATCGCGATAATAATCCGCGTTCACAAACTGTTCTCCTACCAAAGTCTTCACCTGGAACATCAACCTATCCATCCGGTCAAAGATACAATTGGAAAGCACAATACTCGCTGAAAAGTACAGTCCATCAGTGGTTTTCAGTCTCTGCAGAGATATCTGTTCCAGACCAGCAGTTCCAGTATCAGTGGCCAAATCGGCAGTATCACCCATAGCTTCTCTAGCAGCAGCATCGTAGGTGTTTTTGAACTGTCTCTCTAAGATTTCCAAATGCTCAACCATAAGCATAGCTGGCGTGACTTGGGGAAGTGGAGATCCGTCGTAGAGAGCTCCTTGTGCCATGTAGAGAACGGCAAAGTAGTGTGACATGAGCGGTTGGTTTTTCCACCCTACTAGTTTGAGCAGATGAGGTAACCAGTATCGAGGCTCTCCTATCTGTTGAAGAACAACATACAGATGATGGTGGAGTTCTACCAACTCGGAAACGATATTCGTCACCTCTCTGTAGGTCTTTGAAGGCCATCTTCCCTGTAATGAAGGCTCAAACTGGATCATAGATGCTAGGAAACGAGTTCCTGCAATTCTGCTCTGACCATTAGAAATAGCACCAAAGATAGGGTCATTTACAGACGAGTCGTTGACGGGAATTTCCGGATTCGCCAGTCTAGTCGCTCCAAAGTCGGATATTCGACAGTACAGAGTACCAGTGTCTTTGATGATACTAGCGAGTGTTTTTCGAATGAGGCGTTTTCCAGTTACTGGTCTTGGGACACAAGAGCATACAAAACCGACGGTCAAACCCATAACGACAGTCACAAACCGTTTCCAGGCAACAGCGTAGCCCACTCCGATACTGGGAGTAGTGATTCCCATTCCATCTGTCCAGGAAAGACCCAGGATGATGACTGTAGTGACTACCAGAACGATAGTCGGCATGGGAGTTGTGTGTTGTGCAAACTCACGATAGTACGATAAAGCAAAGTACAAGATACATACAACCACCATGTATCCTGCTCGGTTACCGTTTCCATTGCCAGTACTGATATACCAAGCTACCATGGCTATCACTCCTGCGTAAAAAGAGTACAGAATTCGGGCAATAAAACCGTATAGGTTGTCGGCCATGTTTTCCGAAATCGACAGACCCGTCATGATCACCATCCAGAAGATTTTGTTCTTGTAAAACCAGGGCGCTGACGCTGTGAAGAAACACGGAGTGGCTGAGAGAACTGTGAACACTGCTCCCTTAAGAGGCACAAAGAGACTTGGAGAACCGAGCTGGATGATCCATTTGCGGAACCGAGCTCCAGCTTTGTGCAGGGGAGTAGATGGAGGCATAGCGTCTGGGTTGCGTCTTCTATCTGTAGAGTAATGGATCGTCTGGTTGAACAGATCGTCGAGATCTTCGTTGTGGGTCGTCTTGAGATGGTTCTCGTCTGCTCTGGCGTAGTGGTTGAGAATATACTGAGCAGCTTTGTTGTCTTTAGCCTTGGTGACTCCCTTTCCAAACTTCCAGGAGGGAGTAACGTGATGTTCGTCCATATCCATCAGAATCTTGTACAGAAAGTCGATACTGTCGGACAGGTTCTTCATGTATCCGCAGTACAGAGCTCCCTGGAAGAAGAAGGTGACAAACCTGGTGCTTTCGTCGTGTTCTTCGAATAGAGCGAATCTCTTAGACTCTAAAAGTTCTTTAGATTCCCGCTGAAAGTCAGCATACCTCTCCTTCAACTCCTCGGCAAGCTGTTTCTGCTGCTGTTTGAACTTCTTTGTCATCCAGAAAAAGAACAACGAATTCCCTCTGTACACGTTTGCAGCTTCCAACCATCTCTGCATCACATCCAGCGACTTGCTCACTTCCTGGATGAAAGGAGAGGACATTTCTCTCAGCTGCAGAATGAGCAAATCCAAATCCTGCATCGTCAAATCCCTCAAAGTCGCTTTTTGCTGCAGGGCTGTCCTATTTCTCAAACCACTCTTCATCTCGTACACTCCCACAGGAGGCACAGTTTGCGAGTCTTCCTGAGACGGAACTTGTCTGATAGCCTCATCCGTCTCTGCACTAATCAAAATCGCCCGTCGGATGTTCTCAATGTTGTCGTAAAAGTACACCAGACCTGCCATGGACGAGGTCAATCTTCCTACTGCCACCTTGAGTCCCTCGTAGTGGTGGTGTGCAAACCGGGCAAAACACAGCTCCAAATGCAAGATGGCACTCTCAGACTGCATCTTGGGGTACAGCTGGCGAGCTTTGGTGACGTCAGCTTCGACCTGGGAGAACTTGAGCCACTCTGTTTCGTTTGAAGGCAAACTCGAGTTGATAAACTGCTGATGGAAGTTGACCAAGCCGGAAAGCACGGAAATCTCGCCAATCACCGTTTTCGTAAACTGGAAGCCCGTGGTGAACGGGAAAATGAGCACACTCAGACCAAAGTTGATGGCACACTGAAGACCCATGGGTTTGAGAAGAACGACTCCCATAGTGATTGGTTGATAGTAGGGAACCATGGGACCTGTAGTGAGAAGAACAGACATGGCGATGATTCCACAAACGTACCCGGGAATGATAATTCTGGACTTGTTCTTCACCCAGAGCAAAAAGAAGGCAAAACAACCCATCAGAACAGCATACACTATACTTCCCTTGGCAGTCATGAAATGGGCCTGAAAAACAGCTCCCTGGGCACATTTCTGTAAAGCAGCGACTGATTTGGCGTCCGTAGGAGCCTTGCAAATCCCCCTCTGGATAAGAATCTCTGTCATCTCCTTGGTCGTCATACTATTGTGAAAGTACCGGTTGTTGATGTACATGGCGACTATCATGACGATCCAGCCAAACACCGTGAACAGCATCATGCCCGCGTTGACGATAAAACACACCGTGATCGACATGTCGCCAGACGGAACAATGACACCAATGATGGAAGTCAGATACGGAGCTCGTCCAATCCACTTGACATACCCAGGTATCATCATCAACATGAGTCCAAACCAGATACCCACCCATGTCCTGGAAGCCGTCTTGAAACTGGCAAAGTCCAGATGGTCCACGACCCAGCTAGGCCGGAAATAGTGCTTCAAAAACGGCTGTTTGGCCCGTCCTTGGGGTCGGTTGGGGTACGCTCGGTTGTACGGCAGAGCATGACCCGTCAAAGTGCGCTTGTACGGATGCTCGCGCGCCTTTTCGTCGCCGCCAGAAGACGTCGAGGTGTCTATCGAGGCCATGGCAGGGATATCGCGAAGATCAGGATCAGTAGCGACTTACACTTGCGCCAAGAATATGTATATCACCGTGTTTATGCAGCTTAGAGTTGCTGTGGGGAGGGAACAAAGAGAATTTGAGGGTGTTCTAGGCCTTCTATTGACCTGGTGTTTTCTTAAATCAATTCTTCTACGCATCATCTTCGTCCTCTCTTCTTTTCCTGCATTTTCCTCTACTCCAACTGTCTCAAATACACAGTCACCCTGCAGCCGTTTGTTTATCACCAAGCTTTTAGGTTGTGCAGAAAGTTGTGGTTGAGAGATTTAGCGAGGGGAGATTGTACTGATGGGCAAGGAAGAAGCAAGTTGGCGTTTATTTAAGGCCAACGTAGAAAGCGAGTGTGATCTTAAAGTAGACACGGACGGTTTTGAAAAATACATAAAGTAACCATTCTTAGTATCAAAATGATCGCTATCATCTCCCTGTTATGGTGGTAATATTTATATGCTGATAGGACAACTCTGGCTCGAGATATATGTGTTTCTGTTCTGACTGTGATTTAAGGTGGGACTTTTTTGAGCCGCACGAGAAAACACGAATTTCAAGGAAATCAGAAAAATGCGATTTAATACGGGAAAATGATGAGAGACGACTTTTGGTAGTCTTGGAATTTTTGGTCACGTGATCCAGGCAGTTTTAGTGTGTTTGGTGTAGTGTTGGCAGAGTGTGGGTTTAAGGAATCCTTAGTGTTGCCTCAACTACGTGTTCAAGTAAAGCTGCATAGTTCAAGTAATTCAGTTAACACAAGAGTACACGATAAGTAGATGCAAGTATGAGGTTGATGGTTGCCACAACACCGGACTTGAATGACACATTTCAAACCTCACCGGATGATGTTCTGCTTTGGAACAAGCTAAATAGGTCTACCCTTCATCAGTAGTACGGCTGAAGCTGCCTGAGTGGTTGTTAGTGTGTTCTTAGACCGACTTAAGTTGAAGGCGGATTATTTGGAGTTGAGAGAGGTGAAAAGAGTGAGTTATATGATGGTAGTGACTGGGTGGGTTCGAAAGCAGTGTTTTTGAAGTCTGTGTGACATTTTCGATTGTCTAGTGACTCACATACTTTCAAACAATTCTCAACATGACAACCCACAAACTACCCCACAATTTACTAATGTAAGGTCCATTTTTTTGAGGTGGGGTTTCGAACATCTAGACCGCTAAGTGACTCTTCAGCATTTACTTATTATTAATATGTAGCACCAGAAAGTGGAGTATCTTGTCACTATTCAAAGATGACTTCAAACGACATTATCAGTGCTGAAAAAACTGCAGAAGAACAGACTGCCTCCGTTGAAAGAATTGCAGCTCCTTCAAGAGCTTTTTCGTCCAAAACTCCCTCTTTTGACTCTCAAATCCACGAAAAAACACCCTCTGAAGGCTCAATCAAATCCTCAGGTGAAGGCCAAATTGTCGAAGTTTCTCTTACTCTCGATAAGGAAACCGACCGTCGTCTTCTTCGAAAAACCGATCTCTACCTCTGTCCTATCATGATGATGGTCTATGCTGTTCAGTACATGGACAAACTCACCAACAGCACAGCTTCAGTCATGGGACTTCGAGAAGACCTGAAAATGCAAGGAGACGACTACTCATGGTCTGGAACGGCTTTCTCACTCGGGTACCTCATTTTCGAGTTCCCAGCTGTCATGATGCTGCAACAGTTTCCTTTGGTAAAAACACTATCTGGATTTATCATTCTCTGGGGTATAGTGCTTTGTCTTCATGCTACACCTAATTATCCGGGATTTATTGCTCTGAGAACGATTCTAGGTATGTTAGAGTCAGCTGTAACACCCGCTTTTGTTATTTTGACAGCTCAGTGGTACAAAAGAGAGGAACAGTTTCTCAGAACTTCCATCTGGCTAGGAGCTAACGGTCTGGGACTTTTAGTAGGTTCTTTCATGGCCTACGGACTAGCTGTGAATAAGCATCTACCCTTTGAAGGCTGGAGATTGTTGTTTATCATCACCGGGGTGATTACTATTTTTCTTGGAATTGTTTTTGTTCTACATGTTCCTGACGATCCTTCAAAGGCTTGGTTTCTGACTGAAGAAGAAAGACAACTGGTGCTTGTTCGAATCAGAGAAAACCAACAGGGATTCGAGAACAAAAAGTTCAAAAAGGACCAGTTCATCGAAGCATTTACCGACCACAGAACCTGGATCTACTTCTTCTTCTGTGTCTGTCAATGCATCCCAAATGGAGGAATCACAAACTTCAACACCATTCTCTTTTCTGAAACGCTGGGACTAGGACCTGAACGAGGACTTTTGCTGCAAACTCCCCAGGGAGCTGTCGAATTCGTGGGTCTCATTTTATTTGGAATCATAGCCCAATACACCCAGCAACGGATCATAGTCAGTCTGATAGCTCAAGCTATAGCTCTTATTGGAATCTGTCTACTGGCTTTCCTACCAGACAACCAAAGCGCAGGTCTAGCTGGTCTCTACTTGCTCATTATTTACCCGGTGGGGGTCATTTGCATGCTATCTTCTGTCTCCTCAAACACAGCAGGACATACAAAAAAAGTGACTGTCAACGCAATCATGCTTATCGGGTATTGTGTGGGAAATATCATTGGTCCACAGACATTCAGAGCCAAAGACGCACCGATGTATGTGCCTGCAAAGGTGAGTATGGTCGTTCTTTTCTGCGTAGCTATGGGTCTCAATGCAGTTCTCCTATGGGTCAACTTGGTTGAGAACAGACTGAGAGATAGGAATGAGCAAAAAGCAACCCCCGAAGAGTTGGAGAGGGTACAGTTGCTGGATTTGACCGATAAACAGAATCGGTACTTTCGGTATGCTATTTGATGTAAGTAACTAATACAATTAATGCTTGAGTAACTGGATCTGATTTGGTATTTTTGCTGTTTTCGTGTTTTAGTTAACGATCGGTTGAGATGTCAAGTAATGTCAACTAATAAGGAGTATTCACCAGAAAGCTGTAGTCGCAATATTTGGATTGGTGAAGGCAGTGACTGCACAGGAATTAATTATGTTGTCGTAGTTATTTCAAGCCCTTCTCAGAAACTCATCGCTCTTCAGTCTTTTTCTAGGTATATGACAAGCTTTAGAAGATTACTTGGCACTACTTGATGATGAGAAGCTTAGTTGGGCTATTACTTCAACAACACCGGAGAACAACACACCTCATATCTCCCTCGTTGACAGTGATAAAGCGATAGGACTCAATTCCGGATATAATTTGCACCCACGAGCTTTGATTAGTATGCTCTTAATCAACTTTTATCACTTATATCTCCATGTTCGTGGCTGTGTTTGTGGCCTACTGTAACCACTATTAAATGATTATGTAATCTTAAATTGGGTGGCTTATGTAATCACGCACAGCTCAGAAATAAGCTTTTGAAGGGCGTGCTTATGTAATCACCCAATGGCAAGCTTACGTAATCAGACGTTTTGACAATTTCAAATATTGGAAAACTGGAAATGAAGAGCAGGATATTGTAAAGAAGCTTGATGGAGTCGAAGAATATAAGCCCAACTAACTATTCTAGCACGTTTATGAAATTATGACTGACTGAAATACGACGGCTTATGTCATTCATCTCTACCGGTAGGTGTACTGAAAGATGGCTTGTCATATATTCCAAGATCCTGATCATCTTCATATACATGACTTCCTCTTCTTCCATGTCTAGAGTGCACCAGAAGGGTACATGTCGTTCCATAACAGAACACATCACCTTCAAAAGTATGGATCAGTGCCAGAACATAACAGTTACATTGACTACAAAAATACTGGTCGGAGACACTCAGGCTACGCCTTCGCATCTCCTCTTGCTCACTATAACTTATTTTCATGCTATATAATGCGGTCCACCGCAAATGCTATACCTATGATCCTCCCAAGGTCTCCCAATAATGGCCTCCCAATAATGGTCCTCAAGTCGTCTTCACGACTCCTAGTGATCCTCAAAGAATCTCTCAAACGCATGTTCATGCCGCAGATTATCCTTGACCACGTAGTAGATGCTCATGAGCAGGTTGGGGAACCGGCTGGTGAAGTACTCCATGTACCCCTTGGGCAGCGGCGACATGAGTTTCTGCAGCTCCGGGGGCATGTCGTTGAAGTGGTGGTACTTGTTTCGGAACGCTCGGAGGAGATCCATCACCCGGTCGCCATGGTACTTTCTGTACTTGCCGAGGTTCTCAAGGAGAAGGGGATCCAGCTGCTCTTGCCAGTTGGATCCGACGACTGAAGGTGCGTCTCGTTCCAGCTGCATCAACAGCTCGGAAGGAGGGTCTCTGGGTTCGATTTCAAACCGGTCAGACACCTCCAACAAGAAGTCCAGCTGCTCCTTGTGGTTCCAGAAGAGCGGGTGACGACACACTTCTTCAGCGGAGGGACGTTTAGACGGGTCTCTGCAGATCATGTGAGTGATGAGATCGCGAGATTCCACGGCCAAATGAGGAATAGCCTCGTCCAGAGCGTCCAGATTGTAAATGCCTCGGATAATGTTGCTCTCCTTGAGATACCGGTCTCCAAAGGGGTGTCCTCCACCAGTCAGAACGTAGTAAAAAACACATCCAAGGGAGAAAATGTCAAGTGCTCGGGTCGCTCGTCGGTTAGAATCGTCGTTGAGCACTTCTGGAGCTCTCCAGCCTGACGTTCCTGCTCCTCCGTTGGCTGTAGTTGCTCGGAAACTGGACTGGTCGTTTTCCAGCCGTTTACACAGGCCAAAGTCGGAAATGAGCATTCTCACCGCGTACTTGTCGTCCGGGTTAGCCTTCTTGGCTCTCCTCTTCTTCACTGGTGCAACGAGAATGTTCTGCGGCTTGATGTCTCGATGCACGATTTTCAGCGAGTGCAGGTACTTGACGCCCTCGGCAATCTGCTCCAGCACCGTCACGTGGTTCATGTTTTCCTTGACACCGGGGAACTTGTCGCTCGAGTCCTCAAACACGTCTTCGAGAGTACCAGGACACCACTCCAGCGCAATGTACAGGAAATGGTTGTTCTGCTGCTTGCAGTAGTACCGGATCACGTTGGGATGGTCATCGGACTCTTGGAGAAGAGACACTTCATGGGAAGCCACGTCGTAGTTGTCCACAAGCATTCGTTTGACGGCTACCTCACGGTTCTCAAACGTGCCCTTGTACACAATGGTACCGTGACTACCCTTGCCGATAATCTCCTTGGACACCACCAGCACCGAGCTCTGGAACTGGATGTCGTCTGCCTGCTCGGAAACGGGCTGTGAGAGCGTCTGGATCGAGTTGTCGATGACAATCGGACCAGACTTCTCGGCAGCCACCTGTGTGAGGTCCGACACGGAATTGGGCGACGTGATGATACCGTCCGAAGCCGCAGAAGACGCGTCCTTGTTCTTCTGGTTGCGTCTTCCGCCCCGACTGCCTCGCTTGCGCTTCTTAGGCGTCATGCCGGTGATGGACACAGTGGAGGAAGATTTGGAGAGACTAGGTCCGTTGAGAGACGTGATGGACTCGGCGAGGTTGGACTCTTCGGATTCACTGTCGCTGTCCTTGTCTCCAGCCACAGACACGTCTCCAAACTTGACCTTGGGTGTTGAGGGTGTGGATAGAGGAGGAGAGGAGGTGTCTTCGGTGATTGTGTCCTCAGTGATTGGTGTTGGTTCTGAGGCATCGTCAGCAGAGACCACTTCCTTGGAGAAGTCCTGAGGAGATGTTGCAGCGTTTTCAGGCTTCTCCTTGGACTCCTCCTTGGTGTTCTCCTGAACCTCCTCCTTAACCTCCTTAACCTCCTCAACTTCCTTGACCTCCTTAACCTCCTTGGTCTCCTCCACCTCCTTGGTCTCCTCCTCCCCCCTCTTGGTCACCCCCTCAACGACAATCTCCTCCACCTTGTCCACCTTATCCACCACCACCGTCGCCTTATCCCCTTTTTCCTCCACCTCCCTCTTCTCCGCCTTCTCCCCCTTGTCCTCCCTCTTCTCCTCCTCAACGAGCTCCCTCTCGGCACCCTTTCTCAACGCAGACACCGCATCGATAATCTCCTTCACCTGGGGAGGCACGAAATCGAACCGAATAGCGGCATACACGATTCCCAGGATGACCACCACCGTAAGGATGTTCTCCACGATCCGTAGAAGAAGAGCTGTGATTGGACTCTCCAGTAGCGGCAGAAGAAGCGACAGAAACGCAAATCCAGCAGTCGTCGACTCTCCTCCATCCTCAGAGTGCTCCTTCTGGCCCTCCAGACCGTACCTGGGAGACATGCCGTCTCTCACACCCTCGTACCGTTGACCCTCAATCAACGCCTGACTTCCTGCAGGGTTCAGAAGCAGAAGCTCGTCTTTGTTAGGACTCACTCTTCGCACCATGTAGTACGAGTCGTGAACGCCACAAATGATATCCGCCAGGTTCTCAGAGAACCGATCTTTAGGGTAATTTGTGTACGAGGACGTGGACCATTTGGATAACGGAGCCGATTTCACCAGGTACGGAAAGTAGTGCTCTGAAATGGCAAAAAAGCCTCCATCTGCAGCCTGATGAACATAAATGGCAGGAACAGGACCATCTAGAGGTGCTTCGACTCTCGGTTGAGGCAGGAGAACGTTGGAAACGTCCTGGCCATGTCCATCGTCACTTCCTCCTCTCTTATCCTTGAGAATATCAAACACGTTGATCACACAGCTTGGAATATACGTTTCCCAATGAGGTCTGTATCCCAGCGTCGTTTCCACGCCAACGAGCAGTTTCTCGTGGAACGGCGTCACATAGAGATTGTCCATGGACACCGAATGTTGACGTGCGAGATCAATGTCTCGATTGTTGGGTCCCCAGGTGGAATACGTCACGTTCCAAACTGAAGCTCCCTGTCTATAAATAGACAAGTCGTATTGTGTGCGTCCGATCATAATCACTCCAGACGCATTGGAGCCGTATTCCGGCTCATCCTCTCTTTCTGTGCGCACTCCAGAAAGATCTCCTCCGAAACTCTGCACGATTTCGCCTGTTTGTGTGTCGATGGCAAAAAGCGTGGTTTTGCGAGTTCCAGTGTACACCTTGCCGTCCAGCGCAAAGGGCGACTCCTGAACGAGCTTCTCGATCGACAGAGGCAGCTGTCTCATGCCATCCTGTTGAGTAAAGTAGTACAGAGTGCCTTCCCCTAGAGGTTCAACCACCCAGGTCACATTCTCCTCGTACTCGTCCTGGTGCTCAAACACCTTGACCAGAGGTCCATTCCCCGTCACGCTCCACACCTCTGTGCCTGTAGCTCTGTCCCTGGCGTACAATCCGCCGTCTATCGTTGCCACAAGAATAATGTCACTGAGCTCCCATTCCTTGAGTGCCCTGGCAGTGTGTATTGCGTCTGTGCTCTGTTCAACGACATGGCTGGGGTCCGCGTGAGCAGTCACCTCGTACGCCACATTGGGAGCCACATTCGCCACGATCCCCACATGGTTGTTGTTGTCCTGGACTCCATAAGCCGAATGGGCTCCCAAAAAGAGAGCAATCAGTCCAAAGAGCCGGTTTTTCATTCTGTGTTAGTGGTGGAGGGGCGTACTTCAACGGTTTTTCACTCACCTGTCATTGGCTTGCGTAGAGCAGTGTAGCAAAATGTTGTGTCGAGGTCAAGTCAGGATCTCGAAAAATCAAAATGTTAGCCGACTTTGCACACTAACTTTGGTCTGCATGTCAAACATGTGGGGTATGTAGGTGGGTGCGTGATGGGGACCATATGTACGACTATATACATGGGATACGTGCGGGCAGACGATATTCCTCGCTGGCCTATTTTTTCTGCTTATGTAATCACCTCTTTCCAGTCATAACCTGAGCAATATGGTTTCAGGCGTTGACCTGATACACCGTTGAGACAAACAAAGACGGAGGGATTTTCTTGGTGAGTTAGAGACAATTTTCATGGTGATTCAGAGGATGTGATTGGCTCGTTTGGGGATCGTTTGTTTGTCTCCTGTCTTTCTCCTGCCTTTCTCCAAGCTGTTTGTTTACCTGCTATACGCCACTTCTTTCGGCTAATTTAGTGTAGCCAAGAATTAGTAAGCGGGAAGAGGGTATAGAGATTGCTGAGGTTAGGGGAGAAGTGAGGGGTGATGGAAGGGGTGGATGAGGTGAGAAAGAGATGCTGTTCACTACTGTGGTATTTCTATATTTTCCCGAATTTCCCGAATTTTTCCTGATTTTTCTTGATTTTCTCATTTTCTCATTTTCTCATTTTCTCATTTTCCCATTTTCCCACTTCCCCATTTTCCACTGCACATTCATTTCTCAATTTCCACCTTCTTCTCCA
This sequence comes from Yarrowia keelungensis, assembly GCA_001600195.1. Lineage (NCBI taxonomy): Eukaryota > Fungi > Ascomycota > Dipodascomycetes > Dipodascales > Yarrowia > Yarrowia keelungensis. Next base: position 627,986 of record BCJD01000002.1, on the reverse strand, counting down.
ATACGACGCTTTTAAAGTTTCAATCTGACGGATATGGTAATAATGACGTGAGAGGCGGATTTGGAAGGTCCAGTGAGGGAGAATGGGAAGGGTTTTTTGCAAGGTGAGTCATCTGAGTGGTCACCAAGGCGTTTGCGAGCAGATTCGTAGCTTTCGATTGGCAGCAGCTTGACTATGACGTCATCTGGAGAGGATTCTGTGTTTTGATAGAATCAGTATATGAACTTTAAATGTGGAAGAAGAGGGAGGGAGTGAGGAGGTTTTAGTACGAACGTAGGTGATGGGGTGAAGTGAGAGTATTGAAAATAGATCCATCACATAATTCAGGCTTTGTTTGCTACATGAATGTTTTTACTTTTTCATTTATGACAACTTTTGAGCAGTTTAGAACAGTGTATGATTCTGCGGTATTTAGTTGAGATCTATTTATGCGTATTCATCGTGAGATTGAGAATGTCGGTTTTTGGGTATGAGGAATTCAGAAATGGATGTTTAGCTGGCTCATATCACCTTCTATAGTACACAGATATCAAAATTCCCGTTTTTCCAACACTATGGCGTGCTCAATACACCTCTTCCATTATTCCTATTTAGTTAAGAAGTACTTGAAGCTAAGTCAACTTCGATACCCATAACAGGTCTCAAAAATATCACTTCTTCCATCTCACAAACTTGCATAACCGCTCCATTCATGTCGATAAAAAATATTCGCTTTTTCAAACACTTCTCGGCTATTGAAAAGAGTCTCGTATTTGCGCTGGAATAACCCGAAAACAGATACTAGTCGGTGAGAAGTAACAGATGCGGTTGGTAAGGGTGAGATAAGAATATTTTGACTGTGGAACTACGGATTGCTAGATGTTTCCATAAACGAAATTCGTGTAATATCTTTTGACTGAGTGGGTGCAGTTGATAGGTAAAATTGACGAATTGTATTGATGAGTTCTATTGTGTTTCTTCATTGAACAAAACTAATTTGTTTTGTCAAGATCTGCCTCTATCTAAGAGCACTTGAGATCTGGTAGTTCCGGTTCTCTAAACACCAACCCTCTCAGACAGTAGCTAGCTAAACTGACCCCATGACTACTCCCTGCAGAGCCTCCAAGACCACATCAAGCTGGTACAATTATAAAGTGGCTGCCTCTACACCATCAGTTATACTAACCAGACTGCTGACCGTAGCTAGTGTCAGAGATCTCTAATAAACTCATCCTCCGGAGTACCACACGAATCAAGCACCAGGCACTCATCAACCTGCAAGTTTGGTCCAGAGCTACCACATCTTCAGCTTTAGCTTCCATTGTGCTGCAATTCTTACAACAATGAGATGTGGTCATCAACAGCCTCAAGCTACAAGGACATTCTAATGAACACTACACTGGTCATGTCCTTGCCATATCATCCTATAGCCATCAATAAGAGTCTACCAAAGCTACTTCAACATGTACCCACAGTGTTTGCTGACAGACTGAGAAAATCATCTCATTCAATTGCCTACCGAAACACAATTGGATAGGTAACAGTCTCCACAAGCCCCCAATCACCTTATGATGTATTTGCAGAGTCGGTGACAGTCCTTGACATACAGTTGTCATCGAGAGTCTACCTCATGTCTTCTACGGTCACCAACTGACTCCTACAGTGGTCGGCAATCTACGACATTTGTCCCTTCTTCCATCCCTTAGTGTATCCTACAGTCGTCTATGACAATCTTAGGCATGTCCTCTTGGTCAGTAACAGTCCAACACGAGTGACTCTCAGTGTAGTACTGTACGTGACAATAGTCGGTGGCCTACAATTGGCTCAAAATGGCTCCCTTCAGTGTGATACTTGCTCCATAGCAATCGTCTCTTACTACAATGACTGACAGTCTGCGACAGTTCCCTCATACGAAGGCAGGCAACAGTCTTTGACGGTTGTGTCTTGGTGGTCGCTACCAGACTATGACAATTGACTCTTAAATATTTCTACTGTACATCTACGCCTGGACCAGTGACAGTTACGTACTTCCCAATAGCTAGAGTAGTTGTCTCCTAGGAGCCCTTCCAATGATCAGCAACAGCCTTCGACAGGTGCCATATACTGTAGTACTGTAGGTAACAATCGCTGCCAATCTATGTCGACTGGCAACAGTTCACCACCAATCATCACCTATGTTCTCGATATATTGAGTCGGTAATGGTTGCTTCCCAATATCTCAGTGATTGACTTCTTTAGCTCTCACAATGACAGTAAAGCACTCACTTCCTACCATTACCTCCTGATGTACCCTACAAATACGATCTACTAGCTAGAAGTGCTTGGGTCTGTAACAGTTACTCCGTAGCAATTACGTCCTCTCCCTACAGTGTTGGCAACAGTCGCAATTGCCTACAGTTGCTGGTTACAATGGTCGGTGACAGTCGCAATTGCCTTCCCTTACAGTGTCTGGCAACAGTCTAAGATGATTGCCTCTTACTACAATGTCTGGCAACAGTCTGCGACAATTGCCTCCTAAGAGCAGTGGTCATACCAGTCGCGATCTTCTATTTCGTCCTACAATGTTTGGAAACAGTCTACCACAGTTGCCTCATACAATGTATAAGGTTGGTAACAGTTGCTTCACCACAATTACCTACTCGTAGTTCTACAGTCTTGACTACAGTCTGCGACAGTTGTCCCTTACTAGAAGTGCTCGGGTCGGTAACAGTTGCTACGCAACAATTACCTCCTAAACCCTCTAACCTACAATGTCTGGCAATAGTCTTCGACAGTTGCCTCTGGTGGTCGGTGCCAGTTGCTCCGCAACAATCACCTCCTACAGTTGGGTCGGCAACAATCGCTTCGCGATAATTGCCTCCCCTTGCTTTCTTACTATTTTATTACCCCTCCAGGCTATATGCAAAGACGATAACAAACTTACCATCTCATCATGCTCATGTCGTTTCGGATTCGGTTGTAATCGTACAGACCCTCGATAGGACCCAGGCCGACCAGAGCAATGTCCTTGTCGTAGAGAGTCTTCTGGGCCCAGGCTCGGACGTCGTGCTCGGTCACAGCCTCGAGCTTGGCCTCCACCTCGGCGGGGGTCACTCGTCGACCCAGGGTGGTCAGCTGTCGTCCAATGTCCTCGGCGACATAGGTGGTTCCGTCCAGAGACAGGAGGAGTCCGGCCTTGAGCTGAGACTTGGCCCGCTCGACCTGCAGGTTGGACACGGAGGTGGACAGTCGGTTCCACTCCTTGAGGGTGAAGTGGACGAGATCGTCAATCTGGGTGGTGTTCTCGCTGGTCAGGTAGATGCCCCACAGACCGGTGTCCGAGTACGAGGTGGAGAAGGACTGGAACGAGTTGGCCAGGTTGTTCTCGCTCACAATGTTGGACAGTCGCGAGCCCTGGTGTCGAGAAGTTCCGACAGCTCGGTCGTAGTTGCCAATGATGGCCTGGGCCACCAGAGCAGTGTAGTAGTCCTCAGAGGTCCAGGAGACGCCCTCCACGGCAATGGCAATGTGGGCGACGGGCATGGTGTCGTCTCGGAGTCGCACCTCGGAACCGACAAAGTTGGGGATGGGGTTCTGGTTGGCGTCCTCTCCGGAGGATCGGGGAGTACCCAGGGGAACGGGAGAGGTGGAAGAGGGCAGATCGGAGAAGTACTTCTCGGCGAGCTCGACGAGGGCGTCGTGGTCGACAGCGCCAGCACCAACAAGCACCATTCGGTCGGCGGTGTAGTTCTCGGTGATGAACTTTCGCAGCTCCGTGTTGGTGATGGACTGGATGTTCTCCCGGGGTCCGAGGATGGTTCGGCCCAGGGGCTGGTTCATGAAGGCCGTGGCGTGCAGGTGGTCGAAGACAACCTCCTCGTACTGCTTGTTGACCTCCTCGAGCTCTCGGGTGATGACCTCTCGCTCTCGGTCAACGGCAGACTCGGCCAGCTTGGAGTGCTGCAGAATGTCGGCGAGGATCTCCACGGACTTGGGCACGTCGTCCTTGAAGGACTTGGCGTAGTAGACGGTGGACTCCCGGGAGGTGTAGGCGTTGAGGTGGCCGCCCATGTTCTCAATGTCGAGCTCGAGCTGGTGCTGGGTTCGCTTGTCGGTGCCCTTGAACGCCAGATGCTCAAAAAAGTGGGCGGTTCCGTTGTTGTAGGCGTTTTCGTTTCGCGAGCCGGCGTCGATCCACACGCCCACGGTGGCGGTCTGCACCAGAGGGTTGGACTCGGACGCAATCGTCAGGCCGTTCTTGAGGTTGGAGGTTCGGGTCTTGGGGGACACGGTGGTGGCCAGGCCGCGCTTGGACATGGTCAGGACCCCTCGCTTGAGGGCGGGCAGGCGCAGAAGAGAGTTCATCGTGTGTGTGTCGGTTCTGTCCGGAGTGCTGGTGGAGAAGCGTACAAACTTGTGGAAAACAACTGGTGGAGGGTCCAACGTTCCACTACACCCAACCTCTAAATGCACTGCACTTTTTTCCAGCGCTGTGAGTGGTCAGATTGCTCCCAACGAAGGTTATTTGGTGAAGTGTTATTGGAGGATGGAGGGGAGGCGTGATGATGAGGTGGCAAACAGGTGGTAATATCTAGGCAATTGATCTGTGTACCCCCTCTAGTTCAATTGACCAAATCAATTGACCCACAGCTCACCTCATCACCCACTTCTCTGCTAAACACCTCACTTTGCTGACAACCTCCTTGAAACCTTAATTCCACACATACCATGACGCATGATCCAATCGTGGTGTGATTTTGGAGGGGGGAATATGGACCAGCAAATGGCTCATTTTGGGTCAATTGAGTACCCCGCTTAGTCAGCTTCTTTTGGGGCATTTTTTCCCCTTTTTTTTCCGTCGCCTTTCCACCCCTCCCTCATCTCCAAACAAGCTTCCCATTCGTCAACCGGTTCTCTCCTCCCAGCCAATAGGAGCACGCGCATTATTTAACGTTTCCGTAATCCAGGCAAAATCCACCCCCAGAAGCTTACTCAGCGCACCCAGACGATAAAGACCGGGGAAACATCTTGGCCAAAATTGAGCTCTGCCAGCTAACCACACATCACCACAACAGTGAGTATGAAAGGGGGTTAAACAGAGAGGAGAGGAAGGAGGGAAAGGGGAAACAAGGTGGTATTTATATTCCAGTGTGGCACAAACACAAACGGACGAACGGAAGACGACTTAATACACCGCACTACACGACTTGCGACTACACGACTTTACACACGACTTGAGAGTGTCGTGAGAACTGAATGTGCAAACTGGAAGAACTAGATGGAGATACCACAAAAAGGAGGCGACGTGGCACAGAGTGTGGCACAAAACGGCAGTCACGAAGTTGTTAGTACCTGCCATGAGTTGTGTGGGGGAGGTGCTAGTGAGGTTGGGGTGGTGGTGATGTATGGTGGTGAGTAGACAAGGTGTGATGACACTGTGTGAAAGGGAGCCTTAATGGCGTCTTACAAACGTCTCAGCTCATCACCTCTTGATCATCACCAGCTGTACTGCTCACTGTCATAGCTCCTATGCCCCAGTTTTGATCACTCTCATCTCACTCTCGATCACCACCCTGCTCCTGGTGGTTCACGGTCTTCCTACGGTTCTCTTCAGGTTTTTCCGACTGTTCTTTGTCACGTCTTTCAGCTGTCTTCAGTCGTCTTCAGTCGTCTTCAGTTGTGTCTTGTTGGTCTCATTGAGGCTATCACGTTCCTGTGCTTAGTAAGACAGGATATCTGATGTCATTGGATGCATTCCAGATCAGCTGGATGTCCATCTGGTACCATACAGTGCTACTCAGACATTCAACTCGTTCAAGGTCGACTCCTGGATGTACTTGATCTGTTCATGACAGATTTAGTCCGTTCAAGACCTGTCTTCACTTTGGCATTCTACCCCTCTGTCTCCTTCCCTACGGTTTTCTATTTGATGTTGTCCGTTCCAGACCTTCGGCCTGTCACTTCCGTTTTCGGCCTTTCACTACCGTACTAACGCAGATGCTCAGATCCACCCTCCGACTGTCCACCCCCGCCTTCAAGGCCGGCATGACCCCCCAGCTGATGATGCGAACCCCCATCGCCATGCGATCGCACAAGATGTTCGGCACCATCCCCCAGCCTCCCGGAGGAATCGTCGGCACCGTGAACGACGCCGCTCCCGTTCCCCCCGCCAACCCCACCAAGGGCTCCTACCACTGGACCTTTGAGCGAATCCTGGTGGTCGGTCTGATCCCCATGACCGTGCTGCCCTTTGCCACCGGCTCCATCTCGCCCGTGCTGGACGCCACTCTCGGCGCCACCCTGCTGATCCACTCCCAGCTGGGCTTTGAGTCTTGCATCACCGACTACATCCCCAAGCGAGTCTACGGCTCCGTTCACAACTACGCCCTGTACCTGCTGTACGGAGGAACCGTGGTTGGTCTGTACGGTCTGTACAAGCTCGAGACTGAGGATGTTGGCCTGACCGGAACTATCAAGAAGGTCTGGAACGCTTAGCTAATGAAATAAAACGATGTGCCAACGAGCCAACGAATGCGTAGCATGAGTTGTAGTAGCCAACGAATGCGAAGCATGAGTTGTAGTAGAATTGAACGAATGCGTAGCATGAGTTCTTAGTTAACGAGTCTAAGCATGAGTTGTAGCGAACGAATGCGAAGCATGAGTTCGAATAGAATGTAACATTACGTAGCGCGAGATTGAGTAAATTATGACGAGTGCGTAGCATGACTTCTGTAGTCAGCGAGTCAAAACATGAGTTCTACTTGTAGTAAGATTGAACGAGTGTGAGTTCTTAGCTAACGAGTCTCAGCATGAGCTGTAGTAGAATTGAACGAGTGCAAAGTAAACATTGAGTCAAAGCAGCTCCAGTGTGAAGACAAGAGTGTAAATACAATGAAATTAGAAGCACAAGTTGAGACACTGTCGTTTCTAGTGCTAGCTACAGTGCACAGTGTTGTGCCAGTGTACTTGTATAACAAGGCACTGGTTGTAGAATTTAGCTGCTGTGAAGTCAGGCACTTGGTTTACAGTCTACTTTATGATGTCCTTGTCATACTGAAGAGCTCGAAGGTGCTATTTGTGGACCTAGGAACCGAGGAAGCTTCGTTGTAGTCACTGAAGAAATAATGGACTCTTGGGTGTCATATTGTCCAATCCTTGTAAGCCTGTTATTCTCGTGTGAGCACTTTGACACTCTGGTGTGACTGATGTGCCCCATTTGCTCATGTCACGCTGCACTGTTATTATTGGTAAATTGCTCGCCTCATTGGTGTAGACGATTCAGGAGCAAGTTGGAGGGCATCACAGAACAGGAGAACAGGAGGCTTGAATAGTGTTGTCAGTTGTCTCGTCTATACTGTAGAAACTGCTATATTCACTCAGTAAGCTCACTTTCAAAATCAGCACAACTATGAGCTCATGAATGAGTGTTCTAGACTTGAACCAAAAAGGTCTACGGGTATATGGATCATTCAATCTCTCAATGCAGCAGAGAGTAGTGTTTCTCGTGATTATTTGGTGAGCTTTCATCATTCTCTATGCAGTTCAACATGGCTCATCTGCTACATTTTCTGTTCTTTTTTATTCTTTTTTTCCATCATTTTCCTCCTTTTTCAATTACCCCAGATTGCGCTTGATGAGGTCTGCCTCACAGCTGCACCTGATAGGTTGACTATATTGAGGAGGACAAGACTCTAATACAAGTGCTCGTTGGTGAATGAGGGCATTTTGAGCAAATCCAAACGGTCAGGATGTATCTGAAAGGTGATGGCTTCAATGCGGCTGTGTTTTTCTGTTTTTTTTCTGATTTTTTTTCTGTTTTCCTGGTTCACCTTTGTGGTTCCCTATATGATGCCCAGTTAGCCTCTATAGAGAGGACCTATTCAGTGGAGATGTCAGTGGCAAACATCAATTTTGAAAAGTGAGAAAAATAAGCAGAACAAATGAACAGAACGAAGGAAACGAGAGCTCCTGGTCGAACGCTTACAAGTACAAGAACAAGAGGACAGTAGGTACTCGTACATACCATACTTGTACAATATGTACACCAGTCACATCAATAGACATTATTCATTCATATATATAACGGGCTTAGCTCCAAGGACAGCATAAACTGACGTTGAACCACTACAGGATGCCAATTAGCACTCCGTATCTCTCATCCACCAACCATGATCTTATACTCTTAGTACAGAGCCGTAGAGAGATCTCAGACAACTAAGTCAAGAACAGTAACACAGCACCTGTAAGACAGCAATACCATAACTCTCTGATACATTTCAGTCTGTGGACTCATAGAGGCGTAAATGGGTAAATAGTTAGTCAGCCACACAAGAGTGAGCTGTATTGAGTCAATACCAGTACTGAGACTGCTCAACTCCTGACGATAGAGCCCTTCCTAACCCTTCCTAACCCTGAGTATGTTGGCTAACCCTTCTTAACCCCCTCCTACCCCTTCACCTTCACCTTCCTCTTATCTCCCTCCTCCTTCTTCTTTTTTGCCAGCAACACATTATACTTGTGCACAGCCTCATTTCTCTGCTGAGCATCGTGTTCCACCTGCTTGATACTCTCCTCCAGCTCCTTGAGAACGCCCTGACTTCGGCTCAGCAACTCTCTCAGAGCTCCCTCAATCTCCTCACTCTGTTGAGGAGACACGTCTCTCTCCACGTTACCCAGACGACACTCCTCCACCAAATGTAGTTGCGAATTAATCCTGCCCTGAAACAGACCTCGGTAAATACAATCAATCGCCAGATCCTCCAGCTGACTCTCATCTTCCAGCCCCACAGCTCTCTGGATGTCTGCGTACTTAAGAACACCCTGTTGCTGCACACTGGGGTCGTCTGTGATCAGCGAGATGATGGACAGCTGTCTGAGCTTGGTGGCCTGTTTGTCCGAGAGCTCGGGCAGGTCTGCAGCGTCCTTTTGTGTCACATAGTCCGTCCAGGTGCCGTAGGCAAAGATTCGCAGGGTTTGGATCCACGGGTCGGTCTCAGAACCGCTGCTAATCTCGTCCAAATCGAGCAATTCGCCAAACGAGAAAATGTGGCGCGAGCTGAGCGCCTGCTGGATGAGATCGTGCACGATTCGCGGCGCCAACGGCCGTGGCTGGGTCGTGATAAGAGCTCGAAGTTCCTCCATGGTGGGTGTGGTGGAGAAATTGAGTTTGGTGGGGGGTGAATTAAGGTGATTATTGGGAATTTGGGGAAATAAAAATAAAAAATAAAAAATTAAAAAATTAAAAAAAACAAAAGAAAGGGATAAATAGAAATGGCTCAAAAAGCATTGAATGGCTCACCAAGAGCAATTCTGTACCTTGAATGAAGTGCTGGAGCCCTGGAGTGTGAGTGTCTTGGAGGTGTACAATTAGACAAATGAACAGTGAGTAATAAATATATTCAAGTGGACAAATGATGAAAGATGGGAAGAAACCGACATCATGGATAGTTAATGAGCGTCTCAGTTAAAACACATATGAAAGGTGTACTATAGAGTGATCAGGATCACGATTATGAAGACACGGAAGACGCTTACGAGTAGAATAGGCGTGTTATATGTGTCAATAGTAACACAGGCGTGTGTTGTATATGAAGTGCCTTCTTTGGTACTTGTACTTTGCCGTTTAAAGAGAGATCATGATTATGCCAGTACAAGTACCGGTACTTGTAATACTCAATGAGGATGTCTTAAGCAAGTGCAAGTGTAGGAAGTGTGTACAGTACTGAGAGAATGTGAATAGGGCTACATACAGGCAGTATTTATGTTGATGTAGCCGAGATAGAACTTGTATCTTCATCCAAATCATGTCAGTCAATCCACATAGTGACCATACTGTGTCTGGAGAGCCTTGAGAGTGCTTCAATGAAGATAATAAGATGGAACAGTCTCGACAACACAGTCTCATCAAACGACGTATAACCAAACTTGCTGCTATCAGTTATTATATCAAGCTCTGTGGCAACACACAAGATGTCAATTGACCATTGTATGACAGGCTGTTGTATTGTATGATGTTGTTACTTGTATAGCGAGTCATAAAGGAGAAGACAGTCCATTGACAAAGCTATCTTGAACCAGAACACAAATGATGACTACCAGCGTAGACCACCTTATTCTTCACCACCTCAACTACTCCCACCTACCTCACCCTCACCATTCTTGCACTTGTGTATTCCTATATAGTGCCAATAAATAATGTCCTCAGATAGAGCGTATTAAAGACCTTCTCAGTACCCTTCGAGATCGAGAGTATTAGAGAGACCTTCTCTGTGTACCCTTCTATAGCAGCTTCTCCTCATAGAGCTCAAAATGTGCTCTACTGCTTCAAATCCTCCTTTTCAGACAACTCAGGGAAGGCCAGTTGCAACAGATAATCACACAGATAATACAACAGCAACTTATTCACCTCCTTGTTGCTCAGATGGTCCAGCCACAGATCGATATCTGCCGAAACATTGCCTACAAACGGGGGAAAAACACGCGACAGCGCGTCTCGAGCGTTCTGGCGGATATCGTACTGTTCCAGCACTGTAGGCAGCACTCTGGGAGCTCCCATTGGCCCATTATTGGGAAACAGCGTCGTTCGAGCGTTTTTGAGGATCAGTTCGGCGGTTTTCTCACGCAAAACGTGCTTGTTCATGGAGTTGACTACCACGTTTCGAATAGATACGGCCAGAGGTTGCATTTCCAGAAACACAGACAGGTAGGAGAGGGTGGAAGCCAGAAGCGGTTTTTTCGCCCGAATGTTGCTCATGTTGACCAGAAGCTGGAAAAAGTAGCGAGATGTTACGGGTTTAGGTGAAGACGTAGTAGATGAGTTTGAAGAAGTAGGAGCTGTTTTTCCTTCACTTTCAGTTTTCTCTTCAGCATCGTCACCTCCTTTATTCGGATCAACGGAATTCTTTTCGTAAAAGTCGAACCCTGACCTGACATACGTTCTCACTGCATAGAACGTCTCTGTGGCTATAGTCACGCCATTTGAGACCAAATAACCCACCGTTTCAACCACTCTAGTGCCACTGGTATCGCTCTTTTCAGGAGTCTTGCTGTTGTCAGGCAACAAGTCACAGACCTTGATGATGATCTCATACAACATCCAGGGCTCAGATAGCCGTTCAAAAAGATTGGCAAGCACCACGTCATGCAAAATCGCCGAGATGAACGCATGGGCTACCTTGGAGTCGATTTTCTGGCGTTTCAGAAGAATCGTGGTGATTTGTTGAGCCAATAGTTTCTGATAAACCAGCTCAGAATGGTCATCAGGAACGCCAGAAATAGCTCTATGGGGTCGGAAAACTCGTAGTCCTTCAGATAGCGAGTTGACCGGTAGAAAGGCCGTTCCCTGAAGCGCTTTGGCTCGATCTACAGCCTCAAAATGCGAATCTATGAGGTACGGAAGACCGTCCAACAAAGCAGTCTCGTAGTCAATGGTCTGCAAACGTGTGTCCACGTCACGTGAGATCTTGGCCAGCACCTCGACCATCTCGGTCACAAAGCCAGGGTCATCGGAAATGCGGGAGTACCACGATTGCACCATGTGACGACAAATGAGAGCCGTGAGAGCATACCATTGCGTGTTTACTGAAGCTGAACACGATGTAGGCACAGGAAGGAGGTCCAGAACGGCTTTCGACGGTTCGCTGTCGGGTAAAAGTACTTGGCGAACAAGATGGTCCAGTGAGGCTTGTGTTTCTGTCGATGTCATATCTGGATGATGGGTTAGTATGTTTAACACCTCAGCATAATCGTATGTAGGGGTATGCAACCTTAAGGGGGAGAAATGTGGAGCGGAATATTGGACGAAAGAGGGGGTATTTGTGGGTAAGGAAGCTGAATTTGTGTTGATTGACATGGTGGCTTGGATTTCCGCGTTTTTTTGGTGTCGTTTGAGCAATTTTTAAATTTTTCTCTTTTACTTGGGATTAGTTGAAGACAAAGTTGTGCTGGGGGTGGTTTTTTGGTGTTGGAAAGACGGTGGAGATTTATAAACTGTACCAGTATGTAGAGAAACAGAAGCTTCATTGCATTGATCTAGTCAATAGAGCCCCATTACATACATTTTTGCTGAGTTATTGTGTCCTCAAGTATTTGGTTTCAAGTAAGTTTTGTTAAGTCTAAACATGGGAGTAGGACATCGAATCCACAATTCAATACCACCTAATAGAAGAAAACAGAAGAGGTTCAAGCCATTTGAGAGTGTTTTATAGCACTACACCAACAGATTCACGTTCTTTTACATCAGAAATTCCCTCACTAGCAGCATATATTTCGACTGTTACAGCTCACTCTGTTTACGGACTTCGGAAATTAATTGACGGTTTTGGAACCTTATATTGACCGACTCTGTGAGATATTTAAGATTGGTAAAATACTTTATGGGAACTGTTTAAGGCGTGACCTACCTCAGTCGATTTTTATCTATCATTTGAAGAGGCAGAGCCATAGACCTGGCGTCAATCAACTCAGAATACTCACTTTACAATACAAAAGTGCTGTTAGATTTTCTATCCATTGCTCATAATCAATGATTGATAGGTGTTCACTCATATGGAGAACTCGAGGTGTCTTTTCGATGTACAATCGCTTCAATTCTACTCAAATGATGAATTTGAAGGTATCAGTCAACTCTACAAGTGAAATGAGTCACAGTGGTATACTTCATTACATTCCATCTTGTCTGTAGCACGTAAAATCGAAGATACTTGTTCCCAGTTCAATTTGCCTCTCCTAGCTATTAGTTGTAGTTTAGTTAAGGAGAAACCCACCTAGGGGCTCAAAACTGGGGTTCCAGAGATGCCATAAGCACCAGAGTAATGCCTTTATGTACCTAAAGCAAGCACCAATACGCTCCTATAATTTTCTTCTCAAGTGTCAATACGAATTCGCCACCGATAACTACTCCCATTTCTCTCCCACCTTCCATTTACTTACACCTAACAAACTCTAATATAATTAAGCTCTTCTATTTCGGTATTCTTTTGTCTCGCAACGGGGTCACCAGAATTAGGAAACGAGAAGTAGAATCGTCCAAGTTGGGAACCGATGGGAAGGAGCTTAGTAAGCTGGGGAAAATACAAATAAAAATAAATAAAGTAAAAAAAAAATAAAAAATAGAAAAAATGGAAGAACAAATAAATCAGAAAACCAAATATAACGACAAAGCCACATCAAAGCTACATCTAGAAGTCCATCCACACACATAACTCCTAGCGACATTCGAACTTCTCCAGGTCTTCCACCTTCATCTGATGACATCTGATTAGTAAGCTCCAACTTTGGAAGCCCCAAGGGGGTTATGGCAACTTCTTGTAGTGAACTTGTGAATGTTCAAAAAGGCGTTTTGTCAGCAATAAGCCATTTTTTGCGCTTTCTCCTCTTGTTCATTTTGCATCAGTGTCCTATTTTTTCAGAATTTCATTTTTTCGAATTTTCTGTATTTTCCTATTTTCTCGAATTTCCGTATCTGTTTACTTCTCAGATTTTCCTCAAAACCCGTTGTGTCTCGTCAACTGTCTTATTTTTAACTCCCATCTCATCAACAGACTCTTACCCATACCTGAACCATAGTATGTACAATAAATCAACCATGTCAACAAAAAAAGACCAAGAAGTAGCCTCAAACCTCGCAAAACACTCATCCAGCTCATTGAAGCAGTTTGTCTCTTATTTTTTCCCATTTCCCCCATTTTCCCCATTTTATGCCATACTCCCACGCCACCTCTTCTTACATCTTCACATTAAGGTTTGCGATAACTCTTGTGCATTTCACCAGTGTGCGATTTCATCTCTCGAGCCATGGTCGACCCTCACCACACGCCCCGGGCGTCCAAACCGTTGCCGCAAACGGCCCAAGACGCGCTGCGCTACACGCCGCTGATGCCGTTCATTCCGCTAGGAAAAAGTGAGTCCAACACCGAAGAAACCGACACAAAACCACCGTTTCTTTTCTAACACAGCACACGTGCCTGTTCCCAAGATCCACACTACCATTCCTGTGGTGCTGGAAGAGTACCCTGTGGACGTTGCTCACCGAGCCGAGAGTATAGCTGCAGCTGTGAACCAGCCAGGAGCGAACCAGGAGCTGTCGAACACTCTGTTGATGCAAACGATGAACGCTCTGATGCAACAGGACATGAGTTATCTGCAATTCAAGGGGGATGAATATGTGCTTGGAATTGGACGAGATGACGGCCAGCCTGAACGAGATGGTCAACCTCTGCCGGTCACTCTCAGTCCGTCAAGCACGTTTGTGGCTCAGAAACTGCCTCTTCATCCTGCTGCTAGGCGTGTGACGACTCCCAAGGTGTCGAAGCTGTCTTTATCTTTCTTGGATGGAGAGGACAAGAAGGAGCAACAGGCTAGGAGTGAGCACAAACAGGGTGTGCAGAAACAGAACATTCAATCCCAGAATGATCATAAACGGAATCCGAACCCTTCTCAAAACGCCCAACAAAATGTTCAACAAAATGTTCAACAAAATGCTCTAAAACAGACTACTCAAAATACTCATACTCAGTCACAGACTGCTGCCCCTCCTGCTCCCGCCCCCCCTCCCACGCACACAGTCGCCTCTCTCACCCCCCAAAAAGTCCAGGACATGGTCGAAAAATCCATCACCTCTCTTTTTGAGCAAATCTTTGAGGCTGACGATCAGGCAGAAACGTACGACTACGACTACGACGCTCTGCCGGAAAAAAACCTCTGGCAACGGCCTGTCAAACGTGCTCTTCTTCCTCTGAACACAAAGACCCTGTTACAGCTTCAAGAAACTCTAAGACGCTCAGTAGGTCGAGACTTTTTCCTCAAAATCGAGCTGGACGATCTGTTACGACTCGAACGAATCTGCTCCCGGTCTCTCACACACATGAACGCCATTGATCTGACTACCCCGCTGGCTGAAAAGAGCGATAGGGAAATGGCGAGTCTGGTTGAAGCAGCTACAAACTCTCTACGAGCTGCTGACGTCATTCTCAGAATCGTCAACTCGCCAAGACAAGAAAACCAGCTGTTTTCGGAAAACGTGCTGTCGTCGATCGCAGAGGATTTGTCGACGATTACCGAACACCTGCTTCTTCCGGTAGTCGGCAAATCGGTCGAGGAGTGTGGTTCTCAACTTGCAGGATGGAGACAGAACTTGGAGAGTACAGTGGCGACGACTATGCGAGTAGTCGACCTGTTTTGCAAATCCATCTACCTCAGACCTCTAGACGAGTCAACTATCACCAAGATCCTGTTCATGGCCGTCAAAATTCTGTTCATGGAGTCTGTGACTCTGGGTAAGGGTTCAAACTACATGTTGTCTCATATTGCCGTTGAATCGTTCCGGTCGTCAGCAATGGAAGTGCTGGCTGTCACTTTTGCCTCGTTTCCAGACCAGCAGGCGTTTATTCTCGATGAAGTTCTGACATCGATGCAAAAACTGCCGTCTGCCAAATCGCACGCAAGACAGTTCAGGGTGGGTAATGTCTCGATTCAGACGGTATCTGCTCTTCTGATGCGGCTCATCGGGTCCTGTGGAGGCTACAAGTTTACGTTTGACCCGAATACCAAACTGACACGTGATTCGCCGACAATCAAACAGTTCGAGGAAGCCTGTGAACAAGCCACAGCCAACGCACGTTCGTCAGCCACAAACGCAGTCCATTATCTCATTGATAAAGCTGCCAAAAGCACGAAATCGAGCGAGTCTCCGTACAGAGCTCTCCTTGATCTCTTTGTCGAGGATTTCATCAACGTGTATGGCCAGCTGGACTGGATTGCAGGTGAGCTGATTCTGCACACGTTTGTGCGTGTTTGTTCGGACTTTTTGTCAGCTCCCGAGAAACAGCAGCCTCCAGTTGTGGTTCTGACCCTCTGTATGGACATTCTAGGCACTATTGGCTGTCACGTGCTTTCTTTCCGCAAAAAGTGTCTTGAACAGGCAGGCATTACACGTGAGGAAGGTGTGGAAGACCTGCAACATCTCGCCATGTCTGCCCATTACGTCCTGAGAACGCTGAATGACGTGCAGACGAGTAATCCTTTCCAGGAGACGGTTCGCAAGTACTTTGTGTCCCAATGGGGTAACATCTTGGGCGGGTATCATGGCAATGCAGACAAGGATTTGGCTGAACTTGCTCAGAAGAAACTGTTCAGATTGGCAGCCTCTTGTTCTGAGAATGTGGACGTTACAAAGAGTATGACTGAAGAGTCTTCGTCCAGGAATAATGATGCTCTAGACTCGGCAAACGATATTTCTCGGATACTTTTGCACATGCCTCTTGCTGAGTCCTACAATACCATTCTGGCTACCATTTGTCATTCCCTGGAACAGTCCAAGATTCAGATTCGAAGCAAGGCTCTGAAATCGTTGACGACGTTGCTGAGCTACGATCCCAAGATTATGCAGCTTCCATACGTTGCCAATTCGCTCAAGTCTCGTCTAGTCGATGCTTCTGCTTCAGTTCGAGATGCAGCAGTCGAGATTGTCGGCAAGTACGTTCTCCTACAACCCACAAAGACGACTCAGTACTTTGAATCCCTGTTTGAGCGTGTTTCAGACATGTCCTTGGGAGTGAGAAAGAGAGTGCTTCGTCTGTTACGAGACTTGTACGCTACAGATGTGGACCAATCTGTGAAGCTCGAAATCATCGCCAAACTCCTCCACCGAACTGAAGACGAGGAGGAGTCTGTTCAGGAGTTGGCAACTTCTACACTTAGGGAAATGTGGTTTGTGAACGCCAAGTTTGAAGACGCGGAATCGATGGTTGCCACGTTGAAAAAGAGCGAGCAGCTGGCCCAGTACCTGTCTCGTTTCCTGGACTCCATCTTCAACCCTTTTCTGCACAAGGATCCGATTCCGGAAGCCACCCTCAACGTGGGAAGGCAGTACATCAATCTCCTGGTGAAACACGTGGTTGGAGGTGATAGTAGTTCTCAAACCGAGTCCTATCTCGAACTTCTGGGCTACTTTGTTGAGGCAAATGTTCTATTCATTTCTCAGAACCAATTGACGTCGTTGAGGGGGTATATTTCGGCGGATGTGAAGGATTTGTCGACGTACCACGTGCTTCGAATCTTTGAAACCGCCGTCGTCTCCTCCAAAATCGAGTTTTCCGACGAACTGCTCAAAGACATTGAGACGTCGATGCTCAAGAAACTGACCAAGTTCAACGTCAAGGAGCTGTCTGTAGCTGCCCCCTGTCTGTGGGCTGTGTGCCTCAAAAGGAAGGACACAAAAAAGCTCGAAACTGCGACTCTTTCCTGCGTCAAAGCTCTGCTTCCTCACGTTCAGCATCTCAAGGCGGGAAAACTCAAGGAAGCGCCTGCTGATCCGAAGTTCAAGCGCCTGATTTACCTGGTCGGCACTCTCGGTCGGTACTGCAATTTCGAGGACGCAAAACCGCTTTTCCAGAAACTGTTGGGTCCTCACGTGTCTGGAAAACCCGACAAGTCTGAGGAACTGATTGCTGGTCTTTTCCTGCTCTTCTGTGACCCCCAGCTGGCTTCCCAGGAGATTGTCCGACTGTCAGTTCGAAACCTGTTGTCGGTTTGTATCGGTTTCCCACAGCTCTTTATGCTTCCTGGTGTGATTTCGTGCCTTGATATCGCTCTCGAAGGCGACGAAGAGCTGCAGAATATCGTTCTTCGTCAGTTTTCTGCCTTCCTCGAGAACGAAGAGCAGATGGCTACCAAGGCTGGTCTCAAAGGAGCTGGCAACACTGACGCCTCAGGACAGGTGGATATCGGTGTTCTTCACGGAACTACGTCAAAGTTCGTCAACGACGGTGTCTGTGCTTCTATCGTTCAACGGTACCTCAACTCCATCCTCCAAATTGCCGTTCTCGGAACAGGAGCTCACTCCATCAGTGCGATTCTGCTTCTGGAAAAGGTATCTCATCAGGGATTTGCCAATCCTCGGCTTTTAATGACGACGACAGTTGCCCTGGAAGCCAGTCCTGTGTCTCTGATTGCTTCTAAAGCTCAGGGAATTCATCGACTTTTCCATGAGAAGCACGAGTCTCTGATTGACGGTACGTATGTCGATGGAATTGCGTCTGCTTCAGAGTACCTGAGACGAGTTCTTGGGTCTGGAATCGCTCAGGGAGGTGGCTACCTTGACAGATTCTTCAACGTCATCAAGGGATCTCGGTCGTCGAGAAGAAAACTGTTTTTGAACATGAGCAGGGCTCTGGAACTGGACGAGACTCAGACGAGTGAGGAAGACGTCACCAACCGTCTCTGGATCGTTATTTTCCTCTGTAGAGCTCTGTCGACTTTGGAACTATCGACTGTGGAAGACGCTCACATGATTGTCCATTCTCTCAACTCTGCCGTGTCCAAATCAGGCGAGCTGACTAATCCTGTTCATGCTGTCACCGTCCAGCTCATGGTCTCCCTCCGTCGGTTCATCAAGATGGCGTATTCGCTCACTGACGCCAAATGTGCCGTCTACGCTCCTGCTCGAGGCGGTCAGATTTCGCTCAAGGAGCTCAACAAGCAGGCTATCCGGTCTCCTCAAGCTGCAGCGTCAGGTCTACAGCTTTCAGACACATTCCTGGACTTTGAGTACAAGTACGACGACGCTGAGAGAAACGCCCACATTTGCAAGGAGGTGCAGCAGATGATCAACGCTGAGGCGTCTGACGAGGTGCACGAAGAAGAGGAGACGGAGGAGACACATTCGGAGATGGATGTGGTTCAGGAGGACAATCAGCATCAGATGCACGTGCCTTTTCAGCAGCAGATGTACCAGCAGCAGGTGCAGATGCAGCAGTATCAGCAGCAGCAGCATCAGGGCTTTCCCCCGCAGCCCTATCCTCAGCAGATGAACTTTCCTCAGCAGCAGCAGCAACAAGGGCACTATCCTCCTCAGCACCAGTATGCTCACCCTACGGACTTTGAGCCTCCGATGAAAAAGTTCAAGGACGCCTAATGAGTAATGATTAATGTATTGTATATTAAAGAGTGGTAGTAGTAGTGACAGATTTTGGCCGACTTGGTATGTTGTGTCAGCTCAGGTAATTGCAGTGCCACATGTGCTGTATAAGGGTATATGATTATGAGTTGATGAATCCCCTTTACTTTGCATGCTCTCATTGTTCGTTTGGAGAGTATGCATTGGATTAACGTGGCAGGCAGTGGTTGGATTTCAGTTCTGAGTAGACTAGTGTATTCTTGAGAACGGGGAGATCATTTTGATAGTAAGAACGAAGGTGTTCCAATTTACAATCATCTTGCTGTGTTGATGTTTCGTTCACTCGGCTTCTAGTTATGATGCTAAACATAGAAGCACTATAATTTGATGAGCAATAGTCAGAATTTATTTCTGAGTAAACCAGAAAAATTGTGAGATTGTGTAGATTATTTTGATACCAATTTCAAAGAGTTCTGTTGTACAATCGTCTTGATAGGTTGACTCATCGTTATGTGATGCTGCCAGCAAAATAGCCTCCCCAGATTTCATTTTTAAAACTGTTGACGATTGGATAGCATTGAAATCACTAAATTACGCAAACTTAACACTAGTTTCTCCATTCACTCAAGTCCCATCTCTTCTCAAATTGCGTCTAGTAGACACTCTTCTTATACGTCAGAGAATGTTCATTACACCATATTGGAGGCACTCTGGAGCTGGGTTTGTATAAGGTGAAATGTTTATTGACATGTTATGAGTGTGTGTAAAGTGGACTGGCTCAATTTCACAAAGTATTGACTGAATTATGACACCTTTTGACCACCTCTGAGATCTCCACGGATTTGCGATTTTCAGAGCAAATGAAGCGTTTTGAGCCCAACTTATTTTTTTCGCTTGTCCGAATTTTGACCATCTCGTCGTGACCCCACTTTTGGGCCTCAATTAATTGCCTTACTTTAGGTATAAGTCAAACATCCCCACTTTAAGGTGGTGAGGTTTTGGGGCATATGATTGGTTGAAATTAGGATCGTGTATATAAGACGAAGAACTAGGATTAAAACCAAACGAAATTGAGAAGAAGCTGAAAAGTAATCAAAATAAGTAGATATCAGCCTAAATAGCTGCTTAATAGTTACTATAGACCGTGTGTTATCTAAATGCGTGTTTCACAAAGCATACCTAAAGTAAACATTCTGTTTATCAGTCAAATCCAAGAGCTGAACCCTCTCCAACTCCTCTGGGGTTGCTTTCGGCTCATTTCTATCTCTCTTTCGATTCTCAGCCACATTGAGCCACAAAAGAGCAGCATTCAAAGCCATAGCTAGACAGAACAACACCACCATACTCACTTTGGCAGGCAAGTATTCAGGAGCATCTTTTGCTCTAAAAGTCTGAGGACCAATGATATTGCCCACACAGTATCCGATTAGCAATACGGCGTTGACAGTCACCTTTTTCGTATGTCCTGCTGTATTGGAAGCCACCGAACTGAGCATACAGATGAATCCCACTCCATAGAGAATAAGAAGGTAGAGACCTGCTAGACCTGCTGATTGGTTGTCAGGTAAGAAGGTCAACAAACAGGTAGCCATAAGTCCAATCAGCTGAGCTACTAGAGATACCAAAAGTCGACATTGAAAGTACTGAGCAATGATGCCAAAGAAAATGCACCCTACAAACTCGGTAGCTCCCTGAGGAGTTTGCAGAAGAAGTCCTCTGATAGGTCCGAGGTGGAGAGTCTCTGAGAACAGAATCGTGTTGAAGTTTGAAATTCCTCCGTTTGGAATGTTTTGACAGACGCAGAAGAAAAAGTAAATCCATGTTCTGGGGTCCGTGAACGCTTCAATAAACTGCTCCTTTTTGAATTTCTTATTCTCAAACCCCTGCTGGTTGTTTCTGATACGTACAAGTACCTGTTGTCTCTCTTCCTTGTTCAGAAACCACGCTTTTGAAGGATCATCAGGAACGTGAAAAAGAACGATTAATCCAACAAAAATGGTGATCACCCCGGTGATGATAAAGATGAGTTTCCAGCCGGCAATTGGAAGGTGCTTGTTGACTGCCAAACCGTAAGCCATAAAACTGCCGACCATGAGTCCCAGACCGTTAGCTCCTAGCCAGATGGATGTTCTCAGGAACTGTTCCTCTCGTTTGTACCATTGAGACGTGAGAACTACGAAACAAGGGGTTACTGCAGACTCCAACATGCCAAGAATCGTTCTCAGAGCAATGAAGCCCGGATAGTTAGGTGTAGCATGAAGACACAAGACTATACCCCAAAGGATGATGAAAACAGAGACTGTCTTAACTAGAGGAAAATGCTGGAGTAAATAAACCGAGGGAAACTCGAAAATGAGATAGCCGAGGTAAAAGGCCGTGCCAGACCACGCAAAATCGTCTCCTTGCATCTTGAGATCATCTCTCAGTCCCATCACTGCTGCTGTGCTGTTTGTGCTCTTGTCAAGGTACTGAACGGCGTATACCAGCATCATGATGGGACATAGGAAGAGGTCAGTCTTGCGCAGAATGCGTCTATCTGTTTCAGTGTCTAGTCCGTAGTCACGTGTGACTTGTTCTGAGGTCTCAATTTTGCTTTCAGAGGTTGAGACTCGTGCAGAAGAGACGTCAGTACTGGCGTTGGAAATAGCAGTAGTTGAGACGACGACTTCGGGGGAGGTTGGAAAAGGGGTGAAGGAAGGAGGGCGTGAAACTTGTGGTGGTGTAGCTGTTTTCGTCATGGTGGAAGTTGGAGATGAAGACGCTGGTGTAGAGGATATATATAAGAAGGATAGTCAGTTTTATGATCATTGGATACTACTGAATCATTAGGTGGACATTCTGTACTCTGATCCAGACATACTGATCAACTTGATAGCTTGAATTAGTTCTGATGTCACTAAATTAGTTCAAAGTCGAGACTGCTAAACCATAGTGAGTCTGAAGTTCTTAAGAGTAACCAATAACACAATTCAAAGCTCCAAAAGCCCCAAATTGTTAGAAAAAATGTCATTCTCCACATCTGTCAGCTTTTCCATCACTTTTATTTACACTTTTGGTTGTAGTACATCGTCTCATGGCACAGTAATTACATACACACTTTAGGCCACATCCCCTCACAACACGCTAAGATAAGACTAGTTGACAAAATGTGGGGAAAGGAAACATACCCGCTGGCCTGAAAATATTTGTCAAACATGACCTTCTAGCATCTATACCCCTCTTCATCGAGACGAAAATAGGTCCAAGAAGAGTGGGGCGGTGGAGGTGCAAGGAAGGGAGCAAAATGGTTACGAGAGGTATTGATAGATGGAGGATCTATTGCTGATAAAGATGAAACAACTCTCGTAACTACAGGACTATTGGTTCAGCAGTTATGGGCATTTTTTCGTCGCGCTGACTAAGCAACTTCCAGAGTTGGGTGTCCACTTTTTAGCGTTTTTTAAGCGCTGGTAAAGTTGGCATAGTGGCCACGGCTTCTGTTGGTCGTTCAGAGGTCGTAGGTTCGAGCCCAAACCGTGCCTAAAATTCTCTACTGAGAGAGCAATGCCAGGAGGCCCCTGATGCCATCCATAGTGCAATCACACCGCCAACATGAGGCCCAATTTGTGTGAGACTCTTAATCTGCTGTGAAAAACCAGAAAGCCAAGCCAAGGCGTAAAAATAATTATGAGCCAAACAAAGGCGTAAAAATACTTGAGACTCTTAATCTGCTAAAGAAAAAGAATATACTGTCAAGGGTGAAGTCTCCAATGTGAAGGACAAGCCTGAAGAACAAACAAACCCAAGTCCTCCTCAGGGGGCCCAATGAAAACCAAAGTCCTCCAACTGGGGGCGTGCAAGACGTTGCACTCTTCTTTTTGAAAAATGATCTTTTTGTTGAATTTAGTTCAGTTGTGATCATTGCTGAACTAAATATCCACATAGAAAGAGATCCAGAGAAGATGGAGCAAATATAAGACTACTGTTGGAATCAGCTCGTCAAGGGGATTACAGTGGTACTATTAGATACCAGAAACCTGTCGTAGTCCGCTTGTAGAAGCGTTTCTAAATTGAAGTGGGCTGGTTGTGAGATACCTTTTTGGATGACTGGTTGTAGGAGAGAAATATTGAAAGCAACCTTGAAACTTGAGCAATTTTGAAACAGTCATTATTGCGTCACACTACCAGCTCTGTTATTTCCTATTTACAGAAAAGTCCAAGAATTGAAATCGTGTGAGCACATTTAGTCCTCCACCCTACAGACTGAACAATAAGGTGGGCAGTGTGAGAAAAAAGATGTAGACAGAAGATCGACTTGAAGCTGACTAAGAGTACCATTTGTCTCCACTACTTGGATTACTAAGCAACCACCTCATAAATCACCTCAGTACCCTTACCACAATTACCTCAATCACCTGGCTGGTTTTCACTCTTTCTGTTCACTTGAAAGTTCAAGATCATCATCATGCAGAACGGATAGTGGTGTCATGCAGAGATACGAGGTGGGGGGAAGAGGAGGAAATTTGGTGAGGAGGTCACGTGACCAGAGAAAACCCGATATATCACCACCCTAACCCATGCTAACCAATTTGATCATTTGACATCTCCTCATCCAAGCCCTTCCCCTCTGAAATAAACTTGTTCTAACCATGCTTATCATGTGCGGCCTTTACATTCAGCCGTGGACCGAGGGCAATGAGTTTTGCGGCTTAGAGAGGTGGTAGAGGGAAGCTGAGTAGATATAATTGTTGAGTAGGGCTGGAAGTATGTGCAGACCAAATTCTGGCTCATTTGGTTATTTATTTGCCCCCATTTTCATGCCTCCCCACAGCCACTTCAGGTTAGGGTAAGCTTCTAGTGCGTCTAATAATGCATCACCTCAGCCTGGCCACCCAACCAGGCAACTTGCGATATCCACGTTAGCAACTGGAGGAGGAATAGTCACAAAATGGCGTCCAGTGAGTATAGAGGGGGGAGATATTGGTGGTTTAGGGTACAAACAGGTTACACAAACGGACAAACGGATAACGACCACAAATGGACAAACGGAACAGTGAGGAGGTATTTACTGTCATGTCTTGGTGAATAAGATGGAGAGCTGAGTGAGGTTGAGGTTGGGACTGTGTGGTTGTCTTATTGTCACCTTGTTATGAGTCACCTTATTCTTGCCACCTAGAATAAGGACTGGAAGTGTTGAATACAGGGTGAAGTTGTGGACTGTTTGAGGAGATGACTGACGTTTGAGACTTGTCTATTTCTAAATTTCTCAGCTTGAATCTTGAGAGATAAGATGCAGTATTTCTGAGGTGTCTATGATGCCCCTCTTTCAGACAGGTGCTCTTCACTTCACCTTATTCTGTCTTCAGAATAGAGCATAGCTGTCTTGAGGAACAGAGTGGTTGGGAGGAGCATGCAGTTCAGAAAGCTTCCTTGAGTGGTTGAGCACCATTTGATAGGTTCAACTACTTCAGATATATCACCCTTGGAGTCGTCTCTGTTGGACTTGTCTATCGTCAGCTTAGAGTATATCTGTTTTGAACCTGACGGTGTCAACAGTTCTCATAATCTTGTTGAGAACAGCACTTCTACACCGACATCTTCTCTTGCAGCAGCTCCATGCTCCCTGCTCAACATCGTTCTGATTCATCACTCTCTGAAGCAGCTTCCGTCGCTGCAGGCCTTCAGTCTTGTCCAACTTCAGCTATCATGCAGCTATGGTGATGCGTGACAGTCTACCACCAGTAGTCGCTATTGACTTGTTGCCCACTCTTCTGGCTGTCAGTGACCTACTTAGTCTTGACGTACCTCTTGAACTTCACTCAAAACTTCCAAGGGCCATCTCAAGACCTGTCTCGACTGTCTTGTGGATTGTTCAGTCGTTTCACCTTGAACTTGTTGCCTTGTGGCCTGCGGCATTCATTTCCTGCCCAGATGATGTGCATTTGTGACGTCAGTTCCTGAAACCGGTCTTGACGTGTCTTCTTGACTCAGTTCAGTCTTGTCCACAGAGGCTGGCCAACTCGTTTCTGGCCAGTCCTGTGCTGTCTACAAGTGACCACTTCTGAACTAAGTCTTGACGCTTCTCGAAGGTACAGGTACTCACGGTCTCTCCAGACTTACTGTCACTCATGACCTACAACCTAGTGTTCAGTCTTGGTGTTTCCATCCGGAAACCAGTCTTGAGATGTCCACTCCTGTCTTCAGCTTGGTAGTCACTCGTGACCTACGGCATTCGTTTCAGCCTGTTGTCCTGATGATGTCAGTTCCTGAAACCAGTGTCGAGATATCTACCGTCTGTTCAGTTTGTTGTCCACTCAAGATCCAGCTTTCTGAAACAGTCTTGACACATCTACTGGCTACTTGTACAGTTTTCAGCCACTCGTGACTTAAGACACTTGTTTGCAGTTAGACATGTCTACTACTATCTGTTCAGTTCACAGTCACTCATGACCTACTGCCACTTGTTCCAACCTGTTGTCCACCCTTATCCAATCTGTTGTTGTCCGTTCGGACCTTCGGCCCTCACTTCTGTTACTAATTTAGCGCTCATTGACACCCGAGCATACTCCGTTCTCATCAACGGCACCGCTCGCCAGTACGCCCCCACTCTGTACGCTCCCGGCATGAACTCGGCGCAGTTCCAGAGTCTCGGTCTTCTCGTTGACCAGGGCAACCAGCCGCTTGTGCAGTATCTCTACGTGCCTACGCTCAGCCACAAGCCCCAATGCAACCCCGAGTGGTTCACTCCGACCAACTACACTGAAACGGCGATGCAGGGACCGATTACTTTCGTCGAATCGGCTGCTCTCATTCCGTTTGGTTCAGATGAATGTAATCAGGCGTTTTTCGAGTCAGTCACGTCTACTTCAGCTAACACTATCGTCGTGGCAGCTTCTGGACCTAACGATCCGGCCTTTTCCGTGTCAAACATCACCCAACTGCTCCCTCCAGGCCTCGGAATCAGCATCTACGGAGTCGAGTACTCCACGGCTCAAATGCTAAGCCAATGGGTCGAACACGTGGCTGAAGTGCCTCAATCGACGTACTACCACAACGGCGACCAGGGAGAACCGACAGTGGCTCGTGTGGGTGTCCGTTTTGTGCCGATTCAGAGCAACAACCTGCCGAAACTTTGGGTGTGGGTGCTAGCTATCGTCGGTTCGATTCTGGTTGCCATCCTGACTCTTTCCTGCATTCTCAACTTTGTGCAGTACAAACGACGTCGAGACCTGAGAACAAGACTGCGTAACGGCGAAGTTGACCTTGAACAGCTGGGTTTTATTGGTGTTTCTGCTCCTACTGATGTGATCTCTAGACTGCCTGAAAAGGTGTACCATTCGGGTGACTCTCATTACGAAACTGTGACAAGACAGGAACCGTCTTGGATAGACAAACCGAGCACTACTAGGAAAGCTAAATGGCTTGGAAAAGTGCACAAGAAGAAATTGGATGAAAGTAAGCCTGAGCACAGCCTTGAGGGATACTCTCAATCGTCATGTCCCATCTGTTTAGACGACTACGAGGAGAACGAAACTGTTGTTCTGGAGCTCCCCTGTCGTCACATTTTCCATCCAGACTGTATCAGACCTTTCCTCGAGTCTCGTTCGTGTCTCTGTCCTCTCTGTAAGCAGTCCATCTTGCCTAAAGGATATCTTCCTCCTGGTGTAAAGATTACCAACGTGACTGTCCGAAGAGAACGTATGATTCGACTAGGAAGAGAAGCCGACGAGGAACGCATGGATTTCACACTTAGTGGGTTCATGAGTGCGTACAGAAGGAGACAGGAGAGAAATAACCCGAATCTCAGAGGAGGACAGCATGAAGTGGAGTTGGAAGAGAGACCAGGGAGGTCGAATGACGATATTCAGCCGAGGGAAACAGACTCGTCTTCAGCAAGTGCTTCGGAAAACCCTCTCCAAACGATAGTGGTCGTGGAAGCTCCTACTGAACCAAACACTGCACCTTCGAAAAAGACCGTCGAGGGTGTGACTGAGGTGGAAACGGAAGCTGAAGCTGAAGCCGAAGCCGAGGCTCACAACAGAGAAGTGACTGCTCTGGCTCATGAGATTGTCCAGCGAAACGTACAGGCGATCGACCAGCAGATTGAGCAAGATGCAAGAGACGAGCGGCAAGTGGGAGGCTGGAGAAGACTGTTTCCTTTCTTCTGAACGTTCAAGACAGTAGGCTTATTTATTGGTACTAATAGTAATAGCATGATTTATAGTGAGAGGGGGGTGTAACTGTACGTAGTTGATCTACTGATCTGACCTTAATTTCAGACAGGAACTGCTGTACCACTTAACGTAGAACCACAGCTGTAGGCAGAAAAGAAGTCATAAATGGAGTGTTCTTGTTAGTTGTCGACTTAACAGTTCGTGCAGCTTTTTTCAACTTATTCTCTACTCTGTCAAGTGCTGAAATCGAACCAACACCATCTTGCGTTGATAATGCACTGTTGGTGGGACTTTAATTGGGCAGCATACTTGTAGTTGGAGATGGATAAGTAGTACACTTGAATAGATTACAAGACGAGCAGCTGACAACTGTGAATTACACTTCTGTCATCGGTGAGTTATCCCTGATAGATAACGTAAAGCGACAAGTTGTGGTGCCCGGTTCATATAACTCAGATTATTTGAGAATCATCGAAACAGGCCCAAATTGGTACCAAAATGACCGCATTGACTAGCAGATTAACTCAGTACTGCCCAAAAATGCACTGAACTACTACATCACAAGATATCAACATATTTCTATATCTCTCGATTTAAGGTATTGTCAATTTCCGAGCCGCACGGCTGGGGGTGGTGTTTTTGACCCTTTTGATTTGAGCGATTAAGCAGCCAAAACGGCTGAAACTGGAGAGAACTGATCATCAGAAGGGTCTTGCGGCTGTGTAGCTTTCTCAGCTTTTCAACATAAGTATTGGGCAAGTTGGAAGGTGACTGGTGGTGGTAGACATATCTCAAATGGAACAAGATGCTTGGGAGTGTAAAATGTTCTTGTATGACACTTTCCGATGTCTCATTGGTGGCTTCAAGTATAGCTAGGAGCGATTCATTGACACATTCCCTGTAGCATTGAGTAGAACAAATTTGATGTGTCTAATGATTTTCTGTCTTCTGCATACTGGGTGCAGGGCAGTTGTCCCCAAAGGACCAGACCAGGTGACATCCCACTACGAGGAGCTGCTAACTAGCCCTACACGAAAGGTCTCCTAGGACACAACTATGTGCGCTGCAACTGACATGCTCAAAGGGGCAAGATACAAGAACTATCCCCCTCGTCATCTCTACAAAGCCTGTATGGAAGTCATCAGAGCCAACCAGTCCCACAGAGCAGTCGGCAAGAAATGGAAAATCCCAGCGTCGACCATATCCACAAGGATTGCGAAACTGAAATCAAACGGCAAACTCAAGCCCGATTGGCTTCAGAAAATGAGAATCACCTACAAAGAGGACGCCTTCACAGCTAGATTGGGTCACCACCACAACAAGAGACTGACAGAAGCTCATGAGAAGTCGTTGGTGCAATACATCAGCTACAAGGTCGCAGTCTCTAAGCCTCCTAAACTGAAAGATATTGCCAAGATCGCCAACCACTTGATAAGATCGTATGGCAAGGACCTCCGGCCTGTCGGTAAGAACTGGGCTTCCAATTTCATTAAGCGTCACAAACTTGTTGGATCACGCAAGAGCATCGAAAAGTATGTTGAAAAATTCACCAGTCCCGATTATTTCCATGTTCTTCCCGAAAACCGGTGGAAGATTGTTGAAACAGGCTTTCAGCAAGGCGAAGGTCGAGGTGGAATTACGTCCATCACTGCTATTGAATGCGTCTCCGCGGCAGGAAAACACACAAGGGCAATGGTCATTTTCAAGGGAAAACACCTACAGGGTCAGTGGTTTCCCCAGAACAAAACAGCTAAGGGATTGGTGTTTGAATGTTTAGCTTCCGGCTTCACCAATTACAAGATTGCAATGAAGTGGTTGACAGACGTGTTTATTCCTGACACCATGCCCAAGGATGAGTTCGGGAAGGACGACCCCTCTATTCAACGTATTCTCTACTTTGCTGGATATAGTCACACGCAAGCCGAATTCACTGCAAAGTGCCTCGAACACAACATCATTCCGCTACAGCTTCCTGCGCATACGAGTCACATCTTGAAACACTATTGGAGAGATTTGGTCGGGGACGAGGGCATGGTTGGTAATCTCGATGAGGTTCGCAGGCTCGGACTAACTGAGGAGAACATCAAGAGCAGTTGGAAAACCTCAGGGCTCTGGCCTCTCAACTCAGCTGTACTACGAGAGGTGAGGGATCCTAGTGCCTCCGACAGCAGCGGCATTTCTGGAAGCGATCATGAGCTTTCGTCCGAGTCCAGTGACGACGATTCCGACATTAGTGCCCGATCTGGCGCCCTCGACGAGAGCGATTATGACTTCTTGAACACAGTGGACGAGGAAGTTGATAGGGCTTACATGTCTGATTCTAGAGATACCGGCGGGAAAGCTGGTGACTGTCTTGAAGAAAGTCTCGAAACGATATTGTGCAAAGAAACCTATCCTCCCATTGAAAACCCGCCAAAAAGCGGTAAAGGTCTTCTGGAATGGGTCAATGGACTGCATCCACTTGTGCGCGACTTTCTCGTGGACGGAATGACACCATTTGCCAACATGATCGATGATATGGCGAAGGACTTGAATCATCTGCAGGAAGAGGTCAACAAGCAAGCGGTGCAGGTCAACTTCTTGCGAAACAAGTCAAAGAGAACAAGAGTAGCTAGACAGCAAGACAAGCCTTGGTCAAGCCGGTGCACTGCGCGTAATTCCAACACCAACGCCGAAGAAGAGCAGCCAAACGTTCCCGAGAGAACCAATTTCAATGCTAGCCCCGCTCCCTCGTCTCCATCGACAGTTTCAAGTGTGTCAGGCTCGTCCACGGTTGAATCTGACTAAAGTGCTGTCTTCAGAACATCCTATACTTGCTGCATTTTTTTTTTTTTCGAGGGGCTTTAAGGCTCTCCCAACACTATAGAGCTGTAATGAGGGGTCGAATACGCAAAAAAAATGTAAAAAATGTGTTTTTTTTCGAGGAGAAACAGGTCTCGTCGTGAAGGGGTTTTTCGTGGTTAATTAATTAGCTATAATTATCGCGATGTTTTCTTGCCACCGAATAAAGAGTAAGGTTAGAAAATCGTGCATAAATTTATGTGCTCGACGCTAGGGACATGATTCGAGCACTTGTGTGGAACCTATAGGGTCGAGTGATGATTGTGAGGTGATTATGAAAGCAATGATACAGCTATTGAAGTTTAGTGAGATCCTGTTGGAGACAGCACAAGTGAATTTCATAACTGCCCAGTTGAGCTCCTGGTTCTTACATTTCATGTTTGTCCACTATTCTCCAACTGCTAGAGCAAGGTTCTCATCTCATCTCATCCCTGCATAATCAACGCTAAGAGTCAGAGATACTTACGTCCCTTCAGCGTACGTCCTCTCAGCTGGGTATAACGAAATAAGCTACAAGGAAAATATTGCTGGGGGTGGCGTGAGAAAATGAGCCCATTTTTACCCCACCTTTACAAATAAGGTTATCTCAACATTTTGTTGAGTGCTAAATATAGCTCAACTGAGGTGGTAGGTTTTTGTGCATAAACCGTTACAGAAGTGCAAATATTCAAGTAATGCGAAAGAAAACGGTACCATCATAACCAGAAAGACACGCTGTTGAAGATGCAGGTATTTCTTGGGCGATTCACGTTTCATTCCGAGTGCTACGTTAAATGCCTCACTTTTCAACAGTTACCCAACAGATTCAGACCTATAGCTTAATTTTACTCAACAATTTCGTGAAACCAAAGAGAAATAGGTCTCTCAGGACAAACTCTCAACCAATTACTCTGAAAATAGTTCACAATGCAGCTGAATTCAACTAAACAAGATGCCAGGGTCTTTTGACACCGATTGAATGAACAATCAATGAGGTATGCTAAATCCCTCACTTTACTCAACAGATTTCTCACCTATAGCTTAAAATCGTCATCTGATTACGTCATCGAATAGGTGCTTACGTAATTTAGAGTTGCGCTTACGTAATCTTTATTACGTAAGCCGAGTAAAGCTGATTACGTAATCGGTAAGAAGGAGAGTCTTTTAAACAGGAACACGAGGAATGACAAGTGAAACAAGTGTTTTAGGACATTGTTTCAGCTGCTGATTGTTCACTGGTAAGTCCTTTTTACATGTTACGATTTTATTTCGTTGTTGGTGATCAATTTAAGTCATATTGCTGACATGTTCACTGAAAGAGTAGTCGCCAGAAGTCAAAGAACACTAGAACTCTTGACATAATGCTACAGACGTAGGTTGTGGCACTAGTTTGACCTTTCAAAACCAGTCCAGAATAGTTATGTCTTTTATTGGTGATTTTATGGCACCAGTAATTATCCCTGTGTTAGACTGAGGGAAGAGCATTGCTGTTTACTTGCTCAATAAAATCGCAGCTTACAGAGTGACAGCATGGTGATGTGTATAAGGCATAGGCGTACTTAGATTCGTGCTTTTCGTAAACCCAGGTGCTCTATTGAACGGTCAGTTACCTCTCTAGCTGTTGTACGATAGAATTCTGCACCGAAAGTGAGCAAACGGGCTGAATAAAATTCAAATACATCTGAAATACTTTCAAGTCTATGGCTAGACGACGTTTTAAGAGATTTTCAGTAGTTTCCTTCTAACATTCTAAGAATTGCCTGCCTTACAGTACTATGTGTGGCCAAGGCTCATGCTGACTAAGCCTATCAAACAGTCATATCTCAGCCAATAACGTAGACATAATGAAGATGTCAAAGTCAGATATTACTTGACGCATTGTTAACTACAAGTGGCTAGCTAACTAGGTATTTGCTTACTTTGACTGTCAGATATTCTACAATATCATTCTCTTGCAGAAAGAGTCACAATCTAAAATGTGTAAAAAAGACCGCGAAAAAAATCAAAAGTCACATAGCCAGGCTTGCTATGACTTTGACAGTAACAATATACATGTTGGTAAACAATTTGTCACAGTTAGTGCTGTGTTGCAAAAACTGTAGCAGTTCTTGCCATGAGTTATCATGAAGATTTCTTAGACATGGAACTTAGCTAATACGAGAGATGGAAACTGGAAAATGAAGTCATGAGGTTGCTTTGGTGTTAAATTATCCACTTTGACTCTTATCAACACTCAGAGTGTGTGGTTGACGTTTTCAATCGCCTTCAAATATCCAACAGTATTATCTCATGAAGTGTACAACCAAGCTGAATATAATTCAAAAGTTACGTGGGATTGTTTCAGAGTAGACTAGCCCGATGTTCAAATACATTCATATCTCTTTCCGCTTTCAAACACTCACACAGGCTAGAAATATGGAGGATGTATTTTCAAGCTAGCTGAGAACTTCAAAGAGTCATAGTTTGCCCAGTATTCATGATAAAGCATCGAGATTTTGATAATAGTACTTCTTTAGACGCACCATTGTTTTGTAGCTGTTTTCCTGTTTTCCTTCCCTACCATTAAGACATTATCACCTGCCTCATTTCCAGACCACACTCAGTTATTGGAAAGAGTGGTAACGACTGAAAAAAAAATCAAACCAGACAACGGATAGTATCGTAGCACTCTTACAGCTTGAAGGAATCTTCCAATGTAGCTCTCATTAATACCACTACTGAAAAAATGACTTTGACTTCCTCCAACAACCAACATAACACTTCCATCAAAAGTCTCTTGAAACAGCCCAATAAAATAGCAGCTACCTCATGAGTAGTACCAATGTCTACTTACAGAGATGCAGTAGTAGACCAGGGTAATAACTTTGAAAAAGCATCTACATTAATCACAGAATGTGTACATGTGACAGTAATTCAACAAGTAAACAACTTCACGTTTATAGTCGCTGTAAGCTGAAATGTGATCAACAAAATGTCATTAAGAGAAGCTCCACAACTTGCTGTATTGTACTGTAGAGCTCAATAGAGCTTTTCCCTACCAGCAGCTTCTGGTTTTGTCGTCCATTGATTTCTCTATTTGGAAATGTCATACATCGCTAATAGCTGGAATAAAATCCAAACTTTTGAAAAAGAGTAAGTCACGTCTCTCTACTGCCCCAATCTATCAATCTGTCAGCTTTTCCAATGCTCATCTCTCATTTTAGTCGTTCCATGACGTTCCCCCTTAGATGAGCTGTATTGATATGAACAATAGCTGACAAAAGTGCCTAATTGAAGGGAAATTTTCAAACGGTGAGCTTGGTGGTACTCTAAAGTCCCCTGTGACACGATTGAACAGCCTCTCACTCAGTTTCCGGTTTTATTCGCAAAGTTCGGGGTACTTCAGTGTGGTCCAAAGGTAGTCAACAAAACTAGGTAAGAGCACTACAACTTGAATAGACAAAAAAATAAAGCTAAAGTCACTCTGAGACTACCATATTCACACCAGTTACCACACTGTGCTAGTAGAAAAAACTCTACTATCCCAGATGAGAAATTATTCTCTTTATTCAGTTGATCACTCGCTTCACACATTTTAGAACTAGAGAACTCCTGAAATAAAATAGCCACACTTATGAGACCAGCACTATCAGTAACTTCACCCTTCAAACTATAGCCTCATCTGCCCATTTCACCAAATGTGATTTTATTGACCTACTTTGGACCATTTCTCGTGTTCCAGACAATATTCTTACTAAGCAGATCACGTGACGGTAAAATAAGCTATTTCTGCCCATTATTTTGGGAGAAAATGAGGCATTTAGCACAGCTCACTCAGATCCACAATATTTCTCAAAGTAGAGGTTTCAGGGTGATGCTCAGACTCGTGGGTTCATTTTGTACAACTTTTACAAAGTTTTATCAGTTTTTCAAGTAGTTATCTTACTTTTATGCACCAAACAGTTGATTTTGTGTTTGTGTTACTTGGGTAACCTTAAATATATTATTAGTCAGCTGAGATACGCACACGTGACTGCCAAATAAGCTATTCTGCTTCTTTTTGTTGGGTAAATGAGGCATTTAGAATAGTTGGCTCAGACCTGCTGGAATTCCAGAACTGGCGATGTAGATATGTTCTTCAGAGTCGGGGGTTCATTTTAAACCAAGTTTCGTTGAGATACACAAAATATTGAAGGAGTTGTCTTACTTTCATGAACTAAATCGCCCACTTTTGTTATTTTGTGTTTGTGTCTGTTGAGTAACCTTAAAATGTTTCCCATAAAGTAGCACTTCTTTATAGGCGTGCGGCTCGGAAATTAAAAATCGATATAGCTTAATTCAAGAGCACAGAAACAAACAAGCACATCTCAAGACTGAAAAGTCCACGGATATCGAGCCTTGCTTCCTCAAAAGCACCGAAATTTTGGCATCATTTTGGTACCAATTATGCCCGCAACGTAATTCATGATGGACCTAAGTTCGGATTATCAAACTCTACCTAGGCTTACTTGGAATACGTGGAGATACTTGAGCTTAGAGTGGTTTGCAAGTAATATACACTTCCAGCCTGATGGCATATCCAACCGAGTCACGTGATCTTACAGGTCACGTGTCGGTTTTAACACAGACATTGATTTCTTTCATCTTATATTACAAACACACAACTACGCTCTAGCCTCCCATAATATATACATTCATTAGTTAAACAAGTTTTTCGTTTTTGAAACGTCTTCTGTCCCGATAATAGTCCGAGTTGACAAACTGTTCTCCGACCAGTGTCTTCACCTGGAACATGAGTCTATCCATTCGGTCAAAGATGCAGTTTGAGAGGACGATGGCAGCTGAAAAAATCAGTCCATCTGAACTCTTCAATCTCTCCAGCGAAATCTGACCTGATTCAGGATGAACCTCAAAGTCAGCCCTCACACTCTCTCCCATAGCGTGTCTTGCTTCAGCATCAAACGACGTTCTAAACAGTCCCTCAAGATGATCCAAATGCTCGACCATGAGCATAGCTGGAGTCACTTGAGGCAAAGGAGACCCATCGTACAGTGCTCCCTGAGCCATATACAGCACTGCAAAGTAATGCGACATTAGTGGCTGATCTCCCCATCCCACCAGGTCCAGCAAATGAGGCAGCCAGTACCGAGGGTCTTCGATACGTCTCAGGACAATGTACAGGTGATGGTGGAGTTCCACGAGTTCAGAGACAATCGTGGTGATTTCTCTGTACACCTTTGAAGGCCATTGACCTTGCAGAGAAGGTTCATACATGACCATACTAGCCAGGAACTGAGATCCAGCAATCCGGTTCTGAGCTCCGACAATGGACTTGAAAATCGGGTCGTTATTCAGATCCACGTCTTTGTTTGGTTGAGCTAGACGACCGACGGCAAAATCCGAGATTCGACAGTACAGAGTGCCAGTGTCTTTGATGATAGACGCGAGAGTTGTTCGAATGATTTTTTTGCCGGTAACTGGTCGTGGAAGAAGAGTACAGATGAATCCGTAGGAGAGTCCAATGACGACAGTGACGAACCGTTTCCAGGCAACAGCAAAACCAAGACCAATGGAAGGAGTAGTCACGCCTGTTCCGTCTGTCCAGGACATGCCCAGGATGATTACCGTGGTAACCACCATCACAATCTGAGGCATGGGAGTCGAGTGGACGGAAAACTCGCGGTAGAACATGAGCACAAAGTAGAGAATGCAGGTGGTGACCATAAATCCTGCTCGGTTACCGTCTCCGTTACCGGTACTAATGTACCACGCTACCATGCCAATAACTCCCGCGTAGAAAGTGTACAGAATTCGCGATCCAAATCCGTACAGGTTGTCTGCCATGTTTTCCGAAATCGACAAACCGGTCATGATAACTGCCCAAACGAGTCGGTTTTCTCGCCACCACGGAGCTGTCGACTTGAAAAAGAAGGGAAGTGCACAGAGGATGGTGAACACGGCTCCTTTGAGGGGAACAATGATATCTGGAGAAAGGAGGTGTTTGATGACACTGTTCAGTTTCACGCCAAACTTGCCAATCTTGGTAGTGGGAGGTTTAGCGTCCGGGTTTCGTTTTCGATCTCCGTCAATACCAGCTCCATGGATCGATTGAGCGTAGAGTTCCTCGAGATCGTCATTGTTACACAAATGCTCCTCATGACCATGGGCATAACTTTTGAGCTCTCTTTCAACACCTGTCCAAATACCGCTCGATTCAGACGTTTCAGAGTCGTCTTCAGACCCCCTTCCTGCACTTTCTCCCGCAGCAGGAGCAGCTTCCGTCGACTTGGCCTTATCGTTCTTACTGCCTCCCTTTCCAATCGTCCACGACGGTCTGGACTCGGTTTCGTCCATGTTTGACAGAGTAGTGAACAGCAAGTCAATCGTCTCAGCCACGCCTTTCATGTACGTGCAATAGAGAGCTCCCTGGAAGTAGAAAGTCACGAACGACGTTTTTTCGTCGGAATTCTCCAGCGACTGGAACAACTGGAACCGTTTGGAATTGAGGAAATCATGAGCAGCCTCCTTGAACGCCTGACGACGCTCAGCGAGCTCCACAGCTAGCTCCTGCTGCTTCTGTCTGTGTCCTTTTCGTTGCCAGAAGAAACAGAGACTGTTCATTCTGTACACGTTAGCAGCAGCCAGCCATTTGATCATGGTACCGAGGGACAAACGGACTTGCTCAACGAATGGTAACGACATCTCTCTAAGCTGAACCATCAAGGTATCTAGTTCAGCCAGGGTCAACGAATCAGGATACTGCACTTTGACACCCTTGATACCCGTTTTGATCTCGTAGACACCCACAGGAGCAGGTTTCTTCTTCTCCTTCTCCAGGGAAAACCGTCCAGTGTCCTTCTTTCGTCGTTTCAGCATACTATCAATCTTTCGCGAATCATTTCCCGTAGAATCAGCCAACTTTCTCGACATGTCAATAGGCCGTCCTCCAGAGTCCACCAGGAGAATCGAACGGCGGATGTTTTCGATATTGTCGTAAAAGTAGACGAGGCCAGACATGCCGGAAATGACCCGTCCTACAGCCGTCTTCAACGCAGTGTAGTCAGGAAAGGCAAATCGAGAGTAAGTGAGTTCGATGGGTAACAAGGCTGACTCAGCTTCCAGTTTGGGGTAGAGTTGTCGTGCTTTCTGGACGTCAGCTTCGATTTCTGAAAACTTGAGCCACTCGTCTTCGTTGGAGGGAAGAGTTGAGGTCATAAAGTTCTCGTGGAACTTGATGAGACCTTCGAGGATGTTCAGCTCAGAAATCGCCGTCTGGGTGAACTGGAAACCGGAAGAAAACGGGAAAACGACGCAGGAAAGGACGAAATTGAGCGCAAACTGGAGTCCCATGGGTTTGATCAACGTCAGACCAATAACGTTAGGTTGAAAGTAGGGAAACATGTGGGCAATAGGCATGATTGCACAAACAGCGATGACTCCACAGAGGTAGCCGGGGATAAGAATTCTTGACTTATTTTTCATCCACAGCATGAAGAACATGAAGGACCCTAAAAGGACACAGTAGACGACGGAACCTCTAGCTGTCATGAACCGGCCAGCATACACCTGTTCAATGACGCATTTGGTGAGTAGGGCTCTTGAATTCGGGTCTGATTGGTCAGGAGGTTGACATAGACCTTCTTGAATCAAAAGACGGGCCATACCTTCGGCATTGATACTGTTGTGGAACCACGTGTTGTTGATTCTCATGGCTATCACCATGACTGCGTATCCCATACACGTGAACAGACACATGATTGCGTTGAGCAGAAAGCATACTGTAATAGGCTGAGAACCGGCAGGAACAATGACTGCCACGACTGGTAACAGATAAGGAGCAGATCCACACCACGCCACAAACTCAGGGAACATCATCAGCATAAAGCCGA
Source organism: Yarrowia keelungensis (assembly GCA_001600195.1). Classification (NCBI taxonomy): domain Eukaryota; kingdom Fungi; phylum Ascomycota; class Dipodascomycetes; order Dipodascales; genus Yarrowia; species Yarrowia keelungensis. The sequence goes on along the minus strand of BCJD01000002.1, from coordinate 590,292 downwards.
TAGCCACGCCGATCCAGGACCGAATGACCGTCTTGAAACTGGCAATATCCATGTGGTCAAACAGCCAGGCGGGTCTGAAAAAGTACTGGAAAAACTTTTGTCTTTTTCGACCTGCCGGACGGTTGGGAAACGCGCGGTTGTAGGGGATATTGTTGCCCAGCAGGGTGTTTGTGCGTCTTATCGACTTCATCGAGGCTGTCGTAGCGTTTGTCTGGATCCGTTGGAGCTCCTCTTCGTCAGCTTCGTACCGGTTGTACTCCTCATCTTCGACAATGTCAGAGTACAGAGGTTGGGGAGAGGTAGGGTAGTCTTGTCTGTTAGTTGAGGAAGATGAGGGTGAGTCAGGGGGGGTTGTGAAGGCGTCGTGGGACTGGTGAGCGTCCGTAACGTCCACCGGAATTTGTGACATGCTGAGGGTTAGCTAGGGTGTAGAGAAGGAAGTGTAGAGTCTTCAGTTCTTGATGTTTTGAAACGTGCGTTAGGATGGTATGCATATGCAGCCGGTGAACCTTGTTAGCCGTGCGAGAGAGGAGGGGGAAGGTGTATTTTTGAGGGGGTTAAATCGGGTTTATGAGAATGGGAGTAGTTTGGGGGTGTTCTTGGAGTGGAGGAGAATGGATTCGCTGCTGTTTTTTCCCTTTTCCCGCATTGGTTTCCATTTTTTTTGTTGGTTTTCCCCTCCACCTCACGTTGTCGATAAAGTTTCGGCACTTTTTGTCAGGAGTCAAACAGCCAAGAGATGTAGATTGGAAAGACGGATATTATTCGGTAGGAAGGAAGGTGTAGTTAGTGGTAAGTTGGTTGTTCGACTTGGCTGGGGCAATGTGAAAGTATGAATAGATTTACTTGTAGCTGCACTTTAAGACTGTTAGTAGAAACGTAGAGCACACTTCGTAAGGCAACTATAGCCGCTGGTGGGGTACAAAACAAACGACAGCTTTTGCTGCTCCTTGGTGGCTCATTTCTAACCGACTTCCTGTAATATAATACCCTTATTGCACAGTCGGTAATTGTCAATGTCAAAATGTCCGTCAGATAAGTAACTTTGCCATGGCTTTGGCCTTGCGATTGGGTTAAGAGAGGTGGTGGTTATAGGAGAGCATAGAGTAGCTGGTAGAGGTACATACTTTTCTTGTATAAGCACTTGACACCACGAAACATCATCACTGAAAACATCAAGTCACGTGACAGCACATCTTCTCAACACACGTCCACCACATGATCACCACCTTCGCCCACTCGATCGAACTAAAAACGGCGCTAAGGCAGCTTAGACACAGTTTGCGGTAACCTTTGAGCTAAGCTAAGTAGGGCTGAACACATTGAAGTTCTTTTGACGCTCCTAGTGTAGTAAAACCAGGTGACTTTTGATGACTTGTTTCGTCATTAGGACCTCCCACCACTCCTTTTGCACGTGGGTCACCTCATAATATCTCTACCAGCATCTACAGTACCACCTTTATACCCCTCTGTCAACGTAACATCTCCAGAGGTTATTTTAGTCTAATTTCTGCATTTCTAGAAGGCTTAGATGGGTGGTAGAAGACCCACAAGAACGGCAGTAGATAGGCTGAAACGGAAAAAATAATTTTACTGACTAAGCTTGAATACCAAGACTGTTATCCTCAATCTTCTCTATTTGTCTCCAATTTCTCCATTTTCCTAATATTCCCATTCGTATTTCCACCTCCTCTCCCACCTCCAACCTTTTGATAAAATCTGAATTTCGAATTCAATCACCAATCTAATTTTGGCACCATACTTTCGATGAGCCGAGGTATTGTAGACAGCTCAATGTTTCAGTGATATCTAAGGGAAAAACAAATAACGGCCACAAAACCCCCCTCAATCCGCTTATTAATCACCCACTTACCCCTGTTACCCTCCTTTTCGTCGGCATTTCAAAAATCTCCGATCCGAACAAGGAGCCTCGGCTGGTAAAAAACCGCCGCAAAGAATGTAGATCGCAGCTTTGTGCGGTATCGAGGCAAGTCGGAGACGCCGAAAGACGCCGAAACGACGCACGTTCCGGAGCACGCAAATAAAAGTTGTTCCGTTGCTAAATATAGCAGGGAGAGGGAGTGCTGTGCTTATGTAAGCAGCTTAGGTAAGCTGTCAAATTAAGGTTGGGTTACGTAAGCGGATTGGGTGGGGCACTCAAATTAAGGTTGGCTTACGTAACACTGGCTTACGTAACTTCTCTTATGTTTCCTGATTGGGATAAAGCTTAATTAGGGTGATTAGTCAGCTGCTTATGTAAGCTGCTTACGTAATTGAGAATTGTGTATTAAGGACGACCTGAAATTAAGAATTATAAAAGAGATCAGGAATGAGCTGATGATGGGAATGAAGAAGGAACTGTCTATCTAGTCTTGGCTATTCTGAACTACAGAGAATGAGGCGATCATGAGTAAAGAAGGTGGAGTATGTGAATGAACTATGATGGGTTTTGGGATGTCTAGGAAAGAGAAACCACTGTACAGTACTTGCAATTTTGTTTCATTAAATAAAATGACTTTTGCTGGTTTCCTGATTTGCAGAGCTTTCAATCATGAGAGATAGGATGGAGTGGGTTCAATTGGCCTTACTTGTAGGTGTCTAGATAGAACCGGTATAGAATGACCTGTATGTCAAATGGAACAAGAAGAACGGATCCATACGTGTCTGGCACACATGGAAATCAATTTTCAAGTTTTGATTAGTTTGTCTCTGATTCTGACTGAGTTCTGGGGTGTCTCTGAAGTGAGGAGCCATAGAGCTATAGGTCGAGTGACTGTGGACATGGAATACATTCAATTCAGCTTTTCAAAAAGCAGATAGTTATGTACAGATATCAATAGATCTAGTCAGTCTATCAAGTCCTGTTCATTCTCCTTTCTTGAAAGCTTTGTATTCAACATGACATTCCACACCACTTAGACTCAACTGTTCATAGCTCTTAGTTGGCCTTCAAACTAAGACACCGCCTTGTGTCTTTCTACAAACTCTCTCACAACATTGTAACAAACAGTTGATATAAACCATCTTTTCTTCACTCAGAGCATAATCTTGACCTTATGAGCCGTACCTAACGAGTACAGAACATACACACCACGATACACAACGACTACAATCACCGTTTTCTTTCATAAATCAATTAAACATGGTTCACTTATTACTGGTGGCTCTCTTGAAAGGCAGAGCCATGTACTCGAGAATGGTCTGGGTGAGTGACCAGTTGAGCTGCGGCTTATCAGCGTCAAAGTCGTAGTTGGGGATCGTGTACAGCGTGGGCTTGGACGCCTGCTGTTGCGAAGGAGACATTGTTGGTTGCATTTTGAAGGAGGTGTAGTGAGGTGTTGTAGTGTAGGGAGTGTTGTAGTGTAGAGAGTTGTAGTTATCTTGCTCCAGTCTTGGCCCCCCTCTCATATATATACTGCCTGGAAACCTCCTACTGTACATACCATCTGACCTTCCCCTCGTGTAACGCCACCTCCATGTTTCTGCCGTATGTTAGTCGTATGGTTGTTTCTTTGTCGTTATGGTTCGAGAGAGGCTTTGTCGTATGACTCGTATGCATACCAAGCTTTTGCAAAAAAATGGGAGGCTGATTACTTGGTCAGTTGAAGAGGAAAAACGGCGAAAGTTGGTGACAGCACTGATTCGACTCTTCTCAATTGATCTATGCTACTCTCATTGTCATATCTTGAGATTTCCCTAAGTTTTTCTTCCCCGCCAAGACACTCCTGCCTCACTGCATTATCTCAAACTGTAAAAAGTGGCACTCTCTAGCTTCTGAAAAGACGCTAAAAGTCTTGTGACCACTACAGACATTGGGAAGTCGAGCCGTGCAATGTGGAGGAGAAGAAACTGCTTTCAGAAATATACCACCTCTGTTCTTCTCCAAAGACGTTATTTCTACCACTATACCATCATACCACCTCCAGTGACACCATAATATCGCTCATTTTCTCAAGTGACGTCTTGGCACCTCCTGAAAGAGACAGCTCCGACGCGCACCCATGTACGACTCTACCTCAGCCCTTTGTCCAAACTGTGGGGATATACTTCGCTTATAGTTGCTGGAGGGGGGGAGGGGGTTAGGAGAATGGAAACATATGAACAAATAAAATGCATGAAAAGTGAAGATGTTGCAATGATGCTTATCACCATCTACTTCGTTTCAACCTTCTCTTAATTTCTACAACTACTCCGTATGTACTTGTATTGGTACCACTCCTCATGTCTCAGATATGAGACACATGACTGAGGTGAATAATCAGATGAGCAGAGTGAGGCTGGAGTCTGGATGTAAGGTGGATTACTGCATATTGTGCAGCTTGGATCTATGAACCTTTGAAACTGATTCTTACATTCATATAAACGACGTATTTACAATACCCCATTTAGGAACACATCCGAGTGAAAACACTACATATTGAAGATATAAATACATGAAAACAATAGCAGGTATTAGATACGTACATGATGACAACAACAAAACGTGATTCTATGATACCTGAAGTCCAATTGCCACTGACACTTCCACAACACCCTTCAGAATGTCTCCATGACTCAATCATCATATACGAGAGAATTGAGACATTATCTGACTTTCAATAAGTATGGGAGCTCTGAAAAACAGCATGTAATACCATTTAAGACTCAGAACCACAACTCTTGTAAAAGAAAAACTACTTGTGGGTCTCTGAACAGTTCCTAGCAACCAGGTATCTATGAATCACTCTATAGACATATCTTCTAAAGGTTGGAAAACCTTGAGTGACTAGTTGGGACGAAAGTACAAAGGGTTAGGGCTAATAACAGAGAGAGATAATAATATTGAAGCAGAAAGTATACTCCAGCACGATTATCCTTTAGGTTAAAGGCAGTTATCCTCAGTAGTAGTGGTGAATTCGCAGATGGTGAAAGCGATAAGGATAATCAGTGCTGGCTACGTGTTTATATATTTGTGAGTGGTAAGTAGGGTAAAGGAGGGTAAAGTAGTGTACCCTAGGGAATGCTGGAGTGACCATAGTAAATCTGAGTACACTTAAGTACACTGCACACTAGTCAAGGTGGCTGGTCAGTCAGAGTGAAACTGCTTACATAACATGTAACACTTATGCAAACTCTGCATATGTTCAACAATATCCCATGAGTTCCTTAGATAGCCAGCCATAGACTGCTTAGCAACTGAAGTATTGAAAGTCTCAATGACACACAAGACCAACTAGAGAACATTCAGACGTCTGATAACAGACACAAGCAACTTGAAAGAAACATCACCATAGCACACCGAGCAAATTAACCAACAGTTAGCAATACTTCAATTTCATTTGCATAGCTCAATCTACGTTTGCACTTTCTTCTGAAGCTATACCATTAGTGCCAAATACTTCCAGTTCATCCAAGCTGCTCTTTCAATTCATGCTCAGTAAGGAGACTTAGTAATGGAATACTTACTTCACAACTACGTAGATTGGGGTTTTGAAGCATCTGTAGACATTCCACTACGGCTGTTAATATCTGACACCTCTGAAGTCCGTCATTAACTGTCAGACTTGGAGATGTAACTACATTTGTTTCTAGTAGGCCAAATGTGATTAGTAATCAACTCTACACAAACACGCTGTCCCCATTTAGATGTCGCTGCGAACCACAAAGACACCGTTGATAATGACAGCGACTGCAATAGAGCACATCTGTTGAGAGATTCAGTCATAACTACCAGTTCAAGACCCCTTCTTAGACATACTCGTAATCTATCACACACCTTATGACGTCTTGCTTTTGTGTCCCTAGACTGGAACGCTTGACGAGCACATAGTGCCCTCTCTGCCACCCCCTCCTGCACACACCCACTGACAACGCTGAGTTGGAGACAGAACATGATTGCGTCCGCGGCTTTGTTGTCTTTGGATGTGTGTTTGGAAGTGGTGTGGAGAAGAAGAGAAGTGAGGATGGAAGAATAAGGTGAAGTGTGGAGGGAGTGTTTGTGTCACCAATTGAGTTGGCTTTGTTAAGTATCTTAAGTAAAAGATGAAACGATAACTAATTCTAAGTAATTGTGGGGTTGCCAGTAATCGCTTAGTACTGCCTCGATCTGGCTTACTAATACAGCCACTGTGGCTTTCTTCTGCTTTGTTGTCTCGGCGAAACCTGTCGTTTTGGGACTGTTATCATGCATGTCTTGGAATGGTTTAGCGAGGGGGAGACTGAGTGTCAGGGGGTGAATAATGGAGCTAGACGGATGATTTTTGGACTGAAATACTCCCCTCGTCTCCAGCTATCATCCTGTAGTCTTCTTTTTCCTCTACCATTACTCCTCGATTCTCAGAGTTGTCTTGTCCACGTCATATCCTTTCCCCACATTTGCCACATAGACGCACCCTTGTAATGAGATAGGCCATTTGAAGACAATAGGGAAAATAACAAGGAAGAAGCCATTTGTGCAACTGTTCCTCACCTGACAAAAGCCGAGGAGTGCGATAGCTCTTAAACAGTACTCGTACGTTTCTAAAGGTGTGAGATAGGTGGAGATAGGAGTATGTTTAAGTATTAGTTAAGGTCGTTGTATATTCCTTATCTAAATCAACTGTCTTCATTTCAGTGTAACCACCTACTCTGAGCCTCCCAGTCATCTCTACCACCCCATTCCCACTTGTCCGCATCCGTGTCGGTATATTATCGCAACCCCTGAAAGGAAACTGTGTTCCTGGCTAGAACATAATGGTGATAAGAGTGGTGAAGAGACAAACAAAAGGAGTCAATGAACAAAGCAAAGGTTGATTGCTCTAGAAGTGAGTGATTATGTAAGCGAGGGTGGCCAAAAGAAGTGTGTCTTACTGGTATTCGCACAATATGGATTTCTAATCGAACTGTGGTTGTCCTTACAAGTACGTGTTCTAGTTTTGGTGAATTGTTCTAATTGTGTAGCTAGCTCATAATATTTGGCGGTTGTAAAAGCTGGCCTGTAATATATTTTTCTGCATATTTTTTTATTTCTTTTAATTTATATTATCTGCAAATGTTCTACGGTGAACCGCAGTGAGACAGTCTCAGTTACGAGAGTTGAGGAGTAGTGAGACAAAAGCATTTTAAAGAAGAGTCAGAAATTGCTGTCTTCTGTGTGTGTGTTTTTTTTTCTGCATTCGTTTTCCTGCTAATTGTTTCCGTTGTTCCCGTTCTCTTGTCCACTTTCGATGTCCTTGTTGCTCGTATTATTGTGCCTGACGGTATTGTCTTTTTCCGCCATTTATTATTATTATTTTTTATTTCACGTCTTTTGCATTGTCTGTTTCAGATTCACGCATTTGGGCTGTGTCATGCGTGACAGAAAAAGGAAGACGAGGGTAGCCAATGAGGTGGTGATGAGAGTGGTGGGAGTGTCAGTAGTACGGGTACGGTAACGTACGATTTGTAGTCATATCTGCGTCCTACGTATTCATAATCGCCGCCTATCAATCTCGTTTACGACGCATTGGGAAAGCTGTTTTGGGGCTGCAGACTGGATTTGGAGGTTCGGCGTCTGGATTTGGAAGTGTAAAGTAAGAGTTTAAGTAGGAGGAGGGAAGGGAAAAGGTGGGGGAAATGGAGGAAAAATGGAGAGAAAATTGGTGATTAAATATTTGCAATCTATGTACATACCGTTATCATCTCCACATCATCTACTTTCTCCGTTTTCCTCCACCTTTTTTCTCTTTTTCCCCGTGTATCCCATCCTCCTCTAAGGTTGGCCAAGAAAGACAAAACGAGATCTGCTGGAAAGTACAAGAGAGGTCTTCCTGGAGAGTGACGGAGATTGTCCAGAGACGATACTGACAATATCAGCAAACAACCGACACAAAAGTACGAACACAACAACAACATCGTTAACAAACACAAACAGATCACCTCGAATCAATCGACACAGATCAACACATCACTCTCACTCCTTTCTTCAGCCCCAAAGTATCCAGCAACTTTTCAGTTGAGCAGTCACTTGGACGACCGATTGCAGCTCAGGTGAAGGCCTAGAGACGGTATAAGTACATCTGTTCCCCTCTTCAAACCATCAACATCACATGGTTGACCCCTCCGACCCCAACACCATCACAGAATGGTACTGCTGTCAATGCGGCGAGTACCATGGTAAGCCGCCGACGAGGTACGATTGCAAGAGATGCACCCACGGTTTGTGTCCGTATTGTCCGAGAAAGAGGGTGGGAGATGAGCAAAAGAGGCTACAGAGGAGCGGCTACATCAGAGCGTAGCGACGATGTAGCACACAGACGACAAAATCTATTGTCATCTGACGACACAAAGACGGCATCTGGTGACCTGGTTAAGACACAATCTGAACACATCTGACGACACAAAGGCGGCATCTGGTGACCCAAAAAGGTGATCACGAACAATCACCAGTTACCCTGATTTGAATCGTTAGAAGTTCACCAGTTACTGAGATGACTCATCAGATCACACTCCATGATGCCCCAAATTGCACACGTCTCAGAAGTCCATCTCAAACGACTGATGGTTTCTCCCACCTCCCACCTCTCCTCCTGCATAGCCTGTATATATTTAATTGACCTTACAAGTAGACCAACGCGAGGGTCATCACCTCTGCGTGACAAACGCATTTTGATCTGCACCTTAGATGCGCCTTTGAGGGGGGATGAAATGTGGAAGAGTGTCGAGGTTACGTGACCTCTTGGACATTGAAGAAACGATGAGGTTTTTATTTACTCATGATTATGTCCTCTTCTCATTATCTGGTGGACCTCGGCTGGTGCATGTAATTCAGTATATGCCAGGGTTAGTCAGGGTTGCAGGTGGTAGTCAGGGATTTACAAGAGAGTCAGTAGAAATGAAAACTGGCGTACTTTGGAGAAGCTCAGAGTAATGCCTGAAGGCTAGGGCTGTGGGAGGTCTGTTTCTTGGTCCTAACTAACTTGAACAGGAATGAAATGTCTTAACAAATGTAATAAAAGCGCTAATCGAACAGCACTGGCTGACGTTATGGAGAGGATCAGGCCTTAAAACAGATCAGTCATTGGTTTTTGCTACTGTAGCATCTTCCACATCAACTCTCCTATTATCCAATGTAATAATCAACCCGTGTAGAAGTTGACGAAGAAGATATTACAATGGCAGAGTTCTGGAAGTATAGATTCTTTCCTGTTGATCGCTGGAGCTATATGAATCTCTAGTCAGCTATGTTTTTGTAACTACGGTACTTCAGCCAACTTCTATGAGCTATCCACTGTAGAGGCTCTCTATGGAGAAAAGAAAGACATTTGAGACTTCAGCCGACTTGAGAACACTCTTGTCGGTATCATCGCTGAATCCGTACCATTTTCCATCGATTTTATGTAATCTATGAGGTATGATAATGCAATCGTATGAAATCATGAAAACCGTGCCAACCAGATAGTCAAATAACAGAAGAGATCAAAAACACAAGAGTTGAAGAGTTTAGTCAGAAATAATTTACCAGCCCAGTCAAGAAGCAATATGGCTGCCAAATCTGTGTAATTGGTAACAGCAAGTTCGATGAAAGTGGAGCATCTTTCTGTTTCGAAAAAAAAAAAAAAAAAAAAAAAAAAAAAAAAAAAAAAAACTCCAAACTACACCCCACCTACACCATCTCATCCCATCCATTCATCCATTCTATTATATACTTAATCCGCCCCTTCTTACTGCACAAACATGGAATCGTCAAACTCGCCACCGTCACTCTCGTCATCACTTCCCTCAATGTCCTTGAACACGGACACGGACGGCACTCGTTTCATGTCGTGTGGCGAGGACGAAAACACGGGTCCAATCTTGTCGATCCAGCGGTTTCGTTTATCCAGCAGCACTCTGAGTCCTGGACGTTCCTGAGGCACAGCACTGCCGTTATTGTTGGCCTGCTGCTTCTTCTTTTTCGACTTGGGGTTGCGGATCCGTTTGAGGTACGCCTGGTCCACCTGTTTGTCCAGGTCCTCGAGAATCTGCCGAAACTCCTGGTACGCCATTTGCTCTTTGACGATGGGCAGCAGAATTCGTTTTCTCGCCTGGTTGGTCTTGTGGACCTGACGCAGTTTCTTCTGGAGAACTCTCATCTGCTGGCAAATCTCGTCATCTTCCCTTCCATGAACCCAGTCAATCTCGAGGTCTTCGTTGTTTTCATCGTCGTCCAGATCGTCCATGAGATCCATCTCGTCTTCTCTCTTGGAAAACCGCTTACCCTGCTTCTTCTTGTTCACGTCCATGATACCGACGTATGTGAACTCTCTCTTGAGACGCTGTTCAAGAGTCAAATAATCACCCTTGGCAGTAGCAACCTTCCAACTGGGGTTGATTAGCGGACTCTGAGGCGGAGAAGAGGTTCCTGTGGCTGCTGGAGTAGCTGATCCTTCTTCTTCTTTCACTTCCTCCTTGATTTCCTTCTTATTCGGGTCAGGAAGGAGGGCAGACAAAAGTCGAGAAGCCAGAGGTCCACAACTAATGTCAGAGTTTTCAAGGACATCATCCACCAGATCCTCACTCTTTCCTTTCGGCTCGATATCAGTGAGTTCCGTTTTCGGCGGAGGAGAGAACCGTGACGCTGAAGCTGCGTTTCCAGCAGCGATTCCGGCCTCTGCGTCTTCTGCAGCCCAGGCATCCGTGTATGGAGGTCCCAAAGGAGGAACAAGGTAAGGGGAGATTTCTGCGTCTTTTCCAGTCGCATATAAAGGCGCTCCTGTAGCTCCCAAAGGGATAGACTGCTGGAGAAGCACAGAAACGTCTTCCTCAGAGAACGGTCTAAAGTACGGTTCAATAGCCGTAGCAAAGGTAGAGAATTGAACCTGATTAGGTGGTTTAGCCCTCGTGTAGTCCTGATCCGGAATCGGACCTGCCAGTTGGTCTTTCAGATCTGTGGTAGGATACGAAGCTACTCCGTATTTCAGCTTGAGAGCCTCTTCGCCAGTATACGGGATGGTTTTCTCGTCGTACAGGTTAAGGACAGACAACGGCAAGGTCTGGGAGTCGACAAACTCGGATTTGGGATTCTTTTCGTACTCTTTGGGCGATCCATCTCCAGGAGGGGAGGTCTGGATCGTCGTCAGGTCGCTGTCAATGTTGAGTTTGACAGGCTCGATTTTCTGCTCGGGAAGTTCGTCCACGTCCTCCATTTTGATATCTTCCGAATGCGACGACGTGTGCGAAGCCGATCCGCCATTTTTTTTGGGTCCTTTGCCTTTGCCCTTGCCTACACCTTTACCTCCGCTTTTTCCGCCCTTGCGCACTCGAGAGCCGACAGTCTCGTCAATAGCCCGGATCACGGCTTTGTGGTTCTCCAGGACGCCGCGGGTGCGTTGCCGGATCTGTCTGAGCTCGTTCTGAAGCTCCACGAGCCCGTTGACGGTCACACGGGCGTCTTCAGACAAATCGATGCCATTGGTTTTGAGAAACGAGTTGGGCAGGGTAAGCGCGTTTTGAAGCCGTTTGAGGAGCAACGCGTCTGTGGGCGGGGGAGAGGGCGGTTTAGAGTCCGGTTCGGAGGATACTGCGTGACTTCTGGAGCGTCTGGAGGCCATGCTGAAAGACTAGTCTGTTAACGGGTTAACCACGGTTTTGTGTTGAAGATGAGTGATTTCCGTGTGTTCGTTTGTGCCGTCTTGTTTGTGTCGCTTACCGCTTCTGGTTTCGCCTTTTGCCACTCGATTTCCGTCCTTTTCGGCGTTTATTCCGAGTCAAATCCTCCTCGATATTTCTCTCGAGCCCTTCACGTCAACCTCGTGTGATGACTCTCCCAATCCTGTGGGCTAGGGTTGCGTGAGAAGGTTGTAGAAGAGGAGAAGGGAGAAAGAAAAGGGGACTATTATTAAACTTAAACGAGGAGGGAGGTGGCATTGTTTTTGTGTATTAAAGAGCGCCGAAAAGCTGCCATATTCATGTCCTTTTCTCTCATTTCCCTCATTTTTATTGACCATCGTCGTCCTCCTTTTCTGACTAATCACACCACCCCCCTTCTTCAGGGTAACTCCTTCCCAAAACCTTAATCACGGTAGGGTAACTAAGCAACCGAAACCTCCGTCAGGTGGTGATGAGGTGGCGGAATGTGAACCAGACGGGTGGCACTGACGAGTATGCCGTGTTTAGTCATCACACTTTTTTTCAGCGTTTTTCAGTGTTGCTTAGTCATCTGCTTAGTCATCGCTTAGTCAGCCAAAGTGAGAAGTAAATAAATGGCGTTTTCAGGAGGTCTGAAGTAAATGGGGTGTTGCCAGATAGCTCTGATGGGCTCTGATGCTTCGTTTTAGAGCTTGTTTGGTTGGATTAGTAGCTTATGACGTTTCTCTATTAATGGTGATATCATGTGTGTAGAGATGGGGTATTGTTTCATTGAGACAGGGAACTACAAGTATCTCAGGTGTTGGATAATAGTGCACAGGTGATTGAATTTTTGCTGATGGGCGATATGAGGTATATTTGTAGCAATTCAAGAAGTACTGGTATGTCTACTGTAGATGACAGGGAAGTGTACTTGTACTTAAAGAGAGAAGATGGAGAAAAAGGTGTGGTGAATATTGATGGGTCTGTTTTGAACTGTTTCAATAACCAGATTGACTTGCTTTGTTCATTCAACTCGATTTGAAGGTTTTGGATGATTCTCAGTTGAGTCATATGTTCAGCCTATTCTTGGAGCATATGCATAACCTCGACGTGATGAATTCAATGAGTTGGAACTGAATTTTGGAATAGGGAGAAGCAGAAACGAGAGAAGAGCTTTTCTGTGGTTGACCAATGTTTTGGAACTTGACATGCTGAAATATCACATTATTCTTATTGGTCTCTTTGGTGTCACTGAAAGCAAGTACAAGTACTTGTAATTGAGAAGTCTTTACCGTTTTGATTACTTTTACTTGTACAAGTAACAGAAGTGGGACAGGAGTTCAGAAGACTTCCAGAACTCATATCGAGCTTTCAATTGTACAGGGAGCGAAACTTCGCTTTTTGGGTCTTGGTTTGTTTCGTTTTCTTGAGTGTCATCTCACCAATGACAGTCTCGCTATTTCAGATGCAAGGTACTTCATATAACGATAAGTAGAAACAGTCAGAGAAGTGAGTGTTACACTAAAAGAGGTTCAGCTCAACTGTCAGTCTTTTTTCTCATAGGTTGTGTATTTCTGTTCAGTTGACTAGATGTAAATCTCAAGTAACCTATCAACTAATCTTACTTGATTCACTGGTACAAAAAACAGCCCAACTCGAAATTCAAATACACACCATACCATTCCAGTCTCATATTAGTTGGAAACCAATCTTTTCCCTGCAGCATGATATTCTCCCCTTCTTTGTAGCACCACTGGAACACCAAAAAGGGACCCTCAGCACCAATTGTATCTCCACAAAACCCAACTAAACTTCGTTGACCAGAATCTGCTTCATAATGATTCATTTGAACTTCAAGATAATAGAAGAGAATAAAGAGCGAGGCTTCAGAGGGACATTTTGTGGGATCTAAAGTGCATATGATCAACCACTCAAGAGAAAATCTATTCTGAGCAGTTAGTTGTTCAGTCTTCAGTACGTCTATCAGAAATTACTAATATGGTGGATAAAAAGACGAGGAGAACTGTCAATACCACGGGAACTTGACCATTCTATTTAAAGAGATGTTATGATTATGTTTCTGAACTCTTTGGCACCCCAGCTGCTCCCAGGCGTTCACCATTACCATTTTAGTCAGAAGTCAGTATGACAGGGTAACAAGAGACGTCTACAGTTAACAAACACACAGCTTTCTCGAATGACTCTCACCGAGACACTCAGATGACCAAGCCAGCTATCATCATTTACATTTAGTCAATTTGATCTCATCAACACCCTATTTGAAGAGTATCTTACTGCCATCTACTTACGACACTATATGATCTAACAAGTAACCTATAACCCTAGGATCTACTTCCATCATCCCCAAGTACCTACTCGACAGCTACAAACACCTCAATCCACCTCAATTTCCTCTTTTCCTCCATTAATTCATTTCTGTACACGTCTCATCCACACCCACCTCCCCTCCCCTCTGGCTCTTCTCTGATACTCTGCAGCCCTCCATTTGGCGGAGAAGACGTCAACAACATTGTATAATGCAGTCTCTCTATTTCCGCGTCTTTCTGATACAGCAAATCTGTCATTCTTTCAAGACACGCTTCTTGGTTCTCAATCACCACTCGCATCTCTTGCACCAGTTGATGATGAAAATCTGTGAGGACATATTTCGGCGGCTGTTCTTCCGTTTCCATTTTCTTTCTGTGTCTTCTTTTCGCTGCTCGTCTTCGAAAACTGTCTGGATGGATTGCTCGTCTGATATGAGCAGCCAGTCTATCGCCTCTAGAAGGGCCTATATTCCATTTTCCAGAGATGATTTCGCGCACATTCCGGATAACAGGCCGATTGGGGTCCTTTGGCGGCAATCGCGAGTCTAGTTGAGGATCATTGTGCAGTTCTAACAGCTCGTTGAGAGACATGGGATTGGGGGCATTTTTGAACGGCTTGTTGTTGGTTTTCCAGTGCGTTTCTGTGTCCAAAACGGCCGAGTTGTTGGACAAGTCGATGGGAGGGGAAATACCGTCGTCATCTTCAGCTGAATTGAGCGAGTCACTCATGAGTGAAGTGAGTGTTAAGTGGTAGACTAAGTATTGAGAATAAGGTGATTGAGAAGATAAACAAAGACATAGCTTAAATAAGAAGGGGGTGGAGATTATGTCTGGATATGAACTCATAAGGTCATCAGATTTCAGTCATTCATTGCTAGGAACTGTGGTTTTTTGTGTTTGTGTTTGATATAAGACACAAACGCAATTTGCTGTTTTTTGCGTTTGCTTCATAAGGAAAATATCCAATGTAATGAGGAGTGTTGGTTTAGAGCTTGTGGACCGTTGTCTAACTTCTGGGGTGTTTGTAATGTCTACAGTGGAAGTTTGACGTCTTCCAGGACTACCTCCAGATTGATTAGACGAAAGAAGAACACCAAATAATTACGGAAAGCTTCATTGAACAGCTATGCCTCTTGAAAAGCTGATTTCAAAGCTCCACGTGTTTTTTGTAGGTCTCTCCAATGTAGTTGTGTTGTCAGTGAGACTGATTGAACACAATGTCTAGTGATCACTGTCCAGAAGAGATGTCAGTAAATGAACTACAGGAGTTGATGATGGGGACTGAGACAAGTCCTAGTAGTTTCAATGAACATTCTAAACAGTATAAAGGGTACCGATATTTTCAACGACGGTTTAGTCTATTAGCGAGATGGTTCCAACTAAGTCCAAGTAAAGTTATTCAAGGATGTGGCACTGAGATACTGCTCATGTGACACTTCTTTCCAGTAATATTTCTCAACTTGTTGTATTTGTTGGGAAACAGACTGCTCTCTATCCAACAGTGTATTTCTTGTATCTCCAGCTAATCTGGAACCCCAAAAAGGGACCCCCAGCACGCTTTTTAGAGTAACTATTTTAAAGTAATTATTTAACAAAAGCTAAACTTGTCTTTGGAGTAGGTGCTACTCTGAGCCATCTAGGACCAGGGATTCATTTCAAGCTGTAGCAGAAGTTCAAAGGGCACTTATTGGTAGTGCTTCAGAGCACAAGGAATATTATCAAAAGTTTTGAGATATAATCAGTACTGTTTTCAGAAGCTTTACAGTCAGCATCTCTCATTGGAAGATGAATGCCCCATATTGCCAGCCTCAAGTATCACACTCACAACTGGTACAAGTCATACAGAAATGAGGAGACTCATGACACCTACGGACAGCTATCGATTGTGAATACAGTATTGTCTGTTATAGTACAACCAAACCAGTTTTACCATTATACCATCTTGCTCTCTGTAGAGGACAGTAACTTGTATCATCACACAGTGACTAAAACTAGAGCTTGTAGTCCTAGGCAATACAGCTAAGGTCTCTATAGTCATCATGTCACTTGGATAAAAGGATACTGATACTAAATTGACAGAATGAGAAGACACAGAGAGGTGATTATGATCAATATCCCATCAATTGCTTCGGTTCGCTCAACACTTCCAATATGAGTGGTCTACTTGACACCTCTGATCACTACATGACGGACATTGAGAACACATTAGATATTGGAGTCCTTAGAATCTACAGACACAACAATCAATTTATATCGTGAAGTTGCATTATTCAGAGGTTCACACTCTCATCATGATATCAAGACATGCTCATTCAGTCCACCAGACTATCCACATCAATTCGTAAACAGACTCGATAGCCAAAGTGAATAGAGAAACACACTCAGATCTCACTGTCTGTCAGATGCTCTTCCACGCTAGAGTTCCATCTCAAACATATCCATGTCTGATAACTGAACACTCAATTGACGTACTACTAACCACAGTCAAGACAGAAACGCTGACTGCTTCCAAGGCACTCTATTAGCTACTGTACTTGTAGTTCACATCATCCAACTACTGACCTCACAAAAGACAAAGACACTTACTTGTGAGCCTTGCAACTATTAGGGATACCACATCGTAATGTCTTCAGATATGAACGAAGTAAATGTGCTCTAGTTCAGAAGACATTCTTCAAGCTCATCTCTTCTGGACACTCACTTATCTCAACTACTTAATATATCGCTTAAGAGGTCCTCTCAGAGTGAAGGAAGTAAATGCCCTCTTCCGAAACGCACGTAAGTCTTCTACACTCAACACGTTAGAAGACGTTCCTTTCATGACTTGATACAGGAAACACACTCAGCACCTCAGAAGACAATCCAACCTCACGGCTTCTAACTACACACAAGACACTCACTCCATGTCTTCCTCATGACACTCAGACACTCAGGCATTTACTTCACTCAAAGCATTCGTTATATTCATGTCTACTTCTCAGAAGATACTCACTTCTTATGTCTTTCAACTACACTCAGGCATTCACTCATGCACTCAGAACACTCAGACATTCGCTTAGCTCAGTGCTACTCAGAAGACCCGCTACGCTCGTCTTCTCTCTACACCCAGGCATTCACTTCGTTCATGCCTCTGTCTGCTCTCAGAAGACTCGCTACGCTCATCTTCTTCGTTCGTTCAACCATTTTATACACTACATAGCCCATGTCTTGCCCTCCACTTAGACTTTGTCCTTTCCTCCGTCCTTCTATATAAGAACCCTTCTTCTCCCAACCTCTTGGACTCTTAACCATCCCAACGTGAGTAAGTTAACTGACACAAACCCAACTGGGAAACCAAACTGGGGAAACCAAACTGACACAAACCAAAACAGGATAACCACTAACCACAGATATTCAATGCGATATCCAATGGCATGACTTCAATGGCTTTCGGTCATGTCACCTCACGGCCTTCGGCCATGAGGGCTAACCTCACGACCTACGGTCGTTCGGTTACCTGTTCACCGGGAAATACCTCCAAATTCTCGCCTTGCAATCTCCCGATCCCGTCGCAAACAGCCCTCCCATAGGGCTGGGAGCCACACTGATAACCGAGTTTCGATGGCCCTGCAGCATCAACTGCACCTGTCCGGTTCGAGGGTCCCAGAACTGCACGCCCCGGTCCTTGGAGCCCGACAGAATCCACTGGCCGTCCAGCGTGGAGGCCACACTCAGCACAAAGTCCTTGTGGCCACACAGCGTCTTGACACAGACGCCGCCCCGCTGGTTGGCCTGGATGCCTCGCGGGGCCTGCAGCTCCCACAGCTTGATGGTCTTGTCCAGGGAGCCCGACACCAGGTCCATGCCGTTGGGCGTGAAGGCGACCGAGTAGACCGAGTCCTTGTGGCCGTCGGGGGCCTCGAGCCGCTCGACGAGGAAGCCCGTCGACGTGTCCCAGATCCGCACAGACTTGTCCAAGCTGCCTGCAGCCACAAACTTGCCGTCGGGCGAGATGGCGACGGTGGTGACGCCGTCCTCGATCGACAGCGTCAGCGTGCACTGGCCGCTCTCAATGTCCCACATGCGCACGGTGCGGTCGCCCGAGCCGGACGCAATGTGCCGCCCGTTGCGGCTAAAGTCCAGCGAGTAAATGTCCTGCTCGTGGCCGGTGAACACGTGCCGTATGCTCTGCGACTTGATGTCCCACACGCGGATCTGCTTGTCCTCGGCGCCGGTCGCCAGGTACTTGCCGTCGGGCGAGAAGCACACCGACCGGATGTACAGGTCGCCCTCGCGGTCCACCGAGTCGTCCTGCAGCCGGCAGATGAGCTGGCCCGTCTGCACGTCAAAGATCTGCGCAGACCGGTTGCAGCCCGTGGCAATGTACTTGCCGTCGGCCGAAAACCGCACGCAGCACACGACCGAGTTGTGGTCCAGCGACTGCACAATGTCCACGTCCAGCAGCCGCGGCGCCCGCTGGTTGTACACGACAAACCAGTCGGCCTTTTGCTTCTTGAGCTCCGGGGGCACGCGCTCAATGTCCATGTCGCCGAGATAGTTGCCCATCTCCTCGGGGCTCTGTTGCGGGGGCGGGGGCTGCTGCTGCTGCTGCTGCTGCTGCTGCTGTTGGGCCTGCTGCTGGGCCTGCTGCTGGGCCTGCTGCTGCTGCTGCGCGGCAATGTCCTGGGGCGCCACCTGGGGGGACACCTTGCCCGGCACGGGGGTCGACACCTGGCGCTTCTTGCTGTTGGGCGACGCCATGGCGCTGTTGACGGGCGGGCCGTTGTGTGGCGACGACGTGTACCCGTTGGCGGCGCCCACGTAGCCCGAGTAGGGCTGGGGCTGGCCGGGTTGGCCGGGCTGTCCGGGCTGTCCGGGCTGGCCCTGAGGGGGAGCGAGGGACGACGTGCCAGGCTGGCCGGACATGATGCCGCTGAACACGTTGGAGGAGGGCCGCAGGAGCGACGGGGGCTGGCCCTGCTGCTGGCCCTGGGGCACGCCGCCCATGTGGTGGGCCTGCTGCTGCTGGGCCTGCTGAGCCTGCTGCTGGGCCTGGGCCTGTTGCTGGGCGAGGGCCTGTTGCTGGGCGGCCTGCTGTTGGGCGAGGGCTTGCTGCTGGGCGGCCTGCTGCTGGGCGGCGCGCGCCTGCTGGTCCTGGGCCTGCTGGTTCTGCTGCTGCTGCTGCTGCTGCTGCGAGTGGCCGGGGTTTGCTGCGGGGCCGCCGCGGGCCTCGAGCTCGCTCTTGAGGCGCATGATTTCCTCCTCGTAGCGCTCCTTCATCTTGCGGTGCGCCATTTCCAGCTCGTAGACGGACTGGCGGATCTGGCCGAGGTCCGACGTCTGCTGGTTGACCTTGACGTCAAACTCGTCCTTGTGCAGCCGGTAGACGGACGCCTCGTTGGTCACCGAGTCGAATTCCTGCTTGATTGCCTCCAGCAGCTCGTTGAGCCGTTGGCCCGGCGCTATTACTTGTTGGGGGAAGCTCATCTGGGTTAGTAACGAAGCACAAACTGGATTTCCGAAGGAAATTTGTTTGTGCTGAGTGCACGAGACACATCAACTCTCAAACTGGATTTCCGCAGGAAATTTGTTTGGGGGTGGGGAGTGGTGACACTGGTGATAAAGCACAGACTGGATTTCCGCAGGAAATTTGTCTGTGCTGGCCTGAGACATGAACACTTGACTGATTTTAACGGTGATTATAGGTAACGACATAGACGATGTGGTGACCACAGAGACAGTGTGGTGACGACATGGGTTGTGTAGTGGCGACGTGTGTAGTGATGACAGTAGCGATGTAGTGACGACAGTAGCGATGATAGTGGCGACGTGGTGACGACAGTAGTGATGTAGTGACGACATTGGTCGTGTGACGACAGCAGTATAGTGACAGCGTAATCTGGTGACAACGTGACATCATCCATGTGGTGACGACATTGGCGATGTGGTGACGTGACTGTAGTGTTGTGGTGGTGATGGATTACTTCCACGATGTGATGGTGCTGCGTGATGAAGTTGTTCGAATGCCGCGGAAATACCGGAGAAGTATTAGCGTGAAATATCCATCCATCTAGTGGTGGTGACATGGACGGTGTTGTGCTGGTGTTGTGACGGTGTCCTGTGACACTACTTATGTCGTGACCATCACACTCCCTATGTCGTGACCACACTGCTCATGTCACCACCTAGTCTCCACCTTGTAAACATCACCAAACATCACCAAATACCATCACCAAATACCACCACCCCATCACGAAAATACACGCATCTCATCCATCCATCATCCCGCGTTTGTCGTCCATCATCGTTGTTTTGTGCCTTTGAACATCACCACTTTCCATGTCCCCCCCTCACATGCCATGTCATGTCCCGACACTGGTCGTGTCACCTCTCCATCCCCATGACATTGTTCATGTCGCGGGGTCGTGTTTGTGTCCCATCCAATCACCCCCCCATTTCCCCTTTTTCTCCTCCGCAACTCACCTTTCCTATTGTACAACTCGCGAAGGCTCAAGCACAATTGCCAAAAGTCGAAGATAACGCTGAAAATGAGTAGTGCTGTGTGTTGTGAGAAACAAGCTCCAAAGATGTAGTGCAAGGTCGGGTAATTCTAAAAGATGGCGGTCCTCCCCGTTGGGATGCGTGGGTTAGGGCTGCCCAGAAGCCAAACTCTATCTGACGCATCTTCCCAAACCCTGTTTGGCCGGCATCGTCGACAAGTGGGGGAACCCACAACCTTATTTAAGCTTTCCCCGTGCCCAAATAGAGTGTCGTCACCAGGGTTAGGGCCCACCCGAGGGGGTTGGGAGCGGCTGGTATGACGTTGGCGTGACGTTTGTGCTCCTTGGGCAAGGGGTAGGGTTAGGCTTTTTCCAGGCACCCTTAAAGTTCGCCAAACATTGTATACGCCGAGTCTAAAATAAACGCCTAAAACAACGTGGCCAATCGCAGCGCGGGGCCACATGATACTGCCTGGAGCCATTTTCGCACGTGACAGGGGGGACAAGAGAGGTTATGACGGAGGGTGAGAGGTTATGAGAAAATAGCCGAAAGCGCTTATATTTTCTCGATTAGCCGCGGGCGGGTAAACAATGAGGCTGTTCGATATTCCGTTTACCCGCCCGCGGCTAACCTCACAGCCATTTCCTGACTAAGCACATCTCCGAATACGGTGACTTGTCGATCATAGGAGTTTGATATCAGCGTCACAGTGTCTCAGACGACAGTTATGGAAAAAGCAAGTCATAAATGCAGAGAATGGGTCAGAGGGTGGTTATGTAAGCAGAAGAAGGTGAACGAGGGATTAAGTAATCGTGTCATGTGAGCGTTGAGATTACGTAATCAAGGAATAAAAGTGAATTAATTAGAATATTGGAATAAATCAGAAAAATATTTGTTAAAATATATAAATAATGGAAAAAAGAAAACTAGAAAACTGGAAACACTGGAAACGTGGCTATCTGATTATCTGCTTCTAGATGCCTTTCAGAAAGATTGAGTATCAAGTTGTCTGTTTGACATCTGTTGATTGATGAAAAACACGATGAGAGTGACAGAGCTAATGTTGTGGGGTCACATAACCTGTGTGGTCACCACATCAGCTGTGTCGTGCCCATCACACTGTCTCTGTGGTCACCTCATCAACATTGTAGTCACCACACTGGGAATGTCATGAGCCATTTAACACGACGAGCTCTCGACCAGCCGTTAATCAGCCCGAGAGATCTGTGGCACGTCTCATGTGGAAGACAGGATTCAACACGATGATAGTGGCCCAGTTGGAAGGCGGAAACCACCAGTTGATGGGCCAAGACTATCACCAGATGCCTCTGGTTGGATAGACAGGACACTGGCCATGTTAGTACGACTCCGGTATGACTTGGAAGAGCAGATGTGTATAGACCGGAGTGTTCCCTGAAGAGTACGATACTCACCCTTTGATGCACGCCAGACATCCGCAGGGTTAGATATCAGAAGCAGGAGACGGACCTGACAACACTTCCACCGAGATGACAGTAGTTCAGTTGGCAGCAAACCTCGCTAGTAGTCTGAACAGTAAGACTGGGAGACTGCTCAGAACGAGGTCATCTTGAACAACATGGCTGTGAAGTGTTCATGTCGGTCAGCTGTCCCCGTAAGCAGACACCCTTGGTAGTCACAACATCGACCGTGTAGTCACCACAACAGGAATGTAGTCACCACATCGGAAGTGTAGTCACCACACCACAAGTGTTGTCACCACACCACAAGTGTTGTCACCACACCACAAGTGTAGTCACCACAACGACAACGTAGTCACCACACCAACAGTCTCGTCACCACACCAACCTCGTAACACAACACCCCAAACGCCACCGCACCTCCCCCATCCACCACTTTAGGAACCCCCCACCCACACTAGCTCTGGCGACCGTACGGAGACCATCGGCGGGTGTTGGTTGGGTGAGGGGTAGAGTGGTGGATGTGGTTGATGCAGGTGACGTTCGGAGGTTGTGTCACAGAGGTTGTGTTGTTGTCACGGAAAAGTTGTGTTTGTGTCTGTGTCTGTGTAACAACGGCATCATCTGTCTTGGAAGTCATAAGACATACTCACAGTCGTTGGTATCGTCGTGGTATCGTCGTGGTATCGCGTTGGTATCCTAATTGCCTTTTTCCGACTTGGTATCTGTTTGTGTAACATTGCAAAAGTGAAGTGTAAGAAGAAGAGTTGGAAATGTGAATCTGAACACATATTAGCTGGGGTGGGCAATAAGGTTAGGGTTTCCAGGGTTAGTCAGGGTTGAAGAATTTGGAGAGAAGAATATTTGTTGGAACCTGTAGAAATGTAAGCTTTTGGTAGCTAATGAACTAGGAAAGAAGACGTGAGTGGGATCCAGAGTCGAATGAATCTGCTCTTGTGTCTGTTTTTACACGAAGTGTCTCACAGTAATGACTTGATTAGGTGACTAAGAATAGCACAAGAAGTCATATAGTGCCTGATTGAAGGAAGATGAAAGGCATGAAACATTATGAGCGTATGCAACAAGTTGAAAGGAGTCAAATGATATGTTTTTTGAACTCCCACCACATCTAATAGCTCTAGGAAGTTACATGTCAATATTACTAAGCCATAAATAATCAAAAACCTCTCGCAGACGATAGAAAATAGATAAAAGAAAGGGGAGTTCACAGAAGTCATGGAAAGAGGCTATACTAGCTTCTAGTGTTTCTGATTGCTATTATTATGACTTCCGAAGCCCAAAATAATGATAAATTGTACCCAGGGTTAGTCAGGGTTAGACTGAAAGTACTCATAAGTTATACCAATGTGAAGCCCGCAGCGGGCTGATCACAGTGGTGCTATTCGTTTTGCTCTCTAACCTACACAGAAAGAAGCAAAGTGATCATGTCCATTTCCACCTCATCAAAGTTCTGTCCCTTTCTCCTCTTTATCCCAGTTGAGACGTTTGCATGTTGTGAGAGTTGAACAGACAAGCTCAAAATTCGTATGTTGCTCAAATAGACCCGAATAGTATACCATTTGAAAGCCCCAAGTTCACTGAATACAGCCGTGTAATTTTCATCTCTGTAGCGTCTCTGTAGCAGTTTACAAGTGGCTAAAACCAACCTCCCACGTCTAACTACAAAGACACCCGACACTTGGCATGTAGTTGAGCGATGTTATTCCGTAAGTACTTAGGAAGAATCGCCCTAGATTCCTACAGAATGTCGCTACAACAGCCAAAATTTGATCATTGGCATCCCCTCATTTCAAGGAATCCAATGGTACAACTCTTGAGTCAATCGGACGCCTCCACATAAAGTCGATGAAATAAAGTGGACAATTGTCAGATCTAAAAAAGAAACATGCATAGGTAGTTGAGACTGACATCTTAGAAAGGTCCTTCAATTTGTGGCTAAGGAAGACACTCGACTCCCTAATTTATATCATTCGATAGCCCTGGATCTCACAAATACAGTCATCCAACTCATATACCTCTCAGGTCGCTGCACCACAAGTTGTGTCAAATTCCGTCACTCCATCATGATCAAAGTTCTGTCCCTTTCTCCTCTTTACCCCGATTTAGACAGTCACATACTACTGTAACAAAGAGATGACTCTACTGAGCTATTACTTCACTCTAGTTAGTGTGGTGAACTACTTACTTCAACTTCAGCACTGCATCAATCGTTTCTAAAAAGTAGCTGAGGCAACCGCTGAAAACTCCCCCTTCAAATCACTCCATTATCCCCATTTCCCCCTATTTTTCCCAATTTCCTTTACTTTATCAAAATCCATTAAAATAATAAATATATATACATCCATTCTCCGTCAATCCTCCCAATGACCATACAAATACTTCCAGTCCTCAATCTCCTCGACGTTCAACCTTAATTTCTCCTTGTGCAACTTGACCGCCTGACGACCCACACATAACCGAAGCGGAGGCTTGGCGCAGTGTGCGGCTTCCCAAATGGTGCCGGCCACAAGATCGACAAACGTCACCTCCGTCGTGTCACGTGACACAGCCACCGGCAGCTCCTCGGCCTTGCGTTTTTTCGGCACCACCGGCTCGTCTTCCACGCGGGGCTTTGTGCAGGGCACGTAGGTCACGTGAGGCGAAATGGGGCTTTTCTGGCGCAGTTGCTGGGCAACAAGAACTCCATAGACAGCTGCCGAGTCGGAATAAGCAGCAGGAAGCGGTCGTTCTTCCACGGCGGGGAGGGGAGGCTGCAATAATGAGGACAACGGAGTTTCAGACCGACCAGGAGATTGCTGCATTGGGCTGTGATGACTAATCATGGGGCTGCGATTAGTAAGCTGATTAGTCATCGGCTGACTAAGCTGATTGATTGGGCTGCTGTGGTGGTTGAGCGGAGATTGGTGAGCAACAGGGCTGTGTTGAGGCATGGGGCTGTGTTGACTCATGGGAGACTGGTGGGTCATTGGACTTTGATGACTAAGCTGATTACTAATCGGCTGACTAAGCTGATTAGTCATCAATGGACTCCCGACGATTGCCGAATGGTGACTCATAGGACTGCTGACCATCATGGGACTTCCCATTTCGGTCTCAACTAACGCGGCGACTGGATTTCCACCCCTCTCGTGCAGCATTGACGTCTCCAGAATGACGACGTTGACAAATCCTTCATTTTCCAACGCCAGAGTTTCGGAAAAACCGTCAATTGCAAACTGAGAAGCGCACAGAGCTCCTAACCCCGGAGCTCCAAGAATCCCCAAAGTTCCCGTCTTATTAATAATGACCCTCTTTTCCGTACAATTTCTATTTTTCCAAGCAGCCAGGATAGCTCTGCAAGTGATGAAAACTCTGCCGAAATTGTGGGAAAAAGTAGCTCGTAGTTCATGTTCATGCTGGGTTTCACCTGGACCGACAACTCCATGTTCCTCGAGGTTCACCACGACTTGAGGAAGAATACCGAAAATAACCACACATCGGTTGAGCAGTTCGTTGACGATATTTTCGCCTCCTCCTGGGAAAACAGCCGCTGGAATAGCCGCTCGCGCTTCAATGACGGGTCCTGGGAGGCCATTGAGAGTCACCGTGGAGATGTTTATTTCAGGTCTCGAGTCAGAAACCTCAGTCCATTCCACTACAAACACTCGATCTCCCTTGACAAGACAGGTGGAAAGGAGATGCGGCGTGATTTCGTCACGTGACCCAAATATCATCCACAGGAGCGGATCACGTGGCTGTCCTTCCCTCGGAGGAACACATGTATCTGGGAATGTTGTCATGGTTGAGGAGAGGGTGTAGATGGGTCGGAGGAAGGTCGGTGTGGGGGAAGGTTTGGGTGCGTGACAGATGTGTGGTTAAAGTGAAAAGAAAAAAAAGGTTTTCTGGTTTTTGCTTACGTAAGAAAAATTTGGGGCTGAGATTATCGTCAGTTCGAGGAGGTTTACGACTTGGGTAAATAAGGTGGTCTTGAAATTGACTGGTCGGGTTGGTTACGTAATCTCATGTGAGCTTAATATTGCCACAAGAAATAAGGTTGGAGAGATGGGGCTGGTTGGGAGGGGGCTAAGTAATTTCGAACAAAGTTTACTGGATGAAATATGAGCTTTGAGAATAGGGTGAGGTGAGGTTTGGAGGTGGGTTGGGGACGGTTCATAACTTGGAGTAACTTTGACTGGCACTGGCTAGCCCTGGCTAACCCTGGGGACATGGTGGTGAGCTTACTAAAAGAGGCATTGTAGTTGGGAGTTTGTTGGCAGTTAGTTGGGAGTTTGTTGAGGGTGAAGTGGGTGCTGGAAGACCAGTGATTATGAACGACAAGAAAAGGGACAGTTGAGGGACATGCGAAAGAGTACTCTTCGGTCAGTAATGAGTGAGTCTGGAACTATCGGATTGGTGCAGTGATAAATTCTGAGGGTATTGAGGCAGTGCGAGAAGTTATAGTTAATGGAAAGCTCTCAAGAGGATAGACAGATGGAGTGCTAGATACAGATAAGAGCACTGTTGATGCATGGAAATTTTGAAAAGACATAAAGAGCTTTGATACACTTCAATTCCTTTCCTCAAGTCTATTAATCTATACTGTGGACTTTTTCATATATTTGGAGCATGACGAATCATCAATGGGATATACAGTAGCTGGTCTTGAGGAGGAAGTTGATTCCACCCGTTTTAGTTCGCGAGAGAAACGCTGGTGAGGAAACAGCTCACGTCGAGGACTTTATTGACAAGAATTTGGGTGCTCACTGGAGACTGATCAAGACAGAACGCCATTTTAGCTATACTCACAGCCTTCGAGGACTATGCATTTCTTTCGACTCTTAGAACATGACATCAATCAATACAGAAATCTAACAGACTCGATGGAACTCCCTCTTAGGTTTCCTTTAATTATAACTCACAGGGAAGGACGGTCCGTCTTCCAGAATCAACTTAGAGATAACAACCAACACCAAGACAATGATTAACACCAGTAGCATAGTAGCCAACGTAGGGGAAAACGTACTGAATACATTATAAGTTCATAAGTTCCGTCATAGTTCTAATGACAAGAGTGGCTCATAACAATGACCGACAAGTTTGCATGAGGTTGTTGAAGGCCAGTTCAGGTGTTACCCCAAGTGGATCCAAGACCTGAAGAGGCTACGTATCAGAGGAACAGTCTCTATCGAGGTACAACTTAGTCACACAGACGAACGTTTGAGGTTCTCTCCTTCTACATTGACTCGCCTTGAAGGCACTATGGCATCTTCATAGAGAGAAGAGAAGACGTTGTTATTACAATGGACAAGGGATGTGCCTGGAACATTGAATGACAGATTTCAAATAAAGCTATCATGACGTCGGTAGGAAAGAACAGTACCAGTTTTCAAATGGAACTACATCAGATCGAGAAAGCCTCCATATACCGAGTTGACAGCTGTATGCTGACGTAGCATGGCGAGACAACAGTGAAAATCATAGTCTTCAATACAGGGCCAAGACTACAGCATCAATCATCTCCAATTCTGTCACAGGAGTCTACAGAGCAATCTGCGATGCGCCACTTACCACGGAAATGTCTAGGAGATGTACTACGAGCAGTTGCTTCCAAGATCGGATCCAAAAAGCCCTTCTGTGTTGTCAGGGTTCAAGAACCAGGATGGTCAGTGTCCTCTAAGACGAATAACGGCTTCTGGCACCTAAAGGCCAAGTCCATGGCACTCAAGGAAGGAGAAATTCTCAAGAGGGACCAGTTCGACTCCCATGCAGCTCAAAGACATACATCCGTTCAGGAACAAGAAGAGGACTATCGCCACCCCTACTCTGATTGAGACGTAGACACCAGCCAGCATAGCCCAGCCACGCCACAGTCACAGTCACAGTCACAGTCACGGTCGCAGTCAGTCACCCCCCTGTCAGTTCACTGAACACTCCCACAGTCACTCTATCTGTTCACCACTCTCCACAGACGCTCAGCTTCGCTTCGCGTCCGTCACACGTCACAGCCCCTTTGCAGCCACTCGAGCTACGCTCTCATGGCTGCGGACTGCTCACCTCTGCCCGCTAATACTGTGAGTTGGGGACCGTACGGAGCCCGCGGCATGGTATCCGGCTTTGGTTTTGTGCGACAGATACGAAGCGAAGCTGAGTGTCTGTAGAGGGTGGTTGTCTGCGCGTGTCAGCAGAGTCAGTGAATGGCCACCGTCCATAGTACCTGTCTGTTAGCAGTGACGTGGCACAACATGAGTCATGTCACGGGCATCGAAGAGGTGGCAGTAGGGAATCACATCTCACATCACATCAGTCACCAAGTCACCGGGTATCGTTGGGTATCTTCCCGGTATCCCCCTGGTATTTCAACTCACCGCGGTATTTTTTCCTGTTTTCAAAAGTGATGTGTAAGAAGAAGAGTTGTTGTTTACAAACACCCAAGAAATTAAGCTATAGTGACACAAACAGTTGTTAAAGTCCCAATTAAAAATACTCGTAGTTTAAAATAATCACCTTATTTTTGGGAAATATTTGAACCTGCGCAGAAATATCAGCAGTGACAATACGAAGCCAAGAGCACTACCATTGAAGTCGCCGCAATTTTCCCTTTCGAACCATATCCAATATTGGCCGTATTCCAGCGAAGTTGAAACTTCGCCAAAAAAGACATTATTCAAATAAACAGTATGTACTTTGAGTATGCGATTTCGGCTATAAAAACAGGTTGTTAACAGTATTTTCTGACTCTACACAAACTAGGTGTACAGCCCTTGCTTTTCCTTACTCTAGTCAGTGATATCAAAAAGATTGAACTTCATGCACGTTTTCCAAACCTCCTTTGTTTCGTGATACCTTCCAAAGTTCGGCAGTAACAAGCAACATTTTACTAGTTCAAAGGGCCAAGAAGCCCTCGTGATAACTGAAAGGAATAATAGAGCATTAACTGTCAATAGCTTTATCATGCTAACTCAAGGGACTTCAATGCAGTAGCTACACAGCAAACATTCGAATGATCACTCGAAAAACGGTCAAACAGCTCAACTGATCGGGTAATGTAATTGAAGAAAGGAGAAGCTTTGTCATGAATCAACAAATGTCACATCTGCTAACTCTACAAGATTATATACCTCTTCCCTTGATGAAAGACAAGAGGTGACAGTGTAGTCAGCTATGAAATGAAGTATAGACCACCTATGATTCCCACTGAGAACTCACCTGTATGACACAGAGTAACTAATATGAGGAAAAGATCTAACTTCTTTTCTTGAGACTTGCTCTACATCAGTATCTTTTAGATAGCTAGTAGATTACTCAAACATCATCAAATAGGAGCTTTAACTCATCCTCCATAGGAGCTATGTCGAACAACTGTCAGTCAGAAATGTAAGTAGTTGTGAACCAGTGTTACGTATCTTCTAACACTGCACTCATATTCAATATTTGGACATCATTTAATGTGAATTTGGGGACCATTATCACTATCGGTGCTTTCAGAATATAGCCTTACAGAAAACAGACTTACTGATAGAACTGTATAACATCAAAACAAACAAAAAACTGCCATCATTCCGACAATCACGTGACCACCAAAAAAGCACCTCTCCCCTTCCCACCCACAACACAGCCCATGTCCCCCTCTCACACCTGACCCTCAACAAACTCTATTTCCCCCGTCTATATAAATGACTTAGCGACATATGCATCGACGTGCTCCATCCTCACAACTTGGACATACTAATAGGTTTCTCAATATCTATAGAGTTAATGTATTATGTGATTATAAAAAAAAAATCCTCCTCTTTCTCCCACTTTTGAAGACATCTTGTTACCCACCACACCTCTACAAAGTACACCTCACGACACGAAACCCATCCACGAACTAACACAGACAGGTACTGTAAGTACATACTGCAGCTCAATTGAGGTAACAACATTGCAGCTATTCAATCGTCTCTTTTCCTTGAATTGTCCACTAACACAGCTCTCAGCAATTACTATGACATGTCGTATGGGAACAGTCGCCCGCTAGTCCCTTACTGATGGTGTACCCAGCTGAACTTCATCCTGACTGTCACACTGACTACCAGGATGACTGTCAGAAACCACCAGGCCCACAACTAACTACATCATATCATCCATTCAACAATCGGCAAGGTAAGTAAACCTCCTAACTACTCACCCAATCCTAATGATGATCCATTACTAACCTAGCCAATTAGCAGACATGGCATCACCACCACGTTCAAGCCGCCTACTAACACAGCCCCGGTAAGTCCACACATCTCTCCTTGATAATTTATTACTAACCTAGCGATTAGCAGAGTCGGCGTTGGCTTACGAAGCGGATGACTAAGTCGATTAGTCAGCGCTTAGTCATCTCTTATTAAGCACAGCTGGATGTTGTCCGCTCGCGAACTACGTCCGCTCGCTGCCTAGGCCGAAATTTGCTTCACATACTCCTGTCGATAAGGGTTATCATCCACAGGTCTCGGAAGAGCCACCCATTTCGGCTCGGCCTGAAACAGTCTCATGGTATGGACATAGTTCTTGTCCGACAAAGTAAATCGATGGTAGATTCCGCTAGGCAGAATGAGCAAATCTCCAGCGTTCAACTTTGCTCTAATCCATCGATCCTCCTTGTCTCTCACGTCAAAGTAACCCTCTCCATCGAGAATGTACCGGATCTCCTCGTCTTCATGGAGATGTTCCTCGTAGAAGACCTTGAGTTTCTTCTCGTAGTTTTCCTGGCCGCCCATGGCCTCAGGTGTGATGGTCACCTCGTCCCGGTTGGTGTACTTGCGTTCCTTGGCGAGTCGGTTGACGTCTTCCACGTCAGGGTAATGGAAGGCAAGCACTCCGATTTTCTCGAGCTGTTCGGCGGTGACTTCTTCGCCGGAATCGTGAGCGGCACATTGGTCCTCGGGGGAGTTGTCGTGGTAGTAGAATTTCATGGCGGTGGGTTTTTGACAATAATCTGTTGTTCTGAAGTAGACTGAGTAAACCGTTACTTTAGATGTACAAGTCAAGATGTAAACGCACGTAGTGGCTTGCCAGCGTAATTTATGCACGTCACTGCACGTGCCTGAAGAGGGGTGAATTTGGTGGTGGAAGGAGGGGAGATATGGATTAGATAAAAGTACTATATTGTAGCCCTTAAAGAGGCGAACAAAAAGGTACCATTAATTCTTTTGTGGCAATTCAATTGCTCCCCCTAAATCATTACTAAGCAACCCTATTTCAATAAAGTTACGTCAGATGTGATTGGCGAATGGAAGCACGTGGAAGGATTGGAGAGGGTGGTTGAGGTTGGGGTGGGGAAAATAGGAAAGAAATGCCTGATGGTCACGTGACAAATGTGGATATCACGTGACCCAAAAGATAGAAGTCGCTGCTCAATTGATACAATGCGTTAGTGTGATGCTGTGCAGTATGTACCCCGGATTTGAGATGTGTGATTATGTAATCGTGAAAGTGGGGGAAAGTGGTCATGTGACAGTGAAAAGGTGTTTTGTTTCACGTGATCGAGATTTTGAAATCGCAGTAGTTGAGATGGATGACTGTAATATATGCAGAAGGTGTGATTGGATGGACGTTTGGTTTGGTCATAATCTGTGTCACGTGAGTTAATGGGGTGAGAGGGTGGCACGTGATTGAATAACCTGCTGCTATGCTTTCAATTGAGAAGTGCCTGTAATAATCGGTCAACAGTTTATCAGATTATGATGATGCAGTTGTAGACGAAAGGGAAAAGAATTCATCTCTGGCAGGTCATGTGGAAGTCACGTGAGTAGTTGAGTAGGCTGCTGATGGCATTTAAATCTTTGGCTCAAATGATTGAGTACTTGTACAATTTGGTCATGAATGTATGCTAACAACATGTCATTCAGGTATATGAGAAAAGGAATGGGTCGACTTTTTATATTGAGAAACCACTATGTGAAGAATTGCAAGTTGGAGTCATAATGTGAGGACTGAAAGACATACATAACTAGTCTCGATCATTCCTTGAAACTACTATAGTAAATTTTAACCGCAGCCTCAATTGAGAGCTTCGGCTTCTATCTCTAGGCATACTTCAAGACACACCAATTTTATGTTACGTAAATGCCACAAGAATGCAGATGTTTGTACAGACTTGTTCACGTGACTGTTATTAGATGAAGTGATAAGTCACGTGACGTCGGCAGTCTTCATTCATCTGAATAGAGTGATATGACAGCACCAGTAGCCTCTGTGATGGACTCGACTGACAGTAGGAGATGGAATGGGTTCAGAAAAATTGAAGTGAAGTCACGTGACTTCTCCAAGTAAGTGTTTTAATCATTTTTTCAACTCTCAGGTCACGTGATGGACCTGCTTGTATTGCTTACCCTTTGTTCCATCGTATCAGTCTGTAGAAGTAGTCATGAGCGAATAATAATATGGTAAGCTCTATTTATCACGTGTCTTGGTATTGGATGAGTATGAAACACGTCACTGAACTCCTCACTAAACTCTACACCCCATTGACACCTTTTTGAACGTATGCTGAAGAATTTGTCTGAGACGACATTTCCGAGAGTCACCTAGCTGACCATTTATGCATATCAAAATGATCAGCAAAATGCGACGGCTTCAATGGTGCAGGTCTCATCTTGCTAGCGCTGGTATTACTGATGTTCATCATTTTCCTCAAAATAAGGTGAAGTAGGTGAAAACGCGGTGTTGAAGCTGAAGAACATAGTAGGTGACAAAATAGGACTCAATCGGAGCTCATCTAAATCCCTACTTGCAACAGCATTTTTCTTCCAACTGCCACGTATCATTACATGAGTGTTGTGAAGTCCACCTTATTTTGTCCACTCAGAATTCCCATCTTGACTTCTTACCCATCACTCTAAACGCCACAACGATACCTCAGGATACTGAATTGATACCAAACAAACAGATGCCGAACACAAACACGGACGCAAAAGCGTTTGATCAACTAACCGCAACCACCTCTTGTCTTCCTTCTTCTAAAACCGCACTTTTTGTGAGTACTACCCCAAGTTACACAAACACAACACCCCTCCTAAATCATCACTAACACATTAAAAAGACACGTGGGTGAGTCTGGGACTTCCCCAACCACTTCCCAGACACCCTCCGTTTATTCTCATCCATTTCCCTCGGAAATCCTGCTAAGTATCACCCCCTTCTGTTCAGCCCCAAAGTCACCCTCACACAACACTCTCCATGTCACATTACTAACACAGACATACAACCAGCATTCGACTGTAGTCGTTGCTCCACCAACTCCAATGTCACGTGCCACTACTCGCCCACCCCCAACGCACTCTCAACCGAGCACAACCCCAGCCGATGGTCTCCGTACGGTCGCCAGAGCCGGGTTTGATGGTGTAGGAAGAGGTGCCGGAGGGGATGAGCGGTGGCAGTGAACACAGAGTGACGGAGCAGGGTCTGTGTCTGAATCTGCGACGGCTGTGCACTCAGCAGCATCATTTTGGGGCTGAAGCGTTTCCCCAAAGTTGCTGACTAAGCAGGATTTTGAGGCTCGACCTATTGCCCTAAACCTGCTGACTAAGCAGAATTTTGAGGCTCAAACGATTGCCCTCAGTCTACTGACTAAGCACCGTCTGGCGGCTAAACCAGCGGCTGAATTGCTCCCAGCCAAGCCTGAGGCTGGAGGGTGGCCTGAGGCTGCTGACTAATCAGGCTTTTAGGCGACAGCGCGGCTAAAAAGTTGCTGACTAAGCAGGTTTCAGGCGCGGGTGCGGCGGCTAAAATCGTCGGGTCTTTAGGCTGACCCGCGGCTAAAAAACTGCTGACTAAGCAGGGTTAGGTGAGGGATTCAGCCAAAAAGTTGCTGACTAAGCAACCAATGCAGGTGAAGCTTAGTGTTGAGTCCTACAAGTAGTTATTTGATAGCCTCTAATCTGTTATGTTCTCACGTTCTCATCAGCCTGTCACTCCTCGTCGTCTCGTTCTTGGCTGCATTCTTTTTCGCGTTTCTTTTTCTGCTCTTCATTGTATGCAGTCCAGAAACATACGAATGTGAAGTCGAATTTGGAGGGTTGTTTTTGGGTTAAAAAATGGGTTGCTTATTGTCTGCAGAGACGTGATGGTCTCGCTTATTCTCGCTTATGTCGGTTATCTCGCTTATCGGAGAAAGTGTGGACATGGAGATGATCTGTAGATATTTAGGGTAGGATTGAGATGGATTGCTGTCATTGCTGAGTAAGCTCAACACTACATTCCTTGTCCCAAAGAGGAAGTCTTAAAGCGGCTGCTCTCATCGCATCTCCGCTCATCTGGCGATGTGACTCACAGCAACTTAGTCGGGAAGTTAGATGTGGAGGTTAAAAGGAGGAAATGGGGAAATGGAAAAAAAAAGGGAAAAATGGGGGAAAAAAATCGGAAATGGAGAAATTTGGAGTAGTTCTGATTTTTGACGTGTTTTTGACCTTCAGAACTGATCCATTTTCGTGTTTCCTGCTCTTCCATTGTTCATCCCATTTTTCCGGCTTGTAACGATATTCGAGCAACATTTTCGAAACCCTGGAAAACAAAAAGGTTTGATGAGAGGTGGGGAATGGCACTCGTACGTACTGTTGTTGTCTCAGGGTGGGTAATGGATTTGAACGATTGGTGGTGTTGAATGGGTGGTAAGTAATTTGTTGAGTAATTTGTGGGTCAATTACTTCACCAAATTCAGACTGTTTTCTTGACCTCCACTTAAGCTAGACGATAGCCGGACGAGGCGTCTTCGGGACGGTTTTAGTTTGAACTTTGTGGAGGAGGTGTTGAGAATTTGAACGGGTATGAGCTGAAAGACTTTAGACAGCGATGGTTGCTTTCAAGTGAGTTTTCCTATCTATGCATTTTCTGCTCATATCACCATTCACTTTCGTTTTTAAGATGTGTTAGAACTTGATCCAACTAGCCACCTGTCATAGACTTGCTCGGCAGAGAAGAATGGACGCTGCTGCACATTCGGGTACTTGTACTCAGCATTGAGATATTTTTTTAATTCTAGAGATGCATTATAGCTATATACCTAGTAAGCCGGTTATTGGCTATTCAATGAATCTCACACTGCGAAATCGTTCTATAATGCCCTTCTCCTTGTCTGGGATGGATCCCTCCTCCAGGGCAACTAGAAAACAGATTGCCGGCTCTTTTCAGCTTTACCTGGAGCCATGGCAGTTCGCTGGTCGGAGGGATCAGTAGCCAAAAGGTCTTCAGCCTTCTTCAGAGCCTCACCAGAGCAGTTGGAGCTGCATAGTAGGTGTTTTTAGGCGCCTTTTTTTGAGCCAGCCCCAATCGCATCCTAGATGCCCTTATCTCGAGTCAACATGTTGTATGGGAGATACCAGCTGCTGTTATTTGGTGCTAGAATGCAAGGGCTGAGTGTCTATGATCAACTTGTTCATCTGTTTGCCTTCAAAATGCTGTAATGAACAAGAGAAGTTTACCAAATGAAATGCTTATTCTATAGAGTGCTCCAGTTTAGAACTCCATCTGATCCAGTTCATCCATTTTGTCATCTTCTGTTTTGTATCTCAGTCAACACAGTGCTATGAGTTACAGAAGACCTTAGTTTTTGAACACAAGACTTTGGTTTAACAAGGTGGCCTACTTGTACTCTGATCACACTGGATGTTCAATCTGAGCAGTTCCTTATTTGAAGATGGTTACCTGATCATCTTCTTTCACCATTTCTGTCTGCCTATTAGCAGAGAGCTGTCAAGTAAGCCAATATCATCTACCAAACCAGAGAAGAAAGCACTGTAGTCTATCTGGGTGTTGATATGACACCTGTGGGGCTTTCATTTTGTTCCTTGAAGATGAATCGAGTCAGTACTTGCACCTGTCCTTGAACGTCAATATGCCAAGTCATTGTATTACACATTTGTACTATAACTACCACTGCAGTCATCTAGAGGTTGATATGAAGCATCCGAGACTTTCAATTGATCTTTTCTTCATTGCATCTACTTCACTGTTGACTTCTGTTACATAAAGCTTTTCATAGAGAAAAGGACACTGTACTCTCAGAAGAAGTTCATATCTAGTCAAGAAATGAGTCACATTGTGCCAGAATACACTCCATGTCTCATGCTTGACCTTTTCCATACATTCCACATTCTCACTAGTTCAACTTACCCCACATTCTCTTGACCCTTCAGTCTAGAACGTACCAATAGAAGGAATGCTAACAAACAGACAAGTGCAAACGGTCTAGATCTTGACAGTCGAAATCTCTGAAAAACTTTGAAAATTTGATGCCTCCTTTACACTTCTGTAAATGGAAATCTTAGATCATACGACTAAGCACTTCATAGAAGAGATATAGACAGTTCTGAGGTCTGCACAGCTATAGACAGTTGAAGAGCTATTTAGAAACCATTTCTAATCAACTTTGGTATCGTTTTCACCTCTTTAACTGTTCTGATTCGCTCCTATTATCCCTTTACTCCACCTCAACCCTGTCTAAATGGAGATCTTAGAGAACGTAGTAATGGTCAGTTTGGGAGAAGCTGTATAGACAGCAGAAAGTTACAGTCGCTGTAGCAGCGGTCTCAAAACCTCCCAGGACAACTTCCTTAATTTGGTTTCCATTTTCCCCGTAATTTCTGAAACTTTTTCGTTCACCCCTTTTCCCCTTTACTCCCTTTAACCAGGCTAACTAACTCCCAACTAAATGTCTACTCCTTCTTAGGCGTCAGTTCGAACCCCGGGGGTGTCTTTTTAGCAGCTGGAAAAAATTGCACCCAATGAACGAAGAAATCACGTGCATTCAACCACCACCTCTCTGGTCATCTCACATTAATTTTTCCTGCTTCATTTTAGTGTTTTTAATCTTTTCGATTCTCCTCCCTTTTTGTCCTCCCTTTTTCCTTTTATTCCATCCCCTTTACTCCACTGAAAGGAACCCGAAAAGATTACACCAGGAGGATCCATACCGTGATCCCAGGTGAATTTCTCCTTTTTTTAAATTCATTCATTTTTCTTCAATTTTCATTTATTCATTTTTTATTCATTTTCAATCATTTTCAATTAATTTTTTATTTTTCCATTTTGCATTTTTCCCCCCTTCCCCCTTTGTCCTTTGGTTGCTTATGCATCTGAACAACGTCCCTGCAGAGTTGGATGTGGAAACAAGTCCGAAGAAACTGAACCTTAAACAGCCAATTAATTCGCAGAATTAATTCAAAAAATCGACGAAAATAAAGTAAATTAAAAAGAACCAGAAATACCCCTTCAAAGAGCACAGAAAAGCACATCCATTATCCTCTCCATTTGTTTCATTTTTCCTCCATTTTTTTCCATTTCTTAATTCCCAATTTAATCCCCACTTATCCAAACTCTATCCTTGGATCCAACTTGACCTCCTACACATCACTCGTACAAGTACTCGCACCACTTCTACCTCCCCAAGATCATGGAAAAAAGCGGCTGGACTCATGTGCGAAACAAACGCAAGGTCAGCGTGCCCTCAGCATGGTCCCAGCAGTCGTTTCTGACGCAGAGCTGGAAAAAACAGTGGGTCGTTGTGCGAGAACAGGGGCTGTCTGTGTACAAGGACGAGCGTGAGTACGAGCCTGTACGGGTCATTCCAGCGGAGGAAATCATGTCTGTGGCGCTTCTGGACGACCTCAATTTCGCCGTCTTCACGTCCTCCATCAACCACCATTTCCGCTGCGACACAAAAACAGAGTCCGAGTCGTGGGTCCAGAAGCTCAAGGAGGTGGGGAAACGAGCAGCAGAAAATGTCGTCAAAATGCAAAGAGGACACGTCGACATTCCGATTGTGGTTGATACGACGCAAGTGACTACCGTGCCTCCGACCCACCACTCGCTCCACTCGTACTCAAATCATCCCCATAGTCCCCATATGGAGGCGAGTCATACGGAGTACAGTGGTGACGATGTGTTTAGTTCGCAGAGTGAGTGGGAGGAGGACACGAACGCAGTGAGTGTCACAAAGCCAGGTTTCCCAGGTGACCTTAAACCGGGTTGCCCGGGTGATACATCAGGTCACCTGACTAGTCCAGGATGGGGCACAAAACCGGGTTGCCCAGGTGACACAAAGCCTGTTTCCCCGTTGGACACAAAGCCAGGTCCCCTTTGTGACACAAAAGCAGGTTGCCCAGGTGATACACCAGGTTACCCGGCTAATGACACAAACGCGATTATCCCCCCTCACTTGGTCACCACCTCATCCACCCCACCACACTCCTCTGGACCATCGCCCACGTCTCCAACTTCCCCCACTTGTGCTCCTCCAAGTCCGTCGAAATCGTCTCTGATAGCTGAAGGACCTCTTTTGCGGCTCAAAAAACGGTACAACCAATGGCAACGTCAGTATGCGGTTTTGACTGTGGATTCCCTGTCGTTTTACAAGTCGCAGAGCTCTGCAAATCAGCATAAAAAGCCCATCAAGACGATTCCCGTGGATCAACTGCTGGATGTTGTGGAACTCGATCCTCTGAGTAAAAGTAAACCGTTTTGTATGCAGTTGATCACTCCTGCTAAGAGAATCAGGTTCTCGCTGGATTCAGAGGGAGAGCTGACGAAATGGTTGGTGGCGATCAAGAGTATTGCCAAGGAGGATTTCACGAGGTGAAGCTGAGATTATGACGACAGGTTATGACTACTCATAGGACGACTCCGTGCTCAGGTTATGACTGAACCGGCACAGGTTATGATCTAAGAGTGAGGTTATGACGACACGAAGAACAGGTTATGACTGATTAGGCACAGGTTATGACTGATTAGGCACAGGTTATGAGTACTCCCGGCTCAGGTTATGACTGAATGGATCAGGTTATGAGGAGGATAGATCAGGTTATGACTGGGAGAAAGGTTATGACTGAAACGACTGGGGTTATGACTCGACGGGGGGGTGAGGATCAAGCCTTTGATCTAGAGATGGTATCACCCCGTTACATACACTAATTACACCAAGGACAATGCATATAAAAGACACATAATGAATAATGTTTAATGATGGAGATAGGGGATGATACAGGGTGACATAGGGGTGTGCGTAAGGGGTGTGGTTTCTATATTAGGATTGTGATGGTCATGTCCGATTTGATTTATTTGTGTATTTATTTTAATTTATTTGATTTATTTAATTTATTTGTTTTTTATTTATGTATCTATTTTCAATTTATTCCCATTTATTCCTTTTTAATTCACTAACATTACTCCTATCAACGCACTCATGTCATTGACATGCTGTACAAGTGCATGTACAGACCGGATCCACGTGTTCCTACAGTATCGGCAGATGTGTGCATCAACAGCAGAATCGGGCATATTTGTTTGATTTTATTTTAGTTTAATTCAATTTAATTATTTATTTTATTTTAATTTGTTTGAATATTAAAATTATATTCAGTCACATGGTTTAGAAGACAATTTCAAACCTCTGTGACACATATAATTACTCCAGAATTTATAGAACACGCAGGTTGGGCCTCGGCTCTGTTCAGTTTTCGATCTCCATTTCTCTGGGATTAATTTGAATTTATTTGAATTTATTTGGATTTATTTTATTTTAATTGAATTTATTTGAATTTATTTTATTTGAATTTATTTGAATTTATTTGAATTTATTTTAATTTAATTTATTTTAATTTAATTTAATTTATTTTATTTTATTTTATTTTTTATTCCATTTTATTTTTTACCCTTTCTCCACTCCTTAAATCCATTCCTGCACTCCTCTGCACAGCCCCTGTGAACCCTGCAGAAGTCCATGAAACAGACAACGAGTTTCACTCCGGAATGTGAGGAATGTAGAGAAGGGTGGGTTTTGTGTTTCACATTTTTTCGGATTTTTTTCATTTTTTTTCTGATTTAATTTCTGCTAATTAACTAAATTGAATTATTGGGGATTTATTTGAATATTTATGAATTTATCAGAATAAACTCGAAATTTATGAGATTAAATCCGAATTAATTCATTTTTATCCAAATAAACTTGAATTTCAGACATTTCTACCGTCTAACAGTCTATACTAGATTTATTCAATTTCAACTTATTTACAGTGAATTTATTTGGTTTAATCTGATTTAATTCGATTTATTCCGAATTTTGATAAATCTCTGTGAATTCCAAATTTATTTGAATTCTATCAATAAACAGATAAACGATTCATGTTGAGTTGCACTTATTCCACTTTGTCTGAATACTTCCACTAGTTCCAATTCTTACTTCATTTATTTCGAATTATTTCCACGTATTTCGAATTAATACGATTTAATTCGATTTAATTCGATTTATTGCGATTTAATTCGATTTAATTCGATTTATTCCGATTTCTTTCGATTTATAATTAATATATTCTTAAAATAGGAAATAATTCAAAATAATTACATTTAACAAACTTATTTCAATTTATTCAAATAATTACCAAAAAATAGCCCGAAATTCATGATTAATTATCACACCTCAGCATCGCCATTTTCACAGACTCAGGCCTTCCAATCACGTGACTATAGGTCCAGTCACATGACTTATCACGTGACTGGTTACATAATCTATCACATGAGCAACCTTTCGGGAGCATGTCTCAGCCGTGCCAGTGTGCGGCTTGGTGGCAAATGAGGGAGGTCAAGCGGTTAAGTGGCGGCTAAATGGGCGGCTAAATGGGCGGCTATCTGGCGGCTAAATGGCGGCTAAACGGGCGGCTAAATGGCGGCTATTCCAGCGGCTATTCGGCGGCTATTCGGCGGCTATTCGGCGGCTATCTGGCGGCTATTCCAGCACCTATCTGGCTACTCTGTACCACCTCGTAACACTGTACACACTGTAACTATCCGTTGCCATGGAAACCGCGCACGCGACAAAAATAGGAGAAAAAAAAGAAAAAATTGAACACCTTGGAAAAAGACTGAATAGAGGATATTTCTGCGCCGTTTCAAAAGTGGGTCCATTAATTGTGAGAAATGCACTTGTCAGACGTGAGTATCTTATGGCCTGATGTTGTACGAGAAATACGAGAAATGCGACATGTGAGATGTACAAGAAAGGTTAGAGGATGAACTGTGGTTAGAAGTGTTTGTTGAGTGGTGGAGAGTAGGGTGTAATTTTTCGTTTGAATTTTCCGATTTTTCTCGATTTTTCAAGATTTTCCTTGATTTTTTAAGAATTAATTCTATTTTATTTTATTTTCTTTTTATTTTAATTAAAATTATATTTACAATTATTTTAATTCTTATTTTATTCTTATTCAATTCTTTTACCTACTTTATGCCTCGTTTTCTGAATAAGGTTTAGATGTGGGGTTATCATAGAGATCTCTCTTGTTTGTGACACCATTTCTCCTACACCTCACAAAAAAGGAACGCAAAAAAGTACACAAAACGGCGAAAAAACGGCGTTCTTTGTTACACAGATAGACCTAGCATCGTTTTCTATCACGTGACTGAGAATTGAACGACTACAAAGTGGCTCAAAAGTGGCAAGTGACACAAACATACCCACGACATACCCACGACATTACCTGTGTGACCCACGACATAGTCCTTGTGACCCACGACATTACCTAAGTCACAACTGACACAAGTCAAGTCACCCACGACATATCCTGTGTGACCCATCACATTACCTGTGTAACCCACGACATTACTTGTGTAACCCACGACATTACTTCTGTCACCCAAGACTTAGTCACGACATTACCTGTGTGACCCCCAACATCACCTCTGTAACCACAACATCACCTCTGTCACCCCTTCTACCATGAACGACCACAGCAAATCCTTCCTCAACCTCACGACATCTACCCTCTTTGGAGTGTTTGGTTCCCAGACAAACCTCTCAGAACTCAACGGAGAAGACTCGGAAACAGTCGAACTCGGACGTCTGGACGCTCCCGAATTTGAGGCTCTTCGAAGAGACGCTTCTGGACCGCCGAAACGAAGACGGTCGTCGTTTTCGTACACAAAACGCGGTCCCCAACAGGTTATGACCAAACCTAAAAAGGGTCATAAGGTGTCCAAAGAGGGCAACTCGCTCATAACCTCTCCGCTGCTCAAGACCACCATTCTCTTTGTGCTCGGAGTCGGCTACGGCTGTGTCGTCCATTTCCTGTACGAAAAACAGGTCGGAACGAAACGAGACACAGACACGTACACCCTGCCAATGTGGGGCGTCCACTGCGTGTTGCTAGGGTTAGGGCTGCCGCTTTTGGACAAGTACAAACCCTTGACCAGCCGGCCTACTAAGGGCCTTCAGCGGATTAGGGCTTCCAAATCGGGAAACCCTAGCCCTAACAAAAAGTGGGGTTCTCTTGTTCGCACTGTTGGCGCATTTCTTGGCGTGGTTTACGGCGTCAAGAATCTCAATTGGCATTCTACGACCGAGGTTGCTGTGATTTGGGCCTTGTTGAACCCGTTTTTGTGGTATTTACTTGATACTACGAGCAATGGGTTTGGGTTGGCAGCTGTTTCTTCTCTCATTGGAGCAGCAGTGATGTCAGCTGTAGGAGCTATTCCTGTGGGACTAGGAGAATGGGCTGGTCTTGTTTGGCTGGCTAGTAATTTGTTCTGTGGCGCCATTTGTTTTGGAAATCTTGGGAGAATTATGGGAAGGTTGTGAACAGGTTATGAGCAGTGAACAGGTTATGAGCGAAGCTCATAAGCTGTGAACTAATCATAGGTCATAAGCTGTGACCTGGTCATAGGTCATAAGCTGTGAACCAACTGGTCATAGGTCATAAGCTGTGAACTAGTCATAGGTCATAAGCTGTGAACTAGTCATAGGTCATAACCTCTTGTCATACTCGTCATAACCTCACATCACTTCTGCACTCATCTCCAATCACAATATTTCACAGTTACTGGCATGATTCACTCCTCATCTCACCATCTCATCGATAATCATTTTCATAATCGTCATAGCACTTTGGCATCTTAGCAATACATGTTTATTTGAAAAAAAAAAAAAGAAGTAGCTATTTTATTTGTATTTTTGTCATAATTATTCCATTAAATTGTAGGAATACTACTTGTGGAGTTCTTAACCAACGCTCACTACATTGAAGGTAATTACTTGGAATTAGTTAAGTCTGAAAAAAATAGTCGAAAAAGATCAAACTAAATAATAGCAAGGGCTCTCTTGGAAGTGATCTAGAAGTGCTACAGAATAAGCTGTTATGACTTGTTTGACGTTGGACATGATGCCAGAGCTACATGGCTAACTTCTGTAGAATACCAGAAGCTCTTCTTCAACTTGGTATCATTACGTAATCCATATTCTTCACGTAATGCCACAGAGATTTAAAGTACATCACCGTGATCGCCGCATTCCCAGCTATTCATCTGTGTGGGTTTCACGCTTGTATCTCTGATATCCACAAACTGCAAAGAGTAAAATCGACTAGTCAAATTCGAAATAAAGTGACGACTTTAATTGGGAGACTCATGTGAGAAACCAAGTGATCAGTCAGGTACAAAAATGAGCTGATCGATATGTCTCTGGCTGTCTCGAAACTGGTACCAAAATGCTGCTCTTGCCGAGACGAGCATTCCAGTACAACTCCCATTGCTGTAGCTCCACTGTAGCAGAAACTGGGGTGTTTTCCAATCCTTCATCTCCCCCACCTTTCTCTCTAATGACATGCCA
Source organism: Yarrowia keelungensis (assembly GCA_001600195.1). NCBI lineage: Eukaryota > Fungi > Ascomycota > Dipodascomycetes > Dipodascales > Yarrowia > Yarrowia keelungensis. Next base: position 546,883 of record BCJD01000002.1, on the reverse strand, counting down.
AGTGTCGTTTGCCCTTGATGCTTAAGTCACCGGAAACCCTACTGGTCAGGGCTTTGAATATTGGTAGTATTGACTCAGAAAGAGTTGCATTGAATAGCTCTCATTTGCAGGATCTGAATGCTCTATTTTTTGTCCAGATTGGAGGTATACCAGTTGCTGACTAAGCCGATTTCGACGGAGTTCAACTATAGGAGTGTGTAAATGTGCCATACTGATTGGACCTAGCTCATTTTCATGCATTTTTCGTCTCTTCATTTTTTCACGATTTGCTGGGTATTTCTTCCACTTTGTGATTACTAATCTTCCCAATGTGGTCAAATGTGCTTCTCAAAACAATACCAGAATAAGTGAGCTTAATCGGGTTTAGGTTAGTTGAAGTGTAAGTAAAAAGGGAAGGGAAGGTGGTGGATTGAAGCGGTATTTCTACTGACACTTGAGCTGAGGAAGACGTGGATGTAATATTCACGTCTACGGGAATAGAATGACCTAATTTTCATCTTTATGGGACGTCTGTAACACAGGATTTGAGCCCCTAGATGACTTTCAGGCTAAACTAAATCCAAGTAAATGTTAGAATGGAAAGCAAGAAAAGTATACATTTTGGAACGAATTTTCGTGGTCGTAATAGCACAGAAAAGCTTGGAATGAAACATGGAGCTGATACTATCAGTCTTGCTGGTCATTCTAGTGCTTGTCCCATAGTGAAATTCTCACTGTGTATGTTTTTCTAGAGGTGCTTTTCTCATCCACTGTTGGATCATCTTAGAGCTATAAAAAGCGATATTGAACAGATGGAGTTCAGAAAACCTTTCCAGCTTTTTTAACGACAACATATCTATCACTCCACTTTGTCTTGAACTTCTTCAGTGGTCTTATTATGTCTCTAATCGTTCATACTTGATCTAAAGTCTATAGATATAAGATCTCATCTTGAACTTGTACTACACACTCTATGATGACTAGAAGTTTACCCTATGAGCTATTGGATACTAATTAACTCACACATACATTGGATTCCGTTTATTTGAAGTCCTACAACTTTTGAGAGCATTTCCAGTTTACAGACATGCTAATATACAAAGTCATCTCGAATGCTCTATACGCTAGAAGAGAGAACAAGGACTTCATTATTTTACTCTCCTCGTAGCCAGGAGTAGACTGATACTACTTACCAAGATACTTCTCTTCTCATTGAAGACTTAAAACACTTTTTATTCCTAGAAGATCAATTTTGAGACTGTCATAGATTGCTGAATATGAGAAATTAATAGATTAAGAGTTCACCATGGTTCTGGGAATCCACTCCGCTTTATTATGAAACTGTTTTACCACTTTTACTTGTGTTACCTGTGAGGATATAACACTTTTTTGTTTTACTCAAATTGAAACTTCAAACGGTCCTGGAATGCTCAATATGAACAATAGAGAAGTAAAGACTTCAACGTTCTCTCTTCTGAGAAGTTAGACAGGCTATCGTACAGGTGATTAAAAATATAATCTTCTTTATGAAGACTTTGAGCTCAGTCTGGATTCTTTGGGGCATAACACTTCAAACTATCCTACGATGCTCAATGTGAGAGGTAAAAGAACGAGAACTTTACTGTTGCATTATTACAACATGCATAAGTATTTTGATACTACATATGAGCATATATACTCTTTCGTTGAAATTCAGGGACACTTTTCATTCTTGTAAGTTCAAAAACGGAAACGCTCCTAAGATTATCAATATAAATACTAGACATATAGGGACTTCACCATACAGTTATTTACGCCCTCAGAAACGCCATTCAATACTCATTCAAAGCCTGACCTTTTATTGAGACTTTGAGATGACTCTGAGTTTGTAGAGGTGTGAATCTATTTAGAGTCATAGAATGATCAATAAGACATGTATAAACACGAGAAGTTGAGGACTATACTCGATGGACTGTCTGCAGAACCACTACACTCTCTTTTTGCGTTAAACTGTCTCCAACGAGATCTCACACCACTTATTTGTTCCTCTCCACTTGAAACTACAAGCTGTCCTAGATTGCTCAATAGAAGAGATACAAGGACGTAAAGCTGATCATTGTACTCTGTAGACCGTCAGAAATACCTCTATGTTATTCCAACTGCCACATCTCAAAAATTTCCGCCGAAAAAACGCCCCCTTCTCACCCCTAATACCCCCAACTCCCCCCGCTCCCACCAATCCGCAATAGTTTAGTGGCTAGAATTTCCGCCTGTCAGAACGTCTGTTCAGCACGCGGGGGACCGGAGTTCAATTCTCCGTTGCGGAGTCTTTTTTTGGACAACGCTTGGGGGTATGTTTTTTGCTTATTAAGGGGGTGGATAAAACGAGGTGGTCTGATGGTACGAGAAGCCGTTGGCAAGTGCCTTGATTTTGTAGCTGTAGGATCGAGATAACTTGGTAATAGAAGAGCTGTCTCAGACTTCAATTTGGTGTATCGTCTTTGTGAGATGTACAGTACTTCCTTGTCGATGTTGGTCAGAAGGTGTGAAATAAGTTTTTGAGTGGTCAAGTTCTTGAGTGGTCAAGTTCTTGAGTGGTCAAGTTCTTGTGAGAGGTAAATATTACACATCCGACAAAGGTGAGTAAATTAGAGAATGAATAAGACATCAATATTACCATTGAACTGCTTACCCTCGAGTATCCAGGCTTTGTCAGCTCATATCAGTTTCTCTTCTCTGTATAGTCACATCGGTCTTCACTCACTGCCTCAGGTGTAGTATAAGACACGTAGTTGCTATATAACTTTGGTATCCCCAAAGTTCAGGTCAGCTGCCTCTCTTTGGGGCATATTGAGGCTGTGCACTTTTCTTGCTTGTTGTGATGAGTAGAGTATTGACACCATATTGCTCACCGTAGATTATCAAGTCGTACAAGTGCTGACCACTTTCCGGGCTTTTATGTCATTCTGAAGCCAGTGAAATGTGTTTCAGGAATTGAAGATGTCCATTAGCAAATGGTACACCACCATGAGTCCTCTGATGAGTTCAGCTCAGTTTCTTTACGTCTAACAATGGTCAAAGTTTCCGTGAGCCAAAGGATCAGACTCAATGGAGTTCGTTTTGCAGGACTTTTACTAGCAATTAGGCTGAGAAAGAGTACCAACAGATATCTACTGTACCAAATCACTACTGTCTCCTAGCTATAGCTCCCCAGATGGAAGCCTGAGAATTCATGATCATTGAACAGACAGTACTTGACCATCACTCTGGATCACTCTATCAACATGGTCACCACTCTCACTTCATGTTCATTGGCTGAAGGTTCAATATCTCTGCGTCCCTGCATGAATGTGAGAACAAGGAGTTCTCCTCTACTTTAATCTGAGGTGGTGAAATATTCAGTTATTGAGAACTCATCAGATAACCATAAGGACTCCGCCAATACATTAGTCTCCAACACAGCACCACAGCCATCTACTTTTGGCCGTTGCAGCATCAATTTTGGCCGAGTTGTGCACTTCTAAACATCCATCCCCCATACCCTTTACATGCCAAGTGTTGCCTGTAAAGACAAAGAATGAGCTGGAGTATCTAACCCTGACTATCCCTGAAGTTATCGAACACTCTGAGAGGTCCATTGTCACTCATGAAACATTCGGTTGACAGATATCTCATACAAATGCTGGATGTGGATGATTGACGATATCAGTCTTTCTCAGGACTATTGAACACCAGCTACACAACTTCCTTCATCAATTCACCCAACTAGACCTCATCTCTCCATTCACTATGTACATATATCTAAACGCCCAGAAGTGCCCTTTGGAAACAAACTGATCTGCCAACAAACAATGAACTTCTTGATAGACTTACTCTCCCCTGATTGCTCATTGAAAGACTCTCTGTTTGTCAGCAGGAGTATTGAGTGGCAATCTATAAATTTAGCAAAAGCCTCTGTTTTGGTGACAACCTGGCTGTCTATTTGGTTGACAGACAGTTCACTTCCTCATCAAATGCCATCCTCCAAACTCCACCTCTTAATAGAACAGACGTCAGAGCTCTTCCATCTCCAAAACACCTCAATCCAAAGAACTCAGCATCCTCCATTCTCATCGTTCTTCGAACTCTGAAAATTAATAACATTCCATCGCTCCGCACTCTGGAATTACGGCAACGTCTTGGTCTGACTCGCCCTCCAACTCTTGTACGGCAACGCAATACTATCTTTTGTCTGCAGTTTTCCCGAAAACACGTCAAAATCCGCAGCTTCCAACTTCTCCAAAAAAATCTTGGTCGGAATATACGACATTAGGGGGAGAAACATGGCTGACGTAAAATACCCGCCTTTAGGAGCATCAGGCACAGACTCAAGGTTCGCCTTCAGCTGATCAAGCAATGTCTTGGCAGAAATCAGGTGATCGTTAGCCCTAGTTGCCACCTCAAACACCAAGGAAGACAACTTGTCCTTATCAAACGAACCTCTCAGGATTTCCTCCTCAGACAGGTTATGAGTCACCAAGCCCTGAACAGGCAACGGCACGTAATTCCGCTGACTAATATAATACGGCAGACCCTTCAGCAACGCAGCAATACCAGACCCCTGACCAATATGGGCAATAATCGTGTGCAGCTCCGCATGCACTTCCGGATTGAGTTTGAGAAACTCGGTAGTGTTTTTAGATGTCCCCACGGTGGCTTCCAAAAACAGGTAATTCGGCTGCGAAAAAAGCCCCTCTCCGTAAACAGCCATGGAATCGACATCCGGAAACGGCCGGTTGCCCATGTACGCCTCACGTGACTGGATCAGCGTGATGAGGTACCGTTTCGACAGGTCCACGTGATCCAAAGTACTGTCCAAAAGCGCCAACGTCGGATGGTTCAAGGCGCCACTCTTGTTTTCGGTCCGTTGAAACACCCGCTGAATCCCCTCACGCCAGAAACCGAGCTTGATCTGTGACGGTTCGGACACGTCAGAGGTGCGTCGCGTGCCTGTAGCGCCAGCATTCAGCTTGGAGAGGTCCAGACACAAAGACCGCAGAGCTATGAAGGCGTCTCGAGCGTGCTCGTTCTGGACGTATGATTGGATGATGTAGGACGATTTGTCGTGCTTCTTGAGCTCATCGAGGCATTTCGCACGGGCAGAAGTGGTGGTCGTGAGCGCAGACGAAAAACGAACCTGCTTCAGGTGGCGTAATTGCAGCATTTGATGTGTGGTGGAGTGTGGAAGTTGTGAGAATGTTGTGGGGAAAAAAAAAGGTTATCCAAAAAAATAATCGGGGCTCAAAGTTGAAGAGGATGGGGTTGGTGGATGTGAATGAAATTTTGGGAGATGTCTTATTGATGCTACTACACCGCGTATCTCAAAGATTGAACCGATTGCTTGCTTTTTGGCCAACTTCTGACGTCCCGTTGAGATCTCCAAATGAGTGAGAAGTTTAAGTAAGAGGTTGAGATGGGACTGGAAGATGTATAAGGTAAAAGGGGGATTGCCGTAAAGGGTAATATATCTTGCAGTGTATAGTGCGGTTTGCATAATCCGGGGTCTGAATGTATTGAGCTCACCTATATATAAGCTGACTAATACGCTTATGTAAGCACGCTGATTGGATGGAAGTTGTGGGGTATTTTAAGAGGTGTTTTGATAATCAGAAGTGTTCTCATTGATCTATGAGACGTTCTAAATAGGTCGAAATCTCTCAGATGGCCTTATGGCCCTTGTATGACAAGTTGTGGTCCTGTAAAGAGTTGATTATGTAAGATCGTATGAGCCTTATTTTATGGATAATGTAAAATGCGAATTACCGTAAAGGGGAATATACAGATGATATATTGACTCTGAAGCAATGCCCTTCAACTTGGAACTGTCAAATTATACCGATGATCTCATGGTGTACAGGTATAACCTGACAATGTGCCTATGTAAGCACGGTCATTCAGGCAAAATGAGCTAGTTTGTACCTGTAGTTCGGTGAATCAGACCTACTTGTAGTTGGTGAACTAGAGCTTAGAAGGGATTTTTCCTGTCGATTTATTTTATTTTCGTTAGGTTATTTCCATTTTCTTTCTGATTTGATTACGTAAGTTTGGGGTTGTACAAGTACAAGTACAGTCAAACCGGGTCTATTTTGAGAATTTATACGACAAGCAGAGGAACCTGTGCTTTAACAGAATCGATTCAAAACAGAGGAACTGTCAAGATGTCATTTTTCCATTGGTGACCATTCAAACCTTCCAGACATCCAATCTTCGAAATGTGAAATTTGGACCAGCTAAATCCAATGATCATAGAGTCGCATTTTGAATAAAGGTGGGAGAAGTTCCCGAGGACAATGACTTTGGAAATGAATATGTCGCACTCAGAGAGCATTGTGAAAAGGGTTTCAGTGTTCCATATATGCAGTTCTTCATTTTTTGACACTCGAGAAGGTTCATGTCCAGCATTAGTGACTAACAAGGCACAGCTGACCACAAAAGGTTAGACAAGTTAAGGAGTTTATGATGGAACTTGTCTCATCAGGGTGACGTTCAAAATTCCAGTTTTCTAGCACCATACTTCTCACTCACTGGCGAAAGCTCATCTAATTCTGCAAGTTCTAAATGACAGGTTCGGGTGTACCATGTTTCCTTCGACAGACTGGGGAACTAAAAACATAGAGAGCTGGTTCTGATCCAAGTCTGTAACAATCTACAATTTGAGCCCACTTGGAACCACTACATGCCAAGTGACGGGGTACACAGCCCCAAAGTGCCTCAAAATGTGACACCTGAGGACTTTTGAGGCAAGGAGGAGCACCTGACGAGAACTTTGGGGCACATTGCTCAGATGTTGATTCGGTCCTTGTAGGTACTGCATAAAATATATCACGTTATCTTATCAGCAATGAGATCTTGATTTAATCACAAGCCATTTCTTCATCTTGCTACCGTCTACTTTGCTTAAGGGACCTCATAGAACCATCGAAATAAATCAAGGGCCATGGTAAGATCATTGTATATTACCCACTGTTTTAATTGTTTCGCGAAATCTCTCTTATAGCTTTCCTACTTAGACGTGGCTTTTGCCTTCTTCGTACCCCCACTTATCCGTGGGGGTCAACAACATAGCACTCCCCTTGCAACGACTCCCCTCCCCGGCAAAAAGTGATTTCTGGCAGGATCGAACTGCCGACGTTCTGCGTGTTAAGCAGATGCCATGACCAACTAGACCAAGAAACCAGCTGTGGTGTTCCAGGGTGGGTTGCACGGCGTGGGTGTGGAAGTGCAGATTTTGAAATTTTGTATAACGAGAGAGTGGGAGGTGGGAAAAACAAATTAAGGGTGTGAGCATTATCAGGAGTGGAGCAGAAGTACAATGGTAAAGTTCCCGTTTCGATAGCGACATTTCTGCCCAAGCTATGGAGGGGTCAAGTTTATATCTGCATTACTTGGCATTACTTGGAAGGTATGAGCTAGTTACAGCAATACTCAGTACACTATACATTCTAAGCAAATTTACTTAGCCTGAAATAAACTCTTGAGGTAAAACAACAGCGCAGTATAACTGAGCCATTGAAGATGCCACAGAGCTGAAATCTTGACAGAAGCATATTTACAGTGCCATCAGCCTACGACAACTATTTTTCTGTCTGTACGTTCAAATCTGAGGGCTGAAATACCACATCACCTTAATTCGAAGAAGGGAGGAATATCATTGTATCTTTTGAAATAATAGCACCAGCCAAATGAGAGTATTACCATCGAAATCAGGGTCACTTTGGCATCTTTTTGATACTAATTTTGGTACGTTTCCGATTTTTTTCAGAAAACAAATTGTTTGTAATCACAGTCAACCACGTCACATGTTCACATAACATTACTAAGACTCTTCCTAGCTACCTATTACTATTATTCCCCCACCTTAATCCCTTCTTTTGACCTGCCTTAATCTCACTTCTCTCTTCACTGGTCTCATAGGAGTAGGAGTTTCAGTCACTGTCTGACTAAGAGCTCTAGCAGCAGGAACAGCACGAGCAGTTCTGCTCAACACAACCGGTCTCGCCCATCCAGCAGTCACTTCCAAAGCTTTCTCCTTCTCTTTAGTTGAAGTAAACTGTTTCAGCAGCTGTCTATCTCTGAGTTGTTTCGAAGGAGGTAGAAAGGGCTCTGTAGCACACATTTTTGTATTAGAAGACGAGGAACCACCTTCAGTCACCCCATTATCAATCTTCAATCTGTAAATCAAACCACGTCTTGTATCACCGTTGACACTGACAACATCAGTCTTTGTGGTATCACCAGAATCACTAGAAGTATCACCTGGGTCTTGGATATCTTCTTGAGGCCTCTTTTCCACCCTCTCCTTCACTTCGTCCGTCTTGATCCATTTGGGAACATACTTGGGTCTGGTATGTGCCACATATGGCCGATGTCTTGGTATCTCGTTTTTGTGTAGGTTCCTCGCCAGAGCTCTCAGCTGACTAATGAGCTCGCGTTTAGCAGCCAGTCGCTCGGCACTTTCAGAGTATTCACAGAACGTGTCTTCTGCAATTCTCAGGAGTTTTTCGATTTCGTGGGACATGGTTGATGTAGAACAAGAAAACATTACACAGTAAACAGCAGAAATAGACTACGAATAAAACAAACAAGAGAAGCACAGTCCAAAATTCCTACTTTTGATACGGAACAGAAGTATAGAGCTGCTTGTACTTCAGTAAATCGAATATCCTCATTAACTTCCTCTGAATCGATGACTTCTGACGAAAGCTGTATTTTTGTGTGACTCAAAAACCATTGATATTAGTATCAAAAGAAAGCTAGAAATGCAACACAACTATCTGTGTAGCTCTCAAATCAGTCACATTACTCCATCAGCTACCGTTGTCGTTTCAATATTAGACCAAAATAAGGTGATCAAAATAAGGTGATGTTTTGTTGGAAGTTGACGACCTTTTGTGTATTTGTTTTTATGTAACTACTTCACTCAAAACAAACATTGCCTCTTACATCACACTTTTCCACAACTCATGTCACCGAAACGACCCCTTGATAACACAAAGAAGCTGAAACCAATATCATCACATGCGCCATGGTGATTCCTTATTTTCCACTCTTGTTTCCACCTTGAGAGTACCTTTCCAAAGTGACACAAACTGATGACCCAGAAAGCTGACAGACAGACATCACTATCAAGACCTTACAGAGACATCTCACACAGTCCCCTGATGCACAGACCACACTGCCGATGTCAGTCAGAAGGCTTCTCTCTTCATAGATCTCATCAACACACCCATTTCACACACATTAGAAACAGAATATCATGAGGCGGTATCCGTACGGTCGCCAACTCAAAGTCATTGATGCCGAATAGAGTGGTCACACTGGTGGTTGAGACACACACAATGTGTGGATGTGAAACGCCAATTGATAATGTTCATAGTTGTAACTGGATTTGTGCGGTAGTAAGGCTCGGGGGATTTAGGGGATTGGGGTTATTCCGTGAGTAAATGGGGATGGTGTTGATGCGGACACTGTGTCACACATTCAACAAGGTTCCTATCTCATCGACCGTGCATGATCACCAAGGACACTGTTTCAGGCACTTAATTGCAACGCTTTGACTTCCTTTCTATTCTTGGTGTTTGTTTTTTTCCTTATATCCGCTGTTTTGGCCTTATCTCCGCTTTTCCTCTCTTAAGTCCGCTACTTTATGGCGAAACTGGCTTAAGTCCGCTACTTTATGGCACATATTTAAGGTTACTCAACAAAATGTCTCAAAATTTTTCAAAACATGCATAAAAGAGACACAGAGCCTGAAGTAGTTTGTTGAACAAGGTGGAAATGCATCCCACATTTGAAGACCGTTGAGAAGTATCCCTTGTGATATGGTATTGACGGAAATATTGTGATTTCGGAGATCAGTGCTAAATCCCTCATTTACTCAACAATTTTAAGCTATTCATCTTATTTGGATCACGTGTGATTACGTAATCCGACATCTGTTGGCTTATGTAATCGTGCGGCTCGGAAATGTGATGCACCTTAATTATTGTTGGTGACGAGAATGATCAATAACTGAGGACGCCACAATTTCAGACTGCTTAGAACCTATCATTGATAATCAACAGCCTTTTCTGATCACTTTGATAGTAATATTGACCATGATCCGTGTTATGATCATAACCGCATTCAAACCATGCAGCACTTTAGAGATGGTAATAGAGTTTTAAAGGGAGGAGAACCTAACAGAGTCAATAAAAGACCCAGAAACTAGAAAATGACTTCAGGGTATTTAGATACTACGCTATTATCTGAGTCAGCTCTTACTTCTACAAACCTCTTGTATTCCCAGTTGCGTCTTGTTATACCATTTTCCCTTGTATGCAGATAAGATGTGTCCAAAAGCTTATTTATCATATTCTGATTACAAGTAGAACGTTTTTTTGTTATACTTATTCCACGTTTTTGAAACTCAGATGTTATGAATACCTTATTTTTCAGCACAAACGAGAAAAGATAATAAGCGTAACATGTCAGAGCAGCATCTCAAGAAGTGGTTTAGATGTATTCTGCAAGGTTTTCCGATCAGTTTGGTATCAATTTTGTCCTGATTATAAAATCACAGGAAATGCTGCCACATCACGTCTACACTTCCTCAATCTTTTTTACGCTTGTACCAATACGGTAAAGCCAGCCCAGTTTCTCTTATGTGTCAAGCAGTGACACGATCGTGAATTGAAATACTTTCTGCCTTCACCCTTACTTCAGAAAATGCGAGAGAGGCTCAACTTTCCAGTCAAACTCAGGAATACAAAGAAAGACATTGGTGCACTTGGACAAGTCGGCAAGAAGGAAAAAAATACATGACGAATAAAGATCACTTTGAAAATTAGGTACACATTGCCTACTGCTCATTTTGCGCGTTTATTTTCCCGAAATAAATCGCTTTTTTCTCGCCTAAATAGCCCCAACATCCCCCTAGTCCTCAACGGTTGTGTAGTGTAGCGGTTATCACCTTGGATTCTGACTAGCTAGTTGATTTCCAATAACCCCGGTTCGATTCCGGGCACGACCTTTTTGCCGGAGAAATCGGGTGGCAGGGTGTCTTTTTTGGTGGGTATCTCTGTTGAATTATGTAAGCGTGTTTGGTGAAAGTTACAGAGAGAAGGTGAGAGGGAATCTAGAGAAGGGACAAGAGTGTGGGAGACTGGATTTTTTGTTGTAGTATACGTAACATCGTCAACGTTTTTGATATCTGGACATATTCTGTTTCACTGATGCTGTGTTCTTCTCGAAGTATCGTCTGACATCACTGGGTTGTCAGAGAGGAAAAAATGTGGAGAGCTCAATGGACTAGAACGGGTATTCAAAGAAGTGACACTGCTTGGTAGAGCTGCTCTATGGTTCCATTTGCTTCGTTCACCAATCTGGCGAGTGTTAGTCCTTGGACACATGCAATGGTATTAGTGATCTGAGACTGGTAGAGTTGAAGAGGAAGAGGTACGATACGCATCTGGCTGACATGTACTGTAAGTCTGATGACGTAGTAAGTTGGTGTAAGTATTTGCTTTGTCTGCTAACTGAATTAACCCATCTTGATATCATGTGCTTCGCTTACTGTATGTGAAATGCTCAGTATGACGAACCGACAAGGTAACCATGACAGGGGTTACCGATACCGGTCATTACTGAACAGAAGAGTAAACCCTCCGATTGTTTCGAAATCTCATTGTCTGAAGTAAGTTCGGTGTACGTCTTTCATCTCAAGACCCACTTGGACTAATTACAGTAAAACGAAACAGACTCTTGTCCCCTCTACTTAATATCCTCGACTTCGAGGGAAGTTTGATCCCTTCGAGAGTAGGCGAGGGGTTGATATTGCTGCGTGAATTGTAATGGTCAAGTATTCAATGCTGTAGCTAGCGTATCTTTGGCACAAGTTCCCGACTGTCTTGTTGAATGACATAAATTTCATGCCAAGTGTTGCGTGTCTTTCCAACATGACGTATCAGTTCAAACTTTCTGTAATTGAGACACCGTACCTGAAGTAGAGAGGTACCTGTTTTGCTCATAATTCCTCTGGAGCAACGGTGATGCCTCAGCTCGCAATTTTAGAAGTACATAGCGGTTCATGGTATCTACACCAAGGCAACTTTCATGGACATTGTAAGTCAACAGTCTCGCAATAGCCCCATATCACCATCATTGACCTGTCATCTTCCTTTGTTGTCTAACAACACGTAGCATTGAGGACACGTGAGAGAAGTTAACCCTATTTCATTGCTCAATTCCAGGTGCAACATTCCCCTCCTCTCCGAGTTTTACGTGTCTTAGAAGAGCAGGCTACGTTGGCTTTCGGAGCAAAACTGGTGCCTGAAGATGGAGAACATTGAAGAAGGGACATCAGTAGGCATAACAGAAGGCAGATGAGATAGCAGAAGAACCGGGGAAGTTGGCTTAACAATTTGGAGACTTCCACCTCTTAATATCTTCTTCTCCTGACTTAATTCTATACGAACCACTCAGGTGTGCCTTCCCCTCTTGTTGAAGATGAATTATGCACATTCTGGGAAGTGTGAAATGGGGCACACTACGATAAGTCATTTTATCAAGAACTCTAACTTCAGCCAACACATCGAATGACTATATTTGCTCTCTGTTACGTGCCATAACACCTGTATCAGATTATTCATTTAACCCCGATTTTCCAGTCACGTTTTCTTTCTTTGTTCTCAAACTCCCACCGTTTATCAGCCAACCAGTTGGGGAAGACAGCCCACCGTTGCATTACCTGTTGGGGAAGTGATCTGCATCTGATAACTTTGGGAATAATATCAGGCTATTCAGAACAATGAATGATAAATGAGGCGAAATTACCCAAATGCAAGAACCAAGAGAAACAGTACACCCTAGTCCAAAACTTCGGCTAAAATTAAAAGTATTCGCCACCTCCACCCACACAGCAAACCACCACATCCCCTCGTCCTCCACCCTCCGATATTGCACCTTGTATGCGCGGTCGGCCAGGTCAAACTTCTTCGGCACCTTATTTGGGAGTAGTCATCCGCCATTGCAGAATCCACGCATAGTGACGATTTGGGAAAGTTTATCTTGGGAGGTGGGGGAATTTTGAAGGATTGAAATCAGGTAGTGTAAAGAGAAAATATTCGCTGTCAGTCACGAGTTCCTGATGGATATTGCATGTTTTCAGCACATTTTTTCCATTTTTACTCAATGTGTCACAGTTCTTGTCCAACTTCCAGTCCCATGAACGTTCAACTCTAAATCTAACTCTCCGAGTGTCCCAAAAATAGCCATTTAAACATCCCAGACAGTTCACTTTAATATGATGCTGATCAGAGCCGTGGCTATTTTTAGACGGTGGGGGTGAGTGGACTGCCATGTCCTTGACTACAAGAAATTGTGCTCTGATTATTGCTATTTTCTGAACACGACATTAACTCGAACAATTCCCTACCATAGGTGACTTCATAACTCCCTTCTATGACTTCTCAGGAACAACCTCAGGGCACGTTTCATCTAATTGAGTTAAGCCAGGTACAGTTTATACCCTTGAACCCTTCTTAGTACTGACGTCATGGAAGAGAGGTGGAGTAGAAGGAGGCGATACGAATCACTTGAAAAGAAATGGTGAATTTTCTGCAGAGAATTGTATGTAGTCATCGTCAGCTTACTAGTCATTGATAGTCATAAGTTGAGGCACCTGAACATCATCACAGCCTCTTTGAATGAATAAATTCCACTTTCATCCACCGACCCACATGTCTCACTACCGGTACTACCTTCGGGGTCAGCTTTGAGTCAATCTAGGCAATCTCAAGGCAACCTTCGTATCAACTCAACTCATTCTGATCTCGTTAGTGCCGTGTCGCAGCCAGAAGAATATAAATAGGGCCCCATCTCGTAGAATCATTCATCAGATCAGACAGTCCTCACAGTCCTCACTCAAACACTTCACCCACCCTCCCACAATGAAGTTCTCCACCATCACCCTCACCTCTCTCCTCTCTCTTGCCCTCTCTGCTCCTATTGAGAACCCCCCTTACCACTACGAGGTCGGCCCTGTTAAGGGCACTGTTGCCGGCCGAGAGTTCATCATCACCACTCCCTTTATTGTCGAGCAGGGCGGTCCCTTTGCTCTCACTCTCAACCCCGTGGACTGGAACCTGTACATCGACATTCTGTACAACCACACCTCCCTGAACCCCTCCAGCCAGGACGGTCTTCTCAAGATTGAGTGTGACCGAGCTCACGAGCTCGAGTTCGATATCGCTATCAACGAGACCGACTTCAAGTTCACCGGAAAGGACATTGTCACTCCTGACGCCAAGGACTCCAACCTCTGTCTCCTCAGCGTCTGGCAGAAGCCCATCGACGCCTCCTACTTTGGCCAGCTGTTCATCGACAACGTCCTCCACGGCGAGATTCTGCCTGGCCGATGGCTTGGACCCGGACCCGAGCCTTCCGGATGGAAGACTAACTAGTTTTTTTTGATATTTTTTGACAGTTATAACTCACATTTCTAATACACATTAATTGATTTTCTCTCGTAGAAAAGGTAGGACTATGGGATCTTCAGATTGACAACTAATGGACCTTTTCCGGTCTCTCGGTATAAGATTTGTATTTACCGCCATTTTATCTGGTATTTTCCAATATTTTTTATAGCTTTTTTCAAGAAAATCGTGCATTAACCCTGACTAACCCTCGTAACCTTAACCTTAAATTCCTCCTTGACTATTACGCACCTATGTTTTGGGTGGCATCGGAAATGACACGAAAAACGCATAGACTGGCACCAAACTCTGAAAACATTCGAAAACTCCCAATACACGAAAAGCGCATAGGGTGGCACCAACTTATTTGAAAACATTTCTCCCAATACACGAAAAACACATAGAATGTCACCACCCCTATACACGAAAAACGCATAGGATTGGTCGCAAAAAGCGTTGGTACCTATAGTTACAGTGCCCGCAACTTTAGTTGAGATCCCAGTTAAGCGATTCGACGCCACACACATTTGGTCAAATCAAAGCGAAAAGGAGGTGAAATGCCGTATTTTTTTTTGATAGAATGGTTCTTCATGCTGTATTAAACTCATATATGGGAATAAGTTAGCAGTTATGAAGATTGTAACTCGCGTAGAATTGACATTTGGTTGAAACAGAGAATGGCGTGTAGTTTCTTCATTGGGTCACGGAATGCTTTCAAAAACCGTTCATTATGTCAGATTCGTTCCTATATTTATGCCGTCAAAAGAAATTACTTGTAGTTCTCACGGACTTATTCAAGGAGTTTTCAAAAGTCAGAGATGCCAGTTTGGCTCTTTGATTGGACTAGCTAAATTCTAAGGATATAGGTCGGCAAGATAGTTGATACGGACTGGACTATTTTTGATCAAAATGACTCCAGTATTAGCCCAGAAGAGTGGCAAACTTGTATACAAGTACAAGTAAGTATCAAAATACTCGTGCCACAATTACAGTATGTCCTGACCTACGTGTACTTTTGTTGTACTTTTTTCTTTATTTATGACACATTTATTACTTAATCAACAAAAAATTCTCAGGCTCGCTTTCAAATCACCCTGTCAATCAATCCTTCGAAATTTAAACATCGTCCCTGTCAGAATCACTGTTTTCCTTGTCGACCTCGACACTACTCTCTGCACGAGCATTCAGCTCCTCGCATTATTTTGTGAATACTTGTAGGGGTTGTGCCAGTCTATGTGTTTTTCGTGTACAATGTTTTTGAAATGTGGTGCCAACCTATGCGCATTTCGTGTATTGGGAGGAATGTTTTCATGTTTTCAGAGTTTGGTGCCAGTCTATGCGTTTTTCGTGTCATTTCCGATGCCACCTATGTTTTGATATCAAACTCTTCCTCTTACACGTCACTCATCCAGATGTTACACAAACAGAAATCCACGAGAAACACCCCCAAAACGCCGCCACGATATCCAAACGAGATACCACAGCAAGATACCATCTCTATTTGAGTGCACGATACCACCACTGCGATATTTCTACTAACACAGACAGAAACTGGCGATGTTACACAAACACAACACACCTGAGTAACACAACCTCTGACTGACGCAACATGTGACTGGCACACTTCTTCGTGACCCAACCTCACAGTGACACACGCTCCACACCCACATCACCACCACTCTACCCCCCTCGCTCAACCAACACCCGCCGATGGCCTCCGTACGGTCGCCAGAGCTAGTGTGGGCGGGGGAAGCAGTGCAGTGGTGGAGTGTGAGAGTGAGGCTGGTGACAATTGTAATGTTGTGACTGCACTTGGATGCTGTGACTACGCTATTGATGTTGTGGCTGCTCATGGTCTGGTTATGGCGGACGGCTAGTCATTTTTGAACACTACATCAGCCATGTTGTTCAAAGTGGCCATCGTCAGAAGTTGCTGGTCACTTTCGGTTGTACTGCTGCTTCTTGTCAGGTGAGTTGTAAGCTGCTTGGCCCCTACTGTTGCATCAAGAGCGCGGGTTCGGGTTGCCACTGTCTTCCCCTGTTATCTTCATTGCTGCTGATATGGGGGTTTCTAGATTCGTTTCATGGGTAGCTACTGTGTAGCACTATGGATAAATGCGCAAGTGGCACATCGTCGAACGTACTACCCTCAGCACCAACCATTCTCTCGCATTCGCTCACGACAGGAGTTGAGAATTTATTGTGGGGAACACCGCAGCTATGGCACCTTTTTACAGCTCTTCCAGCCGTGACTGGGTGTCTGCAGAGGACGGTTCAGGACATGAACCATCAGTCTTGAGGCTTTGTTGCAGTCCCTGAAGGCACGTCGCCGAACTAGTAACAGATGGTCCCAACCTGGTCTCTTTCATCGTGATAAGGTAGAGCAGGAGTGGGCTATTGAGCCTGCCATCAAGGATCGAAGAATTACCAGCTCTCCTTGTACTCGTGCCTATGTCTTTATCGAATGTCGTTTTCTTGTTGGTCCACTTCCTTGTATACCGGTACTGTTCTTCATCGTGATTTCAGTATTACGTAATCACCCATTTTGTATTACGTAATCACTCTAACGTATTACGTAAGCGCCGTCTGTTTTACATAATCAGTATGATGTATTACGTAATCAATCTATTATGTAATCGCACTTCACTACAACCAACCAGGAAGAGGAGGAGTTCGTTCACAACACCCTCATCACACCCTTCTCACCCCCACACTCTCATAATCACACAATCAATTATTTATCAATAAATACTAATGAGCAATACCGTTGTCGATACTCTCCTGGACCAGTTTCCAGTATCTGTCCTTGGTCATCTCTCTGAACTTCTTTCCATACGCCACAAACACGAGAAACACCAGAGCGCAACCAGCACAGACTCCAGCTCCCTCTCCAAACGTCTTTCCGTACCCTTGGTTATCCAGCCAAGGTGTGATTCCGTATCCGATTCCGAAGCTCATGAGGTTTCGAATGACGATAACTGTGGCCATAGAGTCCGAGGCGACTTCTCTGTACGAGTCGATAGCGTAGGACACTGAAGCTGTAGCTGCGAGTGTTCCACAGCCTCCAATGAGTCCCATGGCCATCACCAGTCCAAACCAGTGGACGTGTGTGGCTGCTCCTACTCCCCAGAGAACGAGAGCTCCAGGAACGATAGCTAGGTAGACTAGCAGAATCCAGAGTCGGTGTTCGGGTTCGGAGACGCCGTTGTTGCGACGAGCAAGGTACATCTTGAGAACATCCGACATGTAGCCTCCTCCCCATCCTACGATACCTGCCACGATTGAGGGTGAGAAGTAGGACAGACCGACGGAAATTGCGCCAAAATGTAGGAGTTTGAAGGGTCGTTTGAACATGGTCCAGAGCATCATCGGTCGAGGTTTGTCGAATAGGGCGAGTTTTTGCACAAACGTCTTCTTGTGGTATTGGATGAGGTGGCCTTCAGCATTTTCCACGTTGACTGAATCGTCAAACGGTTTCTTCTCCTTGGAAACTGTTTCTGTGGTAACAATCTCTGATCCATGTTCAGAGTCAGACAGAGTCTCAGAAGTAAGCTCAGAAACACTTGTAGTATGTCTATTGTAGTTGGTCTCCTCGAAGAAAAAGAAGAGGAAGACAGACACGACTCCACAGAAGATAGCTTCCCAATACAAGACCCAAGGCCATGACTGACCGACAGCAATAGGAGCAGCTACCACTGGTGCAATGAAGTTGGAAAACATGAGCATGAAGGCGTATAGACCAACCCATCGGCCTCGCTCGTGTTCAAACCACACGTCTGAGATGGTCACTTCACAAAGGGACTCAATTGGAGCTTGAACGAAGCCCTGGAAGATCTTTGAGCCAATCCAGTGGCCGTTAGAAGTAGCAGCATGAGCTGACCAGACTTGGGATGCTAAAGTGAGCAGAAGAGAAGCCAAGTACATCGGCCGCTTACCATACTGCTGGCCCATAGGTTGCCAAACGAGACATCCAAGACCCAGGAACAGAAACATGTATCCTGTACCTTGGTTAAGGGTAGCCAGAGGAAGGCCCGAATCTTTACTAATAGGCACGAGAATCGAGTAAATGGAGGCCGTGGCGATTCCCGACGACAGCGTGAACGCGCTCATGCACACCATGCTCAGCACTTTGCGTCGGTAGCTCCAGTTGAGCGGGTCATCGGGGTCGTCTGAGGGAATAGGCAGTTTGACGATTTGCGACGAATCCAGCCAGCTACTGGTACCAGGAACTTTGGAGGTGTCCAGCATGGTAGGGGTGAGTGTGGAGAGTGCCCAGATCAAGCTCCACACCCAGACTTATATCTCCACCGTGCATGACCATACCGTATCTAAGCTTTGTCGATCATGCAGATCAGATAGAGGAGGAGTGTACTGTAGTGAGGGTTAGTGAGGGTGAAGTGGCTGATGGGTTGCATTGGGCGTCTGTAGTTCTCACCCATCTCTTCAGTTCTGTGTTCCTATTTTCTCCCCCATCCATATCTAAACGCCATACCTTAACCGCTATCATGTCTCATTATCTCTTGGAACTTCCTTTTGGAGCTTGTGCACGGAACTTTTTGCCGCCGTAACTCTGATACGCCGTTCAGGAAGTTGGATACGAGATAGATGGGGTTCCAGGAGGATTAGTAAGCGACGATTGTGGCATAAAGTGTCATGTCTCAGTTGTCTCAGTGTCTCAGATACTCGCGGTTAGCAAAGGTAAAGAGGACTTTATGCTACCGCCCACCAGACTAGTCGAGGGCTTAGCTGAACTCAACTGGGGCTTAGTCATGGAAAATACGACATGGTGTCGAGTGGTAGAGTGAGAGGTGCGAGAGAAGTACTGGTGTATAGTGGCATGGTAAAAAGACTGCTTTCCCACGAGTTATGAAGTCAGCCCACCTTTTGACCCCGCATTAGCGTCATTATCGTGGGCTATAGGACTCATCTATTAATTTAATCCGTCAAGTTGTATTAAATGTGGTTAAATGGTACATATTCTCATCAAATCAACTAAATATGAACGATTGAGGAAAGAGCTGGGATCGTTCTTGAATCTTGAATATGTCCCATTGTATCCAAATATGTTCATCCACGTGGCTATCATTGCGAATAACAACAAGCACAGTTCCTCCAAGCGCTCAAGATGTTGTGACAAGGGTACCGGCAGCTGAAAAAGCAAATCACATCCCAAATCTCACCAATTATAGCGCTCAAGGGGACGGGTGTACAGGTGTATACCCGCATCTTAGGATATGGGTGCTCCATTTGGGATTCATCTTAGTATCCACTTTTTGAGATAAGACTTAAGTCAACCACCCACACAATCTTAGCTGCGGTACAGACCTTGTTGTTGAGTCAACCTAGCCAGATAACCGCGCTTACCGTGATATTTGGTCATCGATATCGGATAGATGGTGAGATTGTAGATACCTTACCTCGATGAACTGAGATACCACGGTAATACCTGAGTCGCCATGTGAGACCTTCCTATCTGATGACCAAAGCTGACCAACACTCATCATTCAATCACAATCGCATCACTATCTCCAACGAGATTGTACCCTATGACTTCCAACAAATGTCTTTCTGCAACTACCACTGCAGAGTGAGAAGCAGGTTTCGGTAGTCGCTCTAGGACAGCAGAAATGCCTTCAAATTGCGAATGAATCTTGAGAGCAACGACTAGAGCTGCCACAAACGCCAATTGCGGCTCTAGATGCTCGCCAGGATGAATCTGTCCTTCTCCAGAACGCGCAAATCTACTCAAAGGCCCATTTTGCGACTCTTTCCAGAGTTTGAGAGACGATTGTGGGGAGTTCTGGTCACGTGACGCGTTATATCGCGAGACGAGAGCCTCAGTTTCCTCCAAAATCTTTTCCGGGTATCCTTTAGTTATAGCTTCCATGAAAGGTGGTGTGGCAGGTTGGTTAAGGTTACTTGGGGTTGGAATTTTTACTTGGGGACTTTTTGATGGGATATGACAGCTGTAAGTTCGATTCCTGAGCGTGTCTGATTATTGAGAGTATTATCGGACAACAAAAAATGTTAAAATTCCAAATAAGAGCAGAAAATACCCAGATATTATTGCAAAAATATTCTCAACATTCATAGCTCACCGGACTTGTACGAATCATATTGGTATCACGCAATAATCGGATTAGTCACTTTTCTTAGACTCGGAGAACCGAACGTCATTGGTTCTAGAGCTTCCATGGCTCTGGGATATCTACTAACAACAATCGGATGATTCCCGAGCCAATTAGCTTGAAATGATCGATATTGGGGATCCAGTGGTACGAGATTAGTGGTTAGTAGCACTGTCTACTGAATCACGATTCAGTGTCTTACCACTTGCCATAGGATATTTTTTTATAATGGCTCACTCTCGAACAATAACGAGTCATGGTATTGTATTGCCAAGCTATTCTATACATCCCAGCCTTAGCCTATAGCACGGACAATATGGACTAAGAAATTAGCACAGACTAAGCCTGATTTAGACCGTTGGCAATACGAGGTTCCACGGACACTATAGTTGGTAACTAAGAGATGTTGTTCCAAGTATTATTAATGATCGAAATCGCTATGGCAAAAGGAGTCATTATTTAATGATGCGTCGTAAGCTAGGTACATTTCAGCTCTTGCTATCACAGTGTTACACCACCATAATTGCCACCCTCCTCACACTGACTACATCGACCCGGTTCTAGAACACCCACTATTTTTCAATATATGCACACCAGTCTTTGTTTCGTAGACTATCCGTCCACGCTAACACCACCCAGCAATATGCTGCATTAGTCCTGCACTACACCAACATCTCCGGATTATCGTGAAGTGAAGGGAGGAAAAATGGAGTGAAAAATAAAAGAAAATAAAAAAATTACATAGAAAAGTAAAAGAATCATTTGAGAAGTGCTGACTTAGTAATACGTGGCTCAAAGGTCTACAGCATCTCGTCTTCCACACTAACAAACCATCTACTAACACCTAGCCACTCCTAGTGCGTACCCGTAGCTCCAATATGCACTTTTCTAGCCCATTTTTCCTTGGCCTACACCGTGCTTCTTCTCTTCTATATACCCGTTCTCACCCTCAACAACACGGATACACTTCCCTATTCAAATGAAGTTCTCAATTGCCACCATCGCTACCATTGCTGCTCTTGCAGCTGCAGCTCCAATCAAGCGGGACGAAGGAGTCGACAAGGCGGGCCTTGAAGCTCTCTGTGGTCTTGAAGAGTATGCGTCCAAGAAAGCTGCCGCTGAAACTGCCGCTCAACAGCTCAATGACCAGATTGCTTTCCAGGCTTCAAACGCCGAAGCTCTGGCTAAGAAGATTGAAGACATTCACCAGCAGATCAACGACGCAGGCGACGTGACTGCTGCTATTGTCGCTCAGGTTATGGACAATGTGAGCAGTGCGGCCAAGGATATTTTCGAGAAACAGGTCGAAGCCGCTAAGGAAGCTGCAAAGGCCGACCAGGACGCCACTGCTTACGTCATCCAGGCTATTGCCGATAGTCTCAACACCCAGTCCGACGCCATCAAGAGTCTCTTCGTCAACCAGCAGGGCTACCCTGTCGGACAAGGACCTGTCCAGGACGGTCAAGGTCCCGTACCTGCACCCTGGTCAGACGACTTTGGAGGTTCTCGAGGTAACGGAAATGGAAACGGAGGAGGAGAGAACAACGGAAACAACAACGGAAACGTCAACTGGGGTGACCATGGCAATGGAAATGGAAACGGTGGAGGCTACGGAAACGGAAACGATAACGGAAACAACAACAACAACGGCAACAACAGCAACAACAACAGTGGCAACGGAGGAAACAACAGCCACAATGATAACGGCAATAATAGCCACAACGATAACGGAAACAACAGTAACAACGACAACGGAAACAATAGCCATAACGATAATGGCAACAACAGTGGAAACGACAACCTCAACAACAGTTTCAACGGCGGCAACAACAGTGGAAACAACAGCGGCAACGACAACAGCAAGACCTTCTACATCAACAAGTGGGGCTACCCCGTGCCGTACTACGTGGACAGACCTGTCGAGGGTGCCGCTCCTGCCGTTGATGCAGATGGAAAGCCTGTTGAGGGAGCAGAGGCTGATGCTGGGGCTGCAGGTTCGGCCCCTACCTCAACCACGGCTCCTGATGCTGCTGAGTCAGCCACCTCTTCCATCCCTGCTGATGCCCCAACTGCTACAGCCTCTGACACCCCCACTGGTGCCCCCACGGATGTCCCCACTGATGCCCCTACTCTTGCTCCCATTGATGCTGTCAACAGTGTCGCTCAAGACGCTCCCAAGGACACCAACGACGCCCCTCTGGGATCCACTCGATCAGCAAAGGGGGCTACTACTGAGGGAGCAGGAGCCCAAGTGGATGGCACTGCCTCACCCATCAACGAGACACCCGTTGACGCAGCTGCACCCATTACTCCTGAGGCTCCTATCCCTGGCACCCCAGAAACTCCTGGGGCTCCTGCTGTGGCTCCCGCTGAGGCTCCAGTTGCCCCCGTTGAGGCTCCAGCTTCTCCTGAAGCCCCAGTCATCCCCGCTGCGGAGTCAGCTCCGGCTGAAGTCCCTGTCATCCCCGAGACTCCAGCTCCTGTGGACGCTCCCATTGAGCCCACCACCGTTTAAACCCCAACTTCCAGCAGTACCATTTCTTCTTTCAACAACTCTCACTCCACTCACCTTCAGCTTCTCTAGTACTGACTTAATTTATTGTGTCGTTTTGAAACAGTGTAGGACCAGTTGACTGTAGGACCGAACGTGTCGTTTCGTAGGTTCAAGTGTCTCAAGGAACGCAAGGTCATTTTTGAGATCAGACTGTTAACTTCTCGAGATCAGTATGACTGATAAAAAAGTCTCTCAAGCAAGGAACAGTTGATTGCGTTTGTTTATGTCGTTGAGACGCTCCACAGATTCTGTGCTGCAGTTTCTGTGTCCTTGTGTTTGTGTAACAAGCCCAAATCAGTCGAAGTGGTGGATTCATCGATCTGGAGAAGCTGTGCCCCACTCACGTATTCCTTTGTGTCGCATTTTGAGTGCCCTTTAGTTTCAACATGTTGCTTGTCTCTGGTTTAGAACATATGTTGCTGTTGTAGAGATTGGTGTAGAAGACACGTTCCAATATCTCAAGTGACACAAAGACAATTAAGCTTAAGGTTATCTACCTATCGGAACCTTAAATATCGTACTCCCGACATTTGTCTTAAAAAGGAGAATTGACATGTCTATTTGGAGGGAGGCGAGTTCGATTCTAGTCAAGAGCTCAAATTTGGCGTTTTTTCGTAAACGAATTTCTGTAAATGTACAAAATGACTGTCTTCCCATTCCCTCTCACCTGACTCTGACCATCAAGGTTCTTGCCTCAATTCCACCAGCCTCTAACAAAACATCCGTTCTGCCTCATGATGCCCCATTTGACAACACGTGTCAGGTTCGATAAATGTCAGAAAATCGTCTTTACCATCAGCACTGCCTCGATCGGTTGCTTATAAATATAGCTCTCTTCTCCCTTCTCCTCTGTATCATCATCACTACAGTACTACAACTCCTTGTACAATGCCTAACGATAGAAGAAAGCTCACTCCCCAGGAAGAAGTCCGATGGATCAAAGAAGCTATGATGCCTCTTTGGGGCCAGCCTGGGTTTGAGGAAAAGCCTACAGTGTGTACCACTGAGATGGTGTTCCCTGACAGTTACGACGAGTGCTACAAGTGCGGTTTCATCATCCACACTGACGACCGATGGGACCACAAAGATGTGTGTAATGGTCTGACTCATCTCTGGATGCCTGACGGACATCCCCCGGCTCACAAGAGATTCAAAAAGCCCGGCCACTGTTCTCAGGCGGCTTGAAAAAATGATGGACTTTGGACATTATAAAATTTGTAAAGCAATGTAATGAGCTTTTGTCTCAACGTAGCTGATAGTATTGTGAAGGTGTATTTGACTTGTAGCTAAGCCGTTTCTCATCCTTACTGTAAAGATATGATAGTGACTCGAAACATAAGCCACAATAAAGTGCAGTGGTCTACCCTTAGATTATGGACGAGAAGCTTCAGCGTTCAGTTAGCTAGATGTCGCTACTTGTTCATGAATGTCTTTTCTATCAGAGTTGGACACTGTGTGGTATCAAAATGAAAGCTGGCCAAGTCTAACGCCAGTAACAGGGAATACGTTGTGCTTATAGATCCTGACATGTTCGTCTTCTAATTCGGACGGTTAGTGGTACCAATATAATCACAGAAAGATACCGAGGTCAATGGTTGTAGTTGTGGCTAAGTGGGCCTATTGAATTCGAGGTAGAGATTCACAGCCAGATTAAGCTCTAGCAAATTATAAGCAGTTTTCCAAAATCTCAGAATTTACGCGTTATTAATATCAAAATGTCCATGAGAGGGAGCTGAGTTCAGAACTACTAGTCAGAGATACATGGTGCTTTTGGACGCTGTTTCATTTGACTTCTGGCTACCAAACACTTAAGCTATAGTCAACAACCCCGTTTCTAGAAGCGATTATTTGATGTCTCAAAAACTACCCGTTCGTGGTATGACACTGAAGAGAAAAACAAGCTGAGATTACTGGTACTATTCAACAGTGAGTGGGGCTTCGTATTTCACGTTTAGTCAACTTTTATTTCGATAGCTAAATTAAGCTATGAAGGCGACTTCAAATTGAAAGTAATTTCTCGAAACCTCAGAATTGCCCTGTGATTGGTATCAAAATGATCAGCAGGATATGCCTAACTGAGTCGTGCTAGTTAGACGCGACAGGTGCTTCTGGGTCATTAGGAAATCAGCTTTCAATAATTAAGCTATAAGGAGTCGACTTGATTTTGGAAAATTTTTGTAGAATTTTAGATTTAGGCCGTTAGTAGAATCAAAATGGTCAGAAAAAGGAGCTGGTTTTCATGGTAATAACCGCAAGTACACTGCACTTCTGGATAAAATATTAATTTTAAGCTATACTCAATCGAAATTATTTTTTGGAAAATAGTTTAATTGCTTTAAGGCCGCATAATCCTGCATTTATTTGTCACGCTCATCCATTTGGAATCGTACCGTTCAGGCTAGGTTCATGCAGGTGGCTAAGTCTATTTAAGTGATTCATGGATGTCGCAAAACTGAAGGACTGTTATCAATTCAGTTAAAACAATGAGCCGAGCAACAAAACTGAAAAGTTAGGAGCCGATTGTTTTGATATTGAGTTGTCGAACCTTACAACAAAATCTGAGAATCCTCGAGTGGTGGAATCTGTCCGTATCGCATTTCATCTTTCTGTGAAAGCCTTATCCTATATAAGGCCGCATAATGTTGCATTTATTCGCGGTTCTTAACTATTTGGTTACGTACCCACCAGGCTAGGTTCATGGAAGCTCTTGAGTCTAATTGGTGTTTTTCTGCAAGCTCGAAAGTCTTTTTCGTCTTTTTTTGTTATACTTATTCGTCTTTTTGGGGCGGGCAAGTTGATTATACAAGTAGCTTAATATTTTTGTGTAACGAGAGGTCGATTGAAACAGTATGTATAAACGCCACTCACGCCGTATCATCACCATCGAAATCAGCTAATTATTTTGATCATTTTGATACCATCAACGGCCCAAATTCGAATTTTAAAATATTGCTTTCCTTTTTTTTGGGAGTATAATAGCTTAATTTCGCTATTTAACCAGAAGTCCTATATTGTCTTTTCTAGAAGAACCACCCACCTCAGCATACCACCGTTAAACTCAGCTCACTTTTGCGGTCATTTCGATACCACTATCACTCCAATTCCGAGGTTGCAAGAAATGCTTTTTGTGTTGGTTCAGGCATACTATAGCTTATCTCGACAGTCTAGCCAGACGTCATTCTTAGCGGGATCTAGAAGCACCACTCATCTTCAACCTCAACTGTTGCCTTCAGCTCACTCTTCTGATCATTTTGGTACCACCAATGGTCCAAAAGAGAAGTCTGATCACTTCGCAACTAAGGTACATCGCACTATACGTTCAAATGAGATGAATGGCCGACAGCACTCAATTAGTAAACGTCACCGATAAATTGTTTTGAGAGAGAGAACCAGTTGAATCAGGAGATATCTATTCATGTTCTCCTTCTTCGGTACTTTCTAATTGATAATACCATCACATGTACCGGTTTGGAGATCCATAACGCATGAGAAAATACCAATCACTGAGAACCCCATTGAAAGGTGATATAGTGCCAGACTTGATTTTCAGTCGTTTTGTACGACCTGCTATATTCAAGGTGTGCGTTGACAACGTTATGCCAACTCCTACGAGCAGTGTTATAAGCATAAGAGGAATGGAATGAGTCAGTAGAAAGCTCACCTCACATACCCAAATACGGTTTGTATCTTTTCTTCAAATGACAACAATTCACTTGACAAGCACCACCATCTGAATACGAGTGTAAAACAATTCCACCATGTCTTGCCCAGCAACATTCTCCCATCAATAGCCGTCTGAGTATCAGCGTGCTTGTCATAAACCCTCTGAGCTGCAACCACCTTTCAACAGTCTCTTACAACATCTACCGAGTCAGAACGTGACTTGTCACACCTTGTAGCTCGCAGCTTTCTGTCTGAAATGGAATGACGACTCTCCCCAAACAAAGGTCAAGGAGAATGGTTCCTAACTCATAAAAAGAGAATGGTTCCCACCTCAAAAAGAACGTCACACACCATAGGTAACAAAAAGGAAAGCCCGACGTGGGGCTTGAACCCACAGCCTTGAGATGACTTTGAATAAGAGTCTCACGCTCTACCGATTGAGCTAGCCAGGCGGTGAGGTTCCGGAAGAGGTTGGCCTATAGAACTGGAGGTCTGATTAGTAAGCTAAACCTTAATTTTGGAAAAAACTACAGAAAAACGAGAAATATGCTGCAACGAAGCTGGTGTTGAAGTATTGCAACCCCTCTAGATAGTCATCTGAGCATTAAATCGAAAACATAGAAGATACCCAATTAGTTGTCCCAAATATCGTTGATCTGTGGGGTGATGAGCACTTTGTTTCAGGTCCCGACTGCCTAAAGTGAAAGTGGTAATGTTATTTTGAGACGATGAAAGAGAAAAGAAATATTGAAAAAAATGAACAAAAATGAGAAGGAAAAAAAAGCGCCAATTAAAGTGTTATAATTGACAGAATTCTGCTCTAACATATGCTACAGAAGCAGCCAAATGAGTCCTTTCCAAATTTACCTCCGTTACCCACCTTCTCTTCTACTTTCCCCTTTGAAGTTAAGCTTTGATCACATGCGTTCCACGTGTGGGCCAATACGACTGTTTCATGTTAATTGGGAAGGAGTGTCATCAATTGAGCTGGATGGGAGGCGGAAGAGGGAAACTAAATGCACCAGTGTAAAATTCAGGGCTCAATTGACCGACTAACGTTTTCCAAATTTCAATTCGCCCATTTTTACGCCGCTTTGACGTGTCTACTTCTCTTTAAACTCTGTGGGGTATGTCTATAAGTACAGTATAAGAGTCACGTCCCCCCTCTCTTCTTCTTCATCACTCCCAGTGCTTTGCTCGATTATCACAATGGGCAAGAAATCCTACTACGCCGTCCAGAACGGCCGAGAAGCCGGCGTCTACGACTCGTGGGACGACGCCCGACAGCAGGTGGACGGATACTCTCGTTCTGTGCACCAGCGGTTTGACACCCGAGCTGAAGCCGAGGCGTTTTCCCGCGGCTCTAGTGTGCCCGTGTACACAGACGGAGCGTGCACAAACAACCAGGACTCGTCGCGAGCCTCGGCTGGTGTGGGTGTCTACTACGGCTCTGGTCACAGAGACAATGTCAGCCGACCCGTCTACGGCGCAAACACCAACCAGCGGGCTGAGTTGGAGGCTGTGCACGACGCCGTGGAGAAGATCCACTCGCGTAACGACGGCCGTAACTACGAGATCAAGACGGACTCTGCGTACGCCAAGAACGCGCTGGACAGCTGGGGCAACACCTGGCAGAAGAACGACTGGACCACGTCCAAGAACGAGCCCGTGAAACACAGAGACGTGATTGAGCCGACTCTGAACCGGCTGAATGAGTTGGGTGACCGCGTGACCATCTCCAAGGTTAAAGGTCACTCTGGCAACCCAGGAAATGATGCAGCTGACGCCCTGGCGTCTAGGGGTGCGAGGGGGTGGTAGGAGAGTTAGTAGTGAATGTATTGTGTACGTGCGTAGACAAGTACGAGCGTAGCGAGTGCTTGGCTACTGGGGAGAAAGTAAGTACGAGCGTAGCGAGTGCTTGATTACTGGAGAGCCTTATTCTGAAGACAGAGCTAAGAGACAGCTTTAGGCAGAGGGAGAAATGGGTGCGTGTTCTAGATAAATGGGGCATGTCTATATGATCTTTGAAGGTTGAGAGTTGATTTCCTAGTGGAAACAACGATGTACAGCACCTCGTACTTGAAATACAGGGGAGGTTGGTTATAGAGACTGATCATGATGAGTCAGGGGAGGGAAGTGGTGGAAAGCTGGAATAGAAAAAGAAATCTCACAATGTTTTAGAAGTCGTCAGATAGAGGTTCGGTCTACGTTACTCATGGATGCCATCTTATATTGGAAGTGAACTTGAGCCATCTGTTCTTCACAGCATGATGTTAAGACAGGTGATAAGTTCTGAGCGCATTAGAGAAGACAAGACGACATGAAGTGACATTGTGGTTCAGGTTCAGAGAAATCAATCCTTTATCTAAAAGTCCTTCCATGTCTTGTGGGTAGTACAGCAAGAGACTTCTTTACAGTTATAGCCCTGAAGCTTCATCAGTCTAATCAAAACTGAGGGAGTCTGAGGTACAGTACCGGTTCGGTACAGTGGTCATGTCTTACACTACCAGTTTCTGGGTATTAGGATGAGTTGACCTGCCGATCTTGGCTGATGTCTTTGAATATCTCCTTATCACGTCTCTGTTGATTCAGTTGCTTGGATGGACTCTCCTATACACCTAAAAGACAGGCTACCGTATACGGACTAGGGCTTCAATAAGGAACAGAAGAGATTCTTGTCAGTCAACTAGCTAGATTATTAGCAACTGAAGGAGTAGAACATCTGGTTGACTTCCATTTCCCCAGACCTTCTACATTTCACGAATGCATCACGTTTTCGACTATAGAAGATAGGGCATCATATTCGTCAAATGCAAGTACAAACACTTTGCTGCTCTAAGAATCTTCCAGGTCAGAAACATGTGCACCCTCTGTCTCTCTACATCTCCAATTCTACACTACAACTTCTCTATTATCTATTCACCCCCTCACTAATTCTGAGCCAACTTCAGGAACACGTTTGAGCACGACTTTTCCTTTCTCAGCTCGAGAATTTTCTCAACCACGTCCCTATCCGCTACCTGCTTACCTTCATCGTCAACAAAACCCTTGTTCCACTTGGTAACACAGTTGAGAGCGTAGACAGACTCTGTATAAATATCGTAACACAGCCCGTTGTTCAGCTTGGCGATAATCTCGTAAGCCTTGAGAATCGCAGCCAGCTGGGCTCTCTGGCTTGTCTGAACAGGTCCCTCAAGCGGTTCAGAGACGTTCATGGGGTTACAGTTGCCAAACCACACACCTACTCCTCCCTGAGCTCCAGGTTGTCCGTTTCGGAAACAAGCTCCATCAACATAGACTCTGTAAATCTTCTGGCCAGACCGTTTCATGTAACACGAATCCTCTCTGAACCGAGGGACATAGTGGTCATATCCTCGTTCTCTGAGAATGTTGACAACCTGGGCAAAAGAGTACACTGTGGAGATGCTAGAAGCACTCTTGGCATGCACCAAAGCCATCTCCCAGCTGTCGTACACATGGTCCTCAAAGATGTACCACAGCTTGGTGCTCTCGGGCTCGACAGCAGTGCCAGTAGCCGTGATTCGAACTTTTTCGGGAGTCTGAGCAGCCAGGGATCGGGCCTGTCTTCGAACCTCGTCCTCGTACTTTGCCAAAGCTCTAGTCTTGGCTTCAAGCTCGTTTTTCACACGGGCAAGCTCGGCGGTAAGCTGCTCCACAGTCTTGGTATCATCCGCAGTCATTTTGAAGAGTTTCGGGCTTCCTTTCGTCTCAAAAATCGAATCCGTCAAGTTTTGCGTCCTGCATATCTCAAGTCCAATTGTTTTACACTAACGCATGTCTGATGCTACCCAGCTGCACGTCTAAAGGGACCCACCAGGAATACAGAGACGCAAAAAGAACACGGGAAGCAAAAGAATGAGCTGTAGGGGAATTGAACCCCTGGCACCTGCTAACAACCAAATGGAAGGCAGATATGTTACCACTACACCAACAGCCCGAGCTGTGCATCGAAACGGGGTGTTGAATGTATAAGAGGGTGGAAAAAGCGGAAAAAGCGGCGGAATTTTGACTGAATTTTGAGAGAATAGTGGGTTGGATGGTCTTATTGAGTGTCAGAGAGCCCAGTTTATCTGTTTGGTACTCATCTGACGTTGTTTGGGTTGTATTTCTCAACTTCAAGAAAGTTGTGATAAGCTGAAGCTTACGTTATCGTAACTCTATCTCATGATCTTTTAGATCTGTAGAGGAGTGGATAGTTTTTAAAAGCTTTAATCAATAGTGTGCTTGTCCAATTATTCTTGTGCTCCGTTCTGGGCTTATCTTGTATTTTGATTGTCAAAGCAAATGCCTTTCGTTTATAGCCTCCTGAGGAAATAGAGAAGCTCTCAAAATAGCATCAAACAGCTGAAAGTAGGCAAGAGATTCTAGCTATGTTATGTGCAATAGCCCAAAGATACGAATCGTAAAGCGTTCATTTGTTTTCCATATAACAAACTGGACGATTCTGAGTCTTTTGATTTAGTTGGGAAAGTACGGTTTAGTTAGAAATAGTACGCCGTACTTGAGCTGTTCAAGTATTTTACTTGTCATTCTTCATACAGCTTTCTCTAAGCGATTAATAACCACGTCAAGTCAGATATAGACACTTGTCTAACTCTTCGAAATACTCCTAATCGTCTATTATAGTACTCGAAACTTGACACATCTATCCATTCCTAGCTACACACCTTCTACTCACCCAACATCTCAATTCGATTCTCTCTACTCCAAACCGCTTACTAATCAAGCTTAGTATTCACCCCCTTCATCACATAACGTCTATTTCCTAAGTACGGGATTATAAACCCGCTGGAGACACGGATTAGCGTGGTAGTAAAAGTTCACCCAGTGTGCAAACGTCATATTACACTCGCAACACGTATAAGTCGAAGTCGGGTACCCTGGTACATTGACCATGATACTGGGGTCTGGATTCTGCTGAATAGCCAGGTAAGGGTCGATCAAAAA
The DNA here is from genome assembly GCA_001600195.1 of Yarrowia keelungensis. Taxonomy (NCBI): domain Eukaryota; kingdom Fungi; phylum Ascomycota; class Dipodascomycetes; order Dipodascales; genus Yarrowia; species Yarrowia keelungensis. Next base: position 515,120 of record BCJD01000002.1, on the reverse strand, counting down.
GTTTTGGTTGGACATTTAGGTGGTCTGGTGGTGTTTGTGTTGCCATATTTTTGCCGGTCTGTGTATTTTGAGCCTCATTTAATGAGCCCCATTTGTCTGTCCTTTGTATGCATCGTGAGGGCACTTTGGGGCTTGGGGCTGATTATGTAAGCGGAAATAGGCTTATGTAAGCATGAAAAAGGGCAGTGGCGATATTGTGTAAGGAAGGGCACGTAGAAACGGTAGAGTGGCGTGCAGAAACTTGATCATTTCTGGTGTCAAATCTTCTTGTTCACTTCTCTCACAGCTAATCAAGGCTGAAATAAGATTGATGGGGACAGCATTTTTGGGTGGCTTCAGTTGGAGTGGTTGTGACAAAGGGTCCAAAACTCAAGTAAAATACTGTAGCTTACTTAACCCCAGCTGACCCAACTCAACAACTACTTTCTCCATCGATATTCATCTTTGAAAGTTTAGAGTCCGGATATCACATATTGAATCTACGCGGATGTCCCAGTTTCTGTTTGCGACGATTCCCAATACTGAAGTACATCTTTGGAGAGGGCACACAAGTCCACCCCCAGCCGTGCGGCTCATTAATTACGTAATACTGGGTCCACCCTAATTTTGAAGAATTGATGGAAAGTCCTTAACTCATGACTGAGAAGTCTCATAAGCGTGCAAGTGGTTTTGTTCGACTTGGGGAACTTCTCTCATCAATTCAATACTAATTTTGCTGAGCTTCTATCTATTCGAATATTTACTGTGATCTTCTGCCGTGCGGCTCGGATATTACGTAATATTGGTTCACCTTAATCTGACACAAATAGGGGAATGTCATTATAGCAGGACTAAGTAATCTGGTAGGCTCACAGCCAGCGCCATTGAAATGAGAATAATTTTCTGGTTATTTAGACACCACTTATGACTACACTCCGATCATTTCGAAAATTTGCTAGTTTGTTGTCGTTCCTCTTGGTCGTGCGGCTCGTTAATTATTTAATCGTGTACACCTTATTTCGACACAAATCGGCGAAAGTCGATAACTCAGGACTGGGTAATCGGGCAAGCTCACTATCAGGCTACCTATACTTGTGGTCAATTTCTCATCGTTTTGATACTAGTTATGGCAAGTTTTTCTTAGTATTCGACTTTCTGTTCCTGAGCTCAGAGACTTCGTGCTCAAAGACTTCGTAATTATTGTTCCACCACATTTAAAAGAAGATCTTTGTAATAGGTTGAAGTGACTTCACTTTTGATACACTCCAGTTTTCGGTGTGCAAGGATCTGTCCTGTTTGTTGTGTTGTCTCTTGGAGTTATACTTCACTTGGTAACAGTACTTGAGGACTGCTCTTAGAAACGTAGGAGACGCGAGGATGTTTCTCAAAGGAAGTCCGTTATACAGTATACAGAATGTAGCTTTTCATGTTCAACTGAAGCCTTGTACCTTACATGATGATACCCACTTCTTATTCCGGAGTAGTAGGAACCTCAATGGCTATTGTATTGGAAATTCTGTATGTCGATTCTTGCCCTAACATTTCATGACTTTGAAGAACGTCCAAGTAGCCCTGACTAGCCCTGATGGCCCTCCTCTGTGTCAGGGCACATTGAACACTGCAAGAAGACTGCAAACTCATTAACCTCTTTCATGGTTCCAGTTTATTAGCTGGCTGGCTACACTCGCAAACAAAATTGTTTGTTTTGCTCACAGCTCCACACTGTTATTAGCTACATCCCACACCACTCACAAACAAATTTGTTCACTTCTTTCACGATTCCAGTTTCCTCACCACAGAGAATAGACTTTGGGGCTGCATTAACCGAGCCTGTTACGCGGTCGCCGACACATTTTGAACTGATTGAGTGCTGCAAAATAATTCAACTTTTAGCGGCCTTATTTCGTTTAAGGTTTATACTTGAGGAAGAGATTATGAAACCTCGATATGACCATGAAAGATGTCACTGGAAAAGACATCTATTTGCCCATACTGATAAAGTAAGCGACCCTAGAGTATGTGATGTCTGCTTCCTTCATATCTTCATCAGCTCCCACACAACGTCTAAGGAACAGGTTGTTGACTTGTTAATTAAGGGCAACCAAAATTTGAGCTATCTGCAAAATCCCATGCTTAGAAGAGTATCTAAGTCATGCATCTACACCATCTTAAAACGATATTTAGTCCTCTGGTTTTTACCAGTGCTTCACATTGTGATTTCTCAGTACATTTGGTAACTTCAATATTTCCGACCAAATAGACTCAAGGGCTTGCGTAAATCTAGCCTGGTGGGTACGTAACCAAATAGTTGAGAATTACGAATAAATGCAAACTTATGCGGCCTTATTGGATTTACGGTTAACACAGGAAGATGAGATGCTGTGATACTGTTTGAAAGTACCACTCGAAGATTCTCATACATTGTTAAGAAGCCTCACCGAACATTAGGGGGTTGGGTTCTTGTTTTTCAACTTTGATGCTCGATTCGTTGTTTTATCTCGATTGAAATTTTGACCTTCAATTTAGCGACATGCATGAATCACTTAAATAGACTTAGCCACCTGCATGAACCTAGCCTGAGCGGTACGATTCGAAATGGTTGAGCGTGACAAATAAATGCAGGATTGTGCGGCCTTAAAGCAATTAAACTATTTTCAAAAAAATAATATTGATTGACTATAGCTTAAAAATACTTTTGTATCCAGAAGCACAGTGTACCTCCGGTTGCTACCATGAAAAYCAGCTCCTTTTTCTGATCATTTTGATTCTACTAACGGCCTAAATCTGAAGTTCTACAAAAATTCTTGAAAATCGAGTCGACTCCTTATAGCTTAATTAGTGGAAGCCAGTTTACTAATGATCCAGAAGCACCAGCTGCCAGTAACTAGCATGGCTAAATTGAGCTTGTCCTGCTGATCATTTTGATACCACTAACGGGTCAATTCTGAGGTTTGGAGATATTGCTTGTTAGGGTTCAGTAATGGTGGCAAGCAAACACCTCGTGGAGGAACCAACGTATGATCGCAAGGATTTTAGGGATAACTACCGCTTACATACTGCCATATGTAAATCCAAGCTTTACAGGTATTCAAGGTATCATCTCATCTCGTCCCTGCATAATCAAGGCTAGAGTCAGAGATACCTACAATCCTCAGCTGAGTAGAAGCCACAAGAGTGTTGGACTATTGTTGGGGTGGTGTGGGGAAATGGGCTGATTTTTACCCCACATTTACAAATAAGGTTATCTCAACATTTGTTGAGTTCTAAAAATAGCTCCACTAATATGCTAGGTTTTTGTGCATAAACTCTTATAGAAGTAATAATTTTCAAGTAAAACTAAGGAAAACCGTACCATCATGACCACAGACGCGCGCTGTCGACATTGTAGGTGGTCTTTTTGAGATATGGGTTTTATCCCGGGAGCTACGTTAAATCCCTCATTTACTCAACAGTTTTCCAACAGATCAGGATCTATAGTTTATTTTTACTCAACACTTCTGGGGCAATACACAAAAGTTGGTGCATCTCGACAAACTTTCAACTATTCACTTTGGAAAAAGCTCACAAACCAGTGCATTTCAGCAATAAACAATTGGACGGGTTTTTCTTGTCTTTTGAATGAACATCCAGTGCAATTTTTTAAATCCCTCACTTCGCACAACAAATTACTCAACACTTTTCTCCCTATAGCTTAAAATGACCAAGCCATTTCATGGTGTAAGCTTTCAACAAATACGGTGTAGCATACTTAACCTTTACTTGATCTACTTAACCTGTCACAACTAATCAGCAACGTGCCGTTTCTCAGTCCATAGCAACGCAGTAACACCAGGACGCTAGAGACAACATACCAAAAGCTACATAAGTGACTCTGAATAGTTCTTGTCCCTTTTAATTCGTTTTTGCTCCCTATTTGGTTTCGTGTTAGCTATACAATAATACACCATTCTGTTCTGTAAATCCTTGCACTTCCAAAGCTACTACCCTTCACTACACCCCTTCTCACTTTCTAAAATACATTTTCTATATACATCCCCTTTTAATTCTTCAGACCAGGAAGCTCTTTGAGTCCATTGCAATGGCTCTTCTCAGCTGTCGAACCCGCAACCATACCGCAATACTGCCGCTTCTTGCACTTTCCGTTGCAGAAAGAAACGTAGGGCGAGTACCGGTAGTAGTGACGTCGGTAGAGTTTGTTCTGGCCCTCGTTTTCGTACACGTTTCGAGCGACTCTGTGCCAGAAGGTGGCGTTGAGAGGCGCGTCCTTGGGCCACGAGTTGTCTGGATCGTACGAGTCTCTGGCCGAGTACTCAAACTCCCAGTTGAGCTGTCCCGGAGTGTGGGGTTTGTAGGTGTTGTGAGTGTATCCGTTCTGAGTGGTCTTGTTGATGACATCTCCAATCACCACGTCGTAGGTCTCGTTGAGCTTGGTGTAGTAGTTTCGCGAGTCCATGATCTCAAACGTCTTGGTGTCCACCTCGTAGTATCTCCATGAGGGGTTGTAGAGGTCAATGGGCGTGATCGACTGGGCAATCCAGCCCACACTCACCGCGTTCTCCTCGCTCCACTGGCCAAACTCCTTGTAAAAAACGTTGAACTCGTCTGCGTGAGTATGACCCCAGAAAGTGGACGCAATCACATGTGGCGAAAACCGCACAATAATGTCCTTGAGCATGGAGGTGACCCAGGGAACGGAAATCTCGTCCTGCGCAGGCACGTGGGACATGAGCCAGACCTTTTGACCGTTCTTTTCGCACTCCAACAGCTCGTCAACCAGCCATTTCCAGATGCCGGAAGTGTCGGGCTCCAAAACGCCCCAAAAGTTGTAGTAGTTGTCTGCGTACCAGAAGTTAGAGTCGATGGAGATGACCCTGAGACCGCGTTTGGTTGTCACGGCAAAAGAACCGTAAGTATGGGAAGCCATCTCTTTAGTCTCCTGGTCCACCCATCCAAAGTCCTTCCACATGTCAGCAGACAGCTCAGCGTTCCAGGAAAACTGGTCGGCGAAACCGGACTTGTTCTGCGCGATCTGACCGTACGGGAACGAGTCGTGGTTGCCAAACGTCGGGTAAATGGGCATGTTGCCGAGGTACTTTTTCATGGTCGTGTAGCACACGTCCTCGGACTCCCAGGTCTTGTCGTACCCTAGGAAGGGTTTGAGGTCGTGCGAAACCATGTCGCCAGTGAAAATGCCGAATTCAAAGTCGTGTTTGCCGTTGACGATACCCACGGACTTCATACTCTCGTCGACAAGGTTGGTGGGTGCGTCACAGTGGTAAGAGCCAAGACTCTGGGCAGGCATGACTTTCTGCTTGAATCCAGCATCCTCGTTCTTCTTGTTGTGCGACTGCTCGGTGCAGCACATGTACACGTCACAGTAGGACTCTTCTCCGACCTTGTAGCGCAGATCGAGGTGGAAGTCTGAGATGTGAAGGGCGTTGAACGTCTTGCCCTCAGACTTGATCTGAGCACCTTTAGGGTTCTCGGGTTTCTCGCCCAGCCAGCTGGAAATGTCCGGAGTGGGCACATTGTAGCTGCATCCTCCGACCTTCCAGCCACACATGGCTCTTCCGTCCTGTCCAAAGGCGTCCATCAGAGTGAACACCTGGGAGATGTGTTTTCCCATGTTGAACTTGGACGGATCTTTGCCCTGGTACTGCGCACAGTAGTCGCTGTAGTGGTACTTTTCACACAGAGCTTCCATAGCTTCGGGAGCGACAGAAGGAGACTTGAGAGTCACGTACTTGCCGAGGTTGATGCCTGAGAGACATTTCTCGCATCTGGTTCCGTTTCCATCGAAGATCTTGGAGGCTTCGGTGATCGCCCAGTCCTTGAGCTGGTCGTCGGGGAGACTAGGAACGTCAATGTAGTGTGGATCGGAGGAGTTTGCTTTCTGGAAGACTCCAGTAGCTGCCACAGCTGAGGCGATGATTTTGAGGTAGTCGACCATTACAACCGCGTACAATCACGAACGTAGTGAGTGGTTGTGAGCTTGAGGAGGGTGTCTGTGATTTGTTTGAGAAATAACATCTTTTGCCCCGCTTTTATATGATTTGGCACGTTTCCTATCCTCAATTGACATTGGAGGTTTCTCGGGAACGTTAAGGTATTTCACTTTAGAGTTGCCAAGAGTGGGAGATGACAGAACAAGTGGAGATAAGGTGGAGATAAGGTGGAGATAGGGGGAATGAAAAATAAACGAGAAATAAAAAAAAATAAACAATATTATCCAAGTTGAGAGAGTCGACGTAGTTGGCTATAAATGCAGTAGTTGGTGTGCTCGAATACATCAAGAAACAAAGCTCTTCTACATATCCTCTCGGTTCAAAGTTAAACCCCACGTGGGAAGCACGGCACAGGATATCGGCGATGATCATGCAATAGCGTAGCATATTTATGCCTTTCGGAGATGAAAAGCGTTAAGGCCGGTGCTAAAAGGAGGATACGGGCAGGTGGTGGCTGGAGATAAATGAGTGGCTAGAATACTAACGAGAGATGTAAACAAGGACTGCGCAGTATACGAATAACAATCGTCTAATTCGAGTATAGCTGTATACGCCCATCCAAGTCATGAAGCAGCCAACAAATTAAACCTCAATGCCATTCTATGTCATGTAACGTCAGGTACGCTGTTGATCTTGAACAAGGAGCGTTGGCTGGGGTAGAGCTGTAAGCAACTGACTACCGGTACCGGTACAGCACAAGAGTGTATCAGTATACAGAACGGTGCATATGAGAATGGTATCGGTATAGAGACACATTACTTTCAGGGAACTTTTCATAACTCGTAAAGTGTTGATTTTTCAATTCAGGTTCCATTGACTCACCTGTTCAACGGCATTTTCAGTTACATTTAGAACGCTGATCGGTGCATGAATGTAGACGATTGTGTCTTGATGCAGAGACATCGTAGGTGTTTAAGAGACGAATGGAGAGGTTTGCTAATGTTGACCAAAAACAATAATCAGAAGTGAGTAAATGGTATTTAACAGGTCGGTATTCTTGTTTTGTGTGGTACTGTACCGGCACTTCCTCTGCAACTCTTCTGACACCCATGTAACACCTGCAGGGATAAACATGCGACCTTCCTATTGGAGTTAAGTGATACTGCCGTACCTCAAGGCTTTTGGAATTTTTCAGACGTGAACGGCTACAAGTAGGTCTTTGTTCCAGATCTTGATCTTACATCTTGACTCGGATCCAGGACTTGCTGGTACTCGTGATTCTAACCTCGATCACGGTAACATCAGATGGTGCATCCAAAACGTTTCAGATACCAATTTGTGGTCTCCAGCATGTTCTGCTTTCAAGTGGCTTTCTTGGTGTAAGTTGACCATATACCTGTACTTCTTACACCATTCAGTGGGAGTGTTGAATCATGTAGTCGGTGAGGTACGGAATGTGTCTGTACAAGTACAAATACCGGTAATCTTGTAAATGAGCGATAAGGGTCGTCATATCCTCACTGACCGCTCGATTGCATAAGTAAATCATTCAAAACTCATTTTGCTCATGCCCTTCTCGCATGGCAAGATTCAAGGTCAGCCCCATACAGCCTCATATACGAACAAGACAAATGAGCCCAAAACAAGAATCTCAAAAGAAAAACGATTTTGTGGAGTTGGAAGGAAATGTGATCACGTGACACTCACGTTTTCCTCTTTTTTCTTAAATGCCCATCTTCCAAGCATCATCCATCTCCCATGCAGATTATGAAAGCCAATCTGACCCCGCATATCGAAGCTCATGAGATGGCTCCGAAAACCGGCCAATATGTGGGGAAAAAAAAAGGAACCAACTCACCACTGCCTCAGAAATTGTGAAGGATTCCGAAAAAAAAAAAACCGTCATTTTCTCATTGTTCCCAAAATATCAAAAAAGAGGTCCCACCGAGATTCGAACTCGGGACCTTAAGATTTGCAATCTCACGCGCTACCGCTGTGCCATAGGACCAGATTTTTGATTTCCAAGAAAACGTGTTTGTGGGTATCTGAAAGGCGATATTTTGAAAATTTTTCGGCGATGCAGCCATGTTATGAGGTGGACTTTGATGTCAGTTTGTTTGGAATCGTCGGTATAGTCAGAAAAAGCAGGTTTTAAAGTTGTATATCTATTTCTGGCGTTGTGGTAAGACTTCTCATGAGGTTGGAATCGCGTCGTTCAAGCCCTGTGAGCAAAGTTGCTCATATGAAGACAGCATGATCGAAAAAAAGGGGATTATTTTTTGATGTGAAATGAAGAGCACACTAAAAAATACAGACAGAGTCATTTACTTCATAATCCATGTTTCTCGAGTTGCTGTTACTCTTATGCAGCAGCCACAGTTCGGGATATCCTATGGGGTCATTTGTAGTTACGTAAGTCGCAATGAATAGTGTGAGTGTGCAAAACGGAAGTCAGTGAACATGTAGCTATGTCAAACTAGAACATGTCTCTGTCTGTTGACTTTTCCATTCCGCCAATGTCTGAAGTTCAGCTATATGAAGCGCTTGACAGATAGAACTACCGGTACACTGAGTATTCGTGTGACATAATTACAGAAAAGATATGATTCCAAAGTGGCAGGAAGTCCCACAACTGTCCATAATCAAGCTCAAGCTCTACGTCAATTCAACCCAGAACATCAAAACCTCAACTGCGAAGAGCGAAAAAAAATCGAATGAGCCACACCCGAAAAAACACGTGACCTCACGTGACTGGACGACACCGGAATCGAACCGGGGACCTCGCGCATGCTAAGCGCATGTGATAACCAACTACACCAGACGCCCTGAAGTGGGATTCGGAGCCCACCATTTTCGAGTGGTGCAGAAGGGTGACAAATCGAGCCGGCGAAAATAGGAAGAGCTCCAGAGGTTTCGCAGTGAGAATAGATGAGCGACTTAAAGAATCTGGGGTCGTTGCTTTATATTTCAATTTGTGAGGTCCCTTTAATTGACATTCACCAAGGTTGATGATTTTGTCAAACACACTGAAGATGATCGTTTAGGGTATCAAAATGAAGCCCTGGAGAAGCTGAGACTGGTGGTATTACCCACGTGTAGCTAGCGCTGATACCGGATTTTCTAGCCTCATTTCAAATCCATTTCGGTTTGTACACAATTAAGGTGAGGTGAGTGTCCCAAGATTTTTTCCAAGTATCGCTAGTTGAAGGAGAATCTAGGATAACACCACAACTAGACAACGTTGTAGATAAACTGCTATAGAATATCTGTGTTAGTCACTAATATGCTCAGTGTGAGTACACCTGCTGCTTCACCTTTTCAATGGCAGGTCTGTAACCCAGAAAATGGACCCCCAGCTGACTTAAATCTTTAACAAAGCCCTAACTATAAAATCTCAACAGACGTATAGTAGGGTAAAATTCCATAGAGAAGTTACCAATCATACCAAAACCAAATGAGTACAAGCAAATGGCGCCTACAATACCAAATGCCTTCTATGAGTTGTTTATCGCTTCTGAGACAGTATCGGTAATTGACCTGTGATGTTAGGGTGTATAAAGCGAAAAAGAAGTAGAGGTAGATATAGAGGAGAGCTGAATAGGAGTAATCAGAAGCACCTCGAGAACACGGTGGTACATTTCATGGCTATTTTTGATTACTATTGGATATTTTGTGATCGTAAAACTGTCAACAGTGAGATTAGACTAAGGTGCCTATAAAATGAGACGAGTGATCTTTGTACTTACTAGCTGTACTATCCTACAACGATCTTCATGTAAACAACTTCTCATCACTTCAATAAATACATTCTCAATATTCTCAAATCCTCTGTGTTCCGAGGGTCTCCTTTGCTTTCTGTTTCTTCTCCTCCTTTCTCTTCAGTCCCTTGACTCGGGCAATCACCTCCTCGTCCACCTTGACGTCATGTGTACCCCGCAGGTTGTTTGTGCATCCTGCCACGGGACACTGGCTTCGTCCCTGGTTGTTCCTCAGCCACTCCCTGAACGCGTCTCCAGAGTAGAGATGGCCGCATTTGATAGCTCGCACAGGGTTCTGCAGGTAGTCTCCCGCAATGGGACACTTGAGGTTGGTCTTTCGGGACACAAACAGCTCGTCGTCCGAGTCATCTTCAGACAAATTGTACCCATTAGGCTCGGGATCAAGGGGAGTCTTTTCCAGCTCGCCTCCCACATGCTTGGAAACCAGCGAACCGAGCGAAATCCACCACTTGTCGCTGTCTTCAAGATCAATTTCAGGCATGAGCTGCCACAGAAGCGTCTGTTTGTGTTTCTTGAGGGCCTCGGACTTTTTCAAAATCTCCTTTCTGTACTCTTTCTCCGGCTTCTCAATCCTCTCCTTCATCAGCTCTTTGTAGATGTTTGTGATATTGGGAATAGGAGGAGCAGGATGAGTACCAACGTCGTCGGGAGTCTCGTCCTCGTCATCGTCGTCTTTTTTCCCAAAATCACGCTCCCAAGCAAGATACTCCTGACTGCCCTTCTGCACCAGGCTAACAGTATCGTCAAAAACACTCGTGCGAGCCCTAACATCACCGTCAGTCAAAGCCAGCTCCGTGGCCGCACGATCAAGCTGCGAAATGATCGAATTTCGGTCGTAGATAGCCGCATCTCGAGACTCAAGATCCATATTGGCCTCCATGGCTTCAAGTTCCTGCTTGCTCAGAACACGGATTTCTTTGTACAGACTTTCGATCTCAGCATGCAGTCGCTCGCAGCCATAGCTCTCTTTGTGGTGAATTGATTTCAGCCGTCTGATCGCGTCTTCGGTGAACGGAACAGGAGCAGACATTGTGAAGTGCGATGAAGACGCGTAGAGAGGATGTACGTTGATTTATGTACGTTGATTAATTACGTGAAGGTTAGAGTTTGACAGAATAACTTGAAATTGGAGAAATGAAAATAAATAAATGACAGCGAAGAAAGATGAAACAGTTCTGACATTTGATCTGCAAAACTATCTCATCGCTTATTGGTCACAGCCTGACATTTTGGCATTTGCCTCCGTTGGCTTAATAATCAAATTACTATTTAAACTTTAATTGTGACTTCTTAGTGTGGACAATGTCTCTAGTTTGACGCCACTTTGTAGTTGCCCTGACAACTGATTAGTATCAATCTCATTGTCGTGAGGGGTAGCTGAGGAGTATATCGCCACTTTTCGTTTAGAATGTATCATGCTTTTCCCGTCTTTTCTTGACTCCACAGGGTCTGCGACCTTCACCCTGTGAGGTAACCATTAGCTGCACCAGAACAACTACGATCGCTCCTGTGTACACAAGCAAACCACCTGCTACTGATTTCCTTGTGCCTTCCGAATGTGTTGTCACTGTGGTCTGGACGTTACCCTGTCTCAAGACGTCAAATTCAGTCCTCACACTTAGTCATCCGCTGAGTAAGCCTCTCTATAGCTTATTTTTGTTTTCAACGAGAAGCGGCATAAATCAGGATCGCGAAACACCACGCGTCTAGGGCCTATACCGTTCAGCTCAGCTTCTTCCACTGATCATTTTGATACCGCCAACGGGTATTTTTTGAGCCATTACAAACATTTTTGCACATTATAGCTTAATTTGGCTGTATTTCAGGTGGTGTAAATAAGTCCGTGTCTAGAAGCGCCGCTCATTCTGGACTGATTCCATTGAAATCATGTAAAAGTCTGGATCATTTTGATACTAACAACGGTCTAAATTGGGGACTGCAAAAAACTGTTTGTGTAATTTTGGGGTTCACTATAATAGCTTAAATTGCGTGTTGAACTGGAAGTTGACAACAAAACGCCAGATAGAATCGATACTTACCTTGGAACTCTACCATTAGATCCAGCTTGTACTTCTCATTAATTTGCAACCACAAATGGATCGTTTCTGAGAATCTAAAAAGTTGTTTCCAGTTGACTACAGTCTAGTTTGGAGGTTTAGCCTGAGGTCAAACAAAAGAACTAGGAGAAACACAACTATAAATGTTGAGCCCAGATTCTTCGCCTGGTCACTTTGATACTACCAAAGGGCCATTTCTGAGGTCTTCAAAAGTCTCTCCAAAACGAGTTGGTTTTTTATAGCTTATTTTGACAGTATTATTGGAAGTTGAATAGTTATGGAACCTGAAGCGCCGTTCACTTCTGACTACTACTGTTGAACTCGGCGCTCTTTTCTGATCAAATTGGTACCAGTAAAGGTGTTTTCAAAAAAAAAAAAAAAAAAAAAAAAAAAAAAAAAAAAAAGGCCTATAGCTTAATTTGGCACGACTACAAGAAGTTGAATAAGTGGTTATCCAAGAGCGCCACTTGTTGCAGGCTATTACAGTCAAATTCATCTACTTCTGCTGATCATTTTGATCCTAGCAACGGGCCATTTCTGAGTATTTTGAAAAATGCTTCCAACAGAAACTTTACACAAATGTATGAAAGTACGTAGTTCTAGAATCTTTTATAGCTAACTGTCGTCTGCAGCGTTGTTTCGACTCTACAGTAACACTTCAACTAGTCTTTTTTATTCTATACACAATATTTTCAACTATTTACTTCTTACAGAAGAGCCATGAGGGCAGGGATCACAGCAGCGGCTCCAAAGGCAGCCTTGGCAGCTCCGTTGGCCTGAATGGGAGTGGAGGACTGAACGGGGGCCTGAACGGGAGCAGACTGGGTGGGAGTCATAGTGGTAGCTCCAGGGTGGGCCTTGGTCACAGTCTGCTGGACGGTGATGGTGGAGTTGGAGAAAGAGGAGGAGGTGGTAGAGGAAGAAACAGCCTTGGGGGTTTCGGCAGGAGTCTTAGCCTCAGAAGTCTCAGCAGCAGGAGACTTGGACTCAGTCTCAGCCTTCTTAGTACACTTGGGGCAGACAGTTTCGGTCACAGTAGACTGAACAATTCTGGTGGTAATGTCTCCGTTAGCATCAACAGTAGTCACGGGACAGTCGGTGACGTAGACGGTGACGTACTCTCCGTCAATGGTGGTTGACTGAGCGGACTGAGTGGCAGACTGAAGAGTGATGTTGGAGGAAGAGCAGTTGGACATGGTAACGTACTGGCCTTCAATGGAGGTGGAGGGGTGAGAAGAGGTAGCGTTTTGGAAAGCAGTAGGGGTAACCTCAGCGATAGAAGTCACGTTAGCAGAAGGAATATCCACCACCTTAGTAGGACAAGTGGAGGGAGTAGCGATTTGAGGGACCTCTCCTCCCCACATATCGGCAATCTTCTGGTAGATGGTGTTTCCGACGACTCCAATAGCCGAGGCGTTAGGAGCAGGAATAGGCACCCGCTCGTCGTTGAAGTAGCCCTTCACCGACTTGTTGTTGTACTGGCCGGTGGTGTCGAAGTCGACGACCGAGATGTTGAGCTGGTCAGCGACAAACTTGAAGGGGTTAGCCAGGGCATCTCCTCGTCCAAGATGGGGAAGCTGCCAGTTGGCCTGAACGGTAGCCAGGTTGGAGTAGTGCGAGTAGTAGGTATCGTCAGTGGTTCCGTAGAGCTCCTTGGGGACTGCTCCTCCAAGTAGAACTGCCAGCACCTTGTTCTCCAGAGGGTAGGTTTCGACCTCGTCAAAGGTGACGATGATCAGGTTGTTGTCCATGAACTGTTTGTTGGCCAGCAGGGGTTCCAGGAATCCTCGGGTCCACTTGCCGGCAAACTCAATGTCGGTATCGTGAGCGTCGTTGGTCATGTTAGGAGTGATGAATGCCCATTGGGGAATATGCTGGTTTTCAATGTCCTTCTGGAACTCAGTAAAGTTCTTCAGATTTCCCAGCCGTTCAGGAACATTCACCACAGAGTCGTAGTGGACCAGAGGGTTGTGTTTTCTCACGTAATCCGGAGCAAAATCACTCTGGCGCGAAAAGTTCATGCCCTGGAAACCCGTGTACGGCTGGTGTTCCTGGTACTCACCCCACGAGATGCCCTTGATGTCGAGCAGATCGGCGACTGTGAAGACGTTTTCTGGGATGCGGAAAAAGTCGTCATTGTTGATACCAAAGTAGTCTCCGCCTACAGAAGCGACGTAGTTGGGCTCTGAGGGGTGAGTCAGGGCCCAGTAGTTGGTGAGAGTGATGCCCTGACCTCTCAGCCACGCCATATCTTCCTGCTCAAACGCCTTTTCGTAGTCCGTGTTCTCCAGCCAGATCTGGTAGTACTTGTCGAAAGCGCATCCGGGAACGAGAGGGGAAGAAAAGGTGTTGGACACAGCGGTTGCCTGGGCAGCAGCAATTTCGTCAACGTTGGGCGAAATCGTGGTCATGGCAGGCTGGTGCTTGTTCTTGGCCTCGGCAGAGGACAGCAGAGCAGCAGCCACAAAACAGGTGAACGCGGAGAATTTCATGAGGGGTGATTGTGGTTCATGTCATCCAGGCTCAGGGATATATATACTGTCAATGTTAGTGTGAGAAATACAATTGTCCTCATTGGTCACTAGTGCGTTAGACCCACGTGTGTGTGGATGTGGTTATAGATCTAGATCTAGGACAAGTTGGTGTGTAAGAGTGGGTACAGTAACAAGACGGATGAATGACATGGCTCATAAAAAGCTGGTCTTTCAATCTATGGTTATCATTGCCACTCCAGTCAGGAAAAGAAACACCAATTTGTTCACCAAATTGTCCATCACCTCCTCATTCCCTACTAGTCCACCGTTAGACGGCGCTAAAACATGCAGCCCAGAACCCGTCAAGGAGATACGAGGGTCAATCCTGTGCCAAGAGATGAGACGAAAGTGGAGGAGAGATTTGGTGATCGAATGAAACTGTGACGAAGACTGCGGTACTGTTGTATGTCTCTCTGGTGGTGTAAGTAATTTGTTCAGAAATTCGAATTTGGTATCAATTTCGTTCTCACTTCCTGCACCAACTCACCGGCCGTGCATCTGTCTACGAGCCATGACCACGTGGGTGAGCAGATGGCTGTGTTTTTGTAGGCTGGATGGTCTGAAAATTCAATGAAAGAAAATGTGCAAAACTGAGGATATCTTTCTTTCTTTGTTCAACCACTACTCACTAAGACACCCCCATTAAGACACTGCTTAATTCTCACCTTATCTCCAACATCTCAAAACACCTCTCAATCACAACCAGTTCGGGTATCGTCTTCACTCCTCATTCTTCCCCACGTGCTCCAAACGGCACGCTGACTCAAACATGCTAAGCCTTTTAGCGCGGTTCAATGCAGGTGGATATCGAACACAAAGAAGGTGTAGATGGAGTCTTCGTTGTTCCGCTATGAAAAAATTGGCTATGATAAAAGCAGTGGACGTTGGACAAGCTAATCAAACGACACAATCTCATGTGATGGAAACCACTGAAACACCAATTGAAAACACACAAGAGCACATCCCTCCCACATCTGCACAATCCCGAGCTAGCGCGAAAGAAACACACGCTTAACTGTCACTTTGAAACACTTGACGCTCCACCCTTGTAAAACTAAACTTTCACCAAACTTTGAAAAAAATGCAGACATACAGACACAAACTGGCTGATATCTGAAGACAAAAAAGATGGGCCCAACCGGGAATTGAACCCGGGACCTCTCGCAAATTGCTCAGGACACCCTAAGCGAGAATTATACCACTAATTTTTTTTTAATTCATGAACATACATTAATATCTATACGTTCGCAATATCCGCAAACATACATTCGATTATGGGAATTATTGCTTATTAATGTTATAATGAATTGAATTGTATGAGAAAAAAAAAAAAAAAACATCTGGTCTAATTCTTACTCAAGTCCTCCTGGGTTACCGATACTTGTGTGTAGCGTAGTCGGGTCATCCGTTGAAATGCTTCCTCGAATTCTTCTTCTCGTCCTCCTTCTTCTGGGCGTCCTGAGCCTTGGTAAACAGATGCACGTGGTTGTCTTGTACAGTTTTGTCTGTGCCGTCGAGACTTCCCGCTCGGGTAGCAGCGTAGAAGCGCCAAATCGCGTGTGCGAGTTCTCGGGTAACGTGGGAGAAGCCATTCACTGCTTCAGTCATGATCCAATCTGACATCTCGGTGGGGGTCGTCAGCCCTAGAGGCTGGCAGATCCCCTGTACCGCGGGGCAACCGGAGTTGGCGTAGTTCGCAAAGAGGTGTTCCAGTACAGCAGCAGTCGGTGGTTGTTGGGGCCGGCACGTGATCGGTTGGTTGCAAGCACAGCAGCGGTGGTAGTCTTCGTGGCGTAGGGGGAGGCGCGCCATTCGTAACAGGTGGAGGGACTGTGTCGCGGTTGCATTCACTCGGTAGTGGGAGCTCATGATCTGGTGGGCCGTCAGCCAGTATGCATTGTCGTCGTCGTGGGTGTCGGGAAGGAAGAACTTCCACGCGTCGCTCTTCAGAACAACCCGGAAAGTCCGCCAGCGAGCTTGGGCCTCGTCGGGGGTGAGTGGCAACAGGGCCAAGAGGTACTCTAGTTGGGATTCTGTCATGTTCGAGATACGGTAGTAGTCACGTTCATTGGCGTAGGCGGCGGAGTCGGCGAGGCGAACACGTTGTAGTGTCATGGGTCCAAAGGGGAGGGTACGGGTTTGCTCGAATGTGCGTTTCCGGTCTGGGGGTTCCAGGCTGGCGAGACATCGCAGGCCCGAGTTTAGGGTGGGTGATGTAAACAGGTGCCATTTCCAGAARCTGGGGGAGAGGTCGACCCAGTTCCAGGTGCTCAATCGCTKGCTAGGGGTGGATTGCCCGACAACCTCGCTGAAGAAATGAAAAGTGACATCATTTCGGACAGGAGTGTCGTCCCTTATGAACCTCGCAGCCCTCGCAGCCCTGAGGCTTTCGGCGAAGGTTGGAAGGTCCATAAGGCTAAAGCCACCAGAGGACAGGTGGGTGTCAATGAAACGTCGTGCAAAGTATCTGTGTTTTTTGGACTTGGGGGCACTATTGACCTTGGTGACGGCCAGTTCAACGAACCGCCGAAGGACGGACGAAGTGTAGTGCTCCACGTAGGGGATGCGATATACCAGAGTCGAGAAGAAGAAAGTGTTGATCAACCAACACCTCGAGTAGTAGGGGAGGCCCATCGTGGCGTAGCGAGAGAGTTTTTCCATCCTCTCTTTGATGTCGTGCTCATAGTGTTCTTTGACTACACTAGAGTCGCCAAAAAAGATGCCCAGGTACCGGAAGAGGGTGCCWGGGGGCTGGAAAGACGCCGGGGTGGGCWGGCCCWGWGGGGATTTCGGGGGTGCAGAAGGCCAGTGTGTGGCCAGAATGTACTCGAGGCCGTGATCGGGGGGTAAGCCAACCTGTTGGATGACAGTCTTCAGGGGGTTCAGGAAGAGGAGGGACACTTGCTGAAAGTCGGAGATGACGTTTCCAGCAGCGATTACGTCCTCCTGATCGGCCATGAAGAGGGCCACGTCGTCCGCAAAAGCCGAGATCTTCATCGGCCGAGTCTCCATGGCTACAGGCCTGGCCATGGGGGCGTTGGCAGGGTTGTCGTCGTACCCACGGATGGTAGGGGAGAGGCCAGTCATGGAGGCGTGGAGCTTCCTAATGAACCATCGGGCCGCGGCGATATCGAGAAATGGCGGACTTTTGCTAGTGTCTGTCGTCTTGCTTAGTAAGCGGACAAAATTTTGGAGCTTCAGAAGAGTGCTTAGACGGATTTATTTAACGAAGCAAGAGATACTCACATATACTGGGCGTACTGATTAATACGCCTATAGCTTTATTTCACAACTGAGTGCTTTCTGAGAGAGTTATTCACTTCGAAAATATCAGAGTCATTTGAGGACTTGATGACGGCTAAACTGACTGTAGTATATCAAACAGAGCCAACGAGATAGGTGATCGAGCTCAATCGAGTCATGCGCAAAGAATTTGAGACAGACCATGACATCATTTCTCTTTGTGTGCTGTATATGTGAAGTGTCTTTTCTTATACAGACTTTACCTTACGCACTGAACATAACAAAACCTTGTAGAACACCTCTGATAGCACTAGGCAGTCTCTGTTACAACAGATTCCGTTTCTGATTCTTCTTCTTACATCTACAATTATCTTTCACCCTACATTTTTCCTTTATCGGCTATTGATTATCTACATTCTATCCTCCTTTTTGACTCTACTGTCCAGCAGCTGGCGTTCCTGGAACGTCTTCAGGAACGATCGCAGCTCTTCGTTGACCTGTTCCCAGGTGACTTCCTTCCCCTTGGCACCCACAAGTCTCCCTAGCACAACTTTTTCGTGCTTACTTAGCGGTCCATTCAGCCGGCAAGTCTCCCCCAGCACAGACTCCACCACCCGCAGCTGGTCTGTTGTCGAGTTTCCCTTTTGTAAATGCATTAGCCTCCCGACGACCATCTGTCTATAGTCCATGGTGTCCATAGTCGTCTGGAACTTTGCCAAGAACCACTCTCGCATAGGGAGCCACTCCAGCATGCCAAACCAGCGGCTTTTGTACGCCTGAGTCCACGCTTTGAGCACAGGACCTTTGATAGAGTGGGAAAGAAGCACTGCTCGAGAATGGTTGTCTGCAGCTGTACAGCCCGTTTGAGGCACAAAGGACTCCAGATCCTCGAGGAAAAGCCGTCCGTCTATCTCGTCGCCGATTGCTCCGTAAGATAGAGTCACTCCGGGCGGAAATAACGACATGTACTCGTCCACAATGGCGGGGTTCAGGGGATCAACTCCGTGCCGCCAGTCTCTGAGCAAAGTCACGTGATAGTTCGGTTTGCGGGTCGTCAGCCGGTCGATCTTGGCCTCCAGCAGCGATATGTCGTCCTGCAGAGCCTCAATCTGCTCCTTGAGCGGCTGCACGATTTCCATGGTCGACGTGATGTGCAAACGCGTGCTCAAAGACGACGCGCGATTAACATCTTAATTGAACCTTATCGCGATGACGTAAGGTGAAAGACAGGGGTGGCCATAGTAAGTGAGCAGTCGTCTCCAGGCATATCGGTATCTCGATAGTGGTATCTCGGAAAGTTAAGCGAGAAATTTATTGGCGATAATTATTTTTTGTCGCTCATTGTCCATCCAAAGGTTAAATGGGGGAGTAGGAGGTGTTAGAAAACTGGTGTAGATCATGAGAAGGAGATGCGGTGAGTATCTGGTGGTTGTGTAGCGCGGTAGAAACAATCTGGGACCTTTTTTTGCACTCCTACTATTCTTCTCCGTTTTTCAGTTTTATTATTTTTAATTCCAGAAAATTCAGTTTTAATCATGAAATATTTTCTGATAAGCTCAGTACTCGGCCGATCTGAAATTCAAAGGAATATTCGGAATCTCCAGACTTAGGGGAACACAGCCATACCATTTAAATCGCCCAAATCCGCCGCCGAAAAAAATTCCAGATTTCACAGTTGTATGGCCACATTTTCCAGAAAATCAAAAAATCCGATATAGTGTAGGGGCTATCACATCACGCTCTCATATTGAGAACCGTGGAGACCGGGGTTCGATTCCCCGTATCGGAGGTTTGGTTACGGCCATATCCTGGTGAAAATACGGCTTCCCGTCCGATCAGCCATAGTCAAGCACCAGAGAGCCTAGTTAGTATTGTAGTGGGAGACCATACGAGAATCCTGGGTGCTGTAATCTTTTGCACCTCAAGCGCAGAGGTGCTATAGTTTTTTGTAGGCGGCTTAAACATGTGTCGCTGTGCTTTGCTCATGAGTTTGCTTGAAGCTATTTTTTCCTGCTGTTGATGACTAATGATGCAATTGGGAGAGATCAAATGAAAAAGAAAGGAGTGGGAACTGATATAGGAGATAAGAGCTGTGTCGTGATGTGCTACGCTGATCTATTTTTCATGAGTTCTATCTTATCTCCACAGATCACAGTCACTTCATGTTCACTCAAAGTCGCTGAGTGATCGTGTCCCGGAATGCTAAATGTGGATATGCAAACTGGGATATGCAAAACTGAGATATGCAAAAACTGGAGTTGCAAAACTGGAAATGCGTAAAATCAGAAAATCAGAAAATCAGAAAATCAGAAAACCAGAAAATGCCAAAAAAATATGAAGCCAAGTAAAATAATAGAAGAGTGGGTACATAGAAACCAAGGGAGACAAATAGAACTTTCAGGCCGCTCTAAGCAAAGGTAACATGCCCCGAATACAGCACCTATGATTATCACAACACGATCACTCCCTTCGCTGTCCTATTTTTATTGTCTGTGTGTTGCTGTATTTTTGCTGCGAAATCCAACTCCATATTTCCGACACCTCAAGTTAGTGTCCGTATCTAAGACACTGAGGAGAAGTGAGACACGAGATGAGGGGCTGGTGGGCAAAGCAAGATGAGGCTGGGAGGAAGACACAGCACAGGAAGAGAGGTGACTTCAGAGGTGGCTACAAAGAGGTGGCTTGACTCTTCTTTCAGACTGAAAACGCCACACTCAAACAAAAGTACTTAGTGTATATTTTGCTTAATAAGCCACCACAGCAACGCCTCATTTCCCTCGTTTTCAGATCATTCTCCATTCGCCTTCTAGCACGTATACCCCCTTCATCTCCACTATTTCCGCATGCACTAGCCACGGATCCACTCGCCTCTTTTTGCGCCCCTCGCCTCAACTTTATTGCGATCGGCACTCCGCCAAAGGCCGAGGTGGGGGAAGGTGGTATAGAAGACGTAATAATGGAGATATAGAGATGGTAGTAGCATGGTCGTGTTCTATACATTGGTAGCATCATTTTGGTATACTTATCGTTCACTTCCGTTCAGTACTCCATCTTTTAAACCCTTCCCGTTTCATCCGGATAACCGAGACTTTAGCTTCCTACATGTTGCATGCACACACAATAGAAGCAAGTTTTAACGGCCCAAAAGAGGAGAAGGGGAGGAAATATATACGGAAAAATGCAAACAAAAGTTGAAAAAACATTGCCAAAAATCTCTACTGGTGACTATTTAGCGAAGAAATGTGACGCCAGCTAGTTTATTACCCTAGTTCATCCCCTCACTACCCACAACCATTTTCTCCTACTACACTGATAAACTTTTCCGGTTAGAGTTCTGCAGCAAGATAGAGCACACCAACTATATACAAAATATTTGAGAGCTGCACATCAGATCAGACCTGGGAAACACCACAAAACAACACCCACTGAACCAAATCGACTCGTTCTTTTTTCCATGACAATACTACACGACCTGCAACACCTGCCTGCGGAAATCGCAGCCGAAATCCTCTCCCACGTGGATCTGTGGACCTTACAACAATTGGCAAAAAGCTGCACCAGATGGAGAACTTTTTTGTACACACTCCCTGAGCCCTGGTGGACGCAAAAAATGAATAAGGCAACCGTGGGGTGTGTGAGTCACGCGACTCCTACCAGGGCAACAAATTTCGGCTCTCAAAACGGACACCAGGGCACTTTACCGGCTCTTTCGGAGGTTAGAGACGTCCGAAAAGTCGACTTTGCATTGGAAACGCTCCACAGGGCTGACGGAGAGTCACGTGACCTTCTAGATACGTTCACGCCCTCCGTGTCACGTGCGTGGACAGATTATGAGCTTTCTGAGGAGGATGAGCTTGTGCCCATCGATATGGTGCGTGTTTGGGAGGACGGATCGGTGTACGATGAGCCGGCTGAAAAATGGTCTGAAAAAAATATTGCTCGGCTTGAATCACGTGACGGGCACGTGACGGTGTCGAGAAACGGCATATCCATCACGGTGAAAAGTTCCCCGCTGATTTTGCTTCAGAGGAACAAGAAACAGACCTTTTTGCATGACCAGGACACGCTATACTGGGTTGACTGGGAAAGAGAGCGGATTTTGAAACTTTTCAGTGCTGCAAACATGTCAGATGTGGGTCACGTGTGCGTGGTGTCTGGTCACGTGATCTGCTCCTACTCTGACTGTCTCATTGTGATTGAGTCTCAGTATCCAGAGGCAAACACTGGCAGTATAGTTGAGCCCTTATCTTCTGAATTTTACAGGGTGCCTCTTCCTGCACAACTGGTGGACAAACAGACGCAGGGTCACGTGACTGTGGCTGGTCAGCATGCTCTCTTTTTATTTTCCACGCCTCATGTTCGTGGTTTTGTGGTTGATCTGAATGCCCAAACGATTTATAAAGCTGATATTGGCGATCTTGGCTGTCAGAGTGCGATCTACGGGTTGACAGAGGGTCTCTCGTTGTCTGTGGACGTTGTTAACGTGAGTGAGTGATAATAATGCATTCTGAGTCGTCATCTACCTGAACATAGTCATAGTCATCTAAAACTTGCATTTCACATCTATATATACTATCGTTACAACTTGTAATTTCCCAGCTGAGTCGCGCCCATCTCTTCCTCGTAGGCCAGACAAATGTCCAGAAGCAGCTCGTTCTGCTCCTTCTGGGAGAGTTCTCGAAAAGCCCGAGACATGCAGGTGTATCTGAACTCGAAAGCAATCGCGTCACAGACCTTCTGGGCCTCCTGGCGCTTGCCCTGGCTGTACAGCTCGGTCCACTCGGCAATGGCTCGCTCAATGTGTTTCAGACACTTGAAGAGATCAGTCTCATAGCCTGCCTGTTCGTCCAGCAGCTGTTTGAGGTACAGGTGGTGGTTTTGAAGCGCGGTTTGGCGAGTCTCGGGGTCAGAAGAAGACATCTGGGACCGGAACCGGTTGTGGGCAGCCTCATGGGCACACCGGATGTTCATGAGGTGCTGGAAGGGGTCAATGGGTCGACCAAACATGGAAGGAGTGCCGAAAATAGACATGGTAAAGAAGAAAAGGAAAAGTAGAGAAGAGAAGAGGAGATGGTCTGTAATCTGAAGAGAAATGGATGGCAGCTCGAGGGCTTATAAAGATTTCAGGAGAAGAGTTCCCATAATACACCCCATGGGGTCCATGGAGTACAGAGCTGCCATAAACAGAAGGAACAGGGAAATGCATAAAGTAGACCTAATAGGGGCAGGAAAAAAGCAAGAAAGCGGAAATACATGCGGCACGGATTAATATGGGCCAGAAATGAAGTATTTGAGTTTGCGCGGGAAGAAAAAAAAATTGAGCTGTAGGGGAATTGAACCCCTGGCACCTGCTAACAACTGAATGGAAGGCAGATATGTTACCACTACACCAACAGCCCTTTTTGAAGACTATTTTTAGGGGTGTTTGGGAGTAGCAATGGTGATATCTGCTTATGTAATCGGTTGCAAAATAGGGGCGGTATTGCATGTTGGTATGTAGCATGGTATATATTGGGGTCAGGTGAGCGATATTATGGTGTTTTATTTCGGTATTTGTCTAAATTGGGAATTTTGCGTGGTTTCTCGATTTGGAAGAATAGAGCAGTGTAGGTTATGGGGTATTAGGTGACTGCATCATAGGTTATGAGGAATGTAAGAGTTGGTAAAAATATCAGATGAACGAATAGACAATAGGGGTGCCCTGTTTCTCTTATTGGTGCGATATAAGAGGTTCCAGAATGATTTATTGTTGAGCTACAATCATGTACAATTAGATTAAGTACATCTTCTTAGTAAAGGATGATTGATTTGTATGAAACTTACTTCATTAGTCTATTCATCACATAGTGTATTCCCTAAACCACCCCTTCAATCCCTTCGTTTGACTTAGCAATACCCTCTTTCATCTTCTCCAACGTCTCTCTAGCCTTGGAATAAGACTGTTTTATTTCGTCCAAAATGGCGTTTCGAGACTGTCTCTCGTCTGCCTGTTTCAGTCGCTGTTCCCAAAGAGCAGCTATCTCTAGTCTCACAGCTGTAGTGTCCATTTGCGTATTGTATGGAGAGTGTCCAAATTGGGGCTGTCATCTAGTTATAGGGTAAACACAAACTTGACCAGTCAAACGAGGGTGTTTGGAATTGGGTAAAAATAGCATATTTGTAGCAGTACTGTATAATGATATGTCGGATACTTGACAGCTCTTCTTACTGTACAATAGTTTTAGAGGCTTATATCTGTCTCCTTTCTGTACTATCAGCCTCAACTGCGAAAAATAGGAATGTCTATATCTCGAAATATATGCAGTGGAAGGGTGGAGAATGTTATATAAAAGTGATTGGGTCTTTGAGGGCATCAATCTCATATATTTCATTCCATGTTTTCATGAATGCTCATCTCAGATTCTTAGATCAGTCTGACGGTCACTGAAGCAAAGCCTTACGGTCATAGAAGTTTATTGACCAGATATATAGACATGGGAAGCTAATATGGTGAGTATTCCAAGCTGTAGCTACCTATGGGCAAAACTCTTTTTACATTCGGATCTCTACATGCTGTTTTAGGGAGTCTTATTGGTGGTCAGAGTAGAGATAAATCTTACGATCATAGAAATTGACATAGAAGAGCTATTGACAGGGAAAGATAAAACTTTGGTTGTTTGGAACTGTAACTATTCTGTAATAGCTTTCAATTTCAAGTGTGATATCTACTGGTGCTTCCAGCGTGGATGAGGAATAGCTACCATAGGCTAGAATGTTTGGATCACAGTATTGTTAGGAAACACGATTTGACATTGAAATTTTGAACAGATGTTAGCTATTTGAAAGCTTTTCGTGCTAGCGGTAAAGGTCTGTATTAGTTGCAATGGTCGCAGATGGTATTTGAGCGCTGCTTTTGTGGCTATGCTAGACCGTGTAAATCAGTACGATCATAGATATTTATAGATTGGAGGTTCTGACATGAGAGCTCAAAATTGAAATTATTAGAAGACAAACTGTCCATCTGCTATAATTACATGCTTACTTCTCAAGATCAATACCCTTTCTATTCATATTTCATGGAACACGAAGATAAACTCAGTTCTCTCTCGTATCTCCTAACTTTGATCAGGCGATAACCTAAACACAGAACTGAAGAGAATTACCTGAATGACATTGAATTATGTTGAAAGACGTCACTAAGTCACAGAAGTTACAAAACACGCCGATCACGTTTTCACAATCTATAGGTCAAATTCCCAAACACGGTCATACCCAGATGGTGGGAAACAAAACATACCAGAACATTGGCAACCAAAACATGAACGGCAAAAAATATGTTCTTTGAATTGCAGCACCCAGGATTCTCGCATGGTCTCCCACTGCAATACTGACTGGGCTCTCTGGTGCTTGACTATGGCTGATCGGACGGGAAGCCGTATTTTCACCAGGATATGGCCGCAACTGGCAGAAAACCGGTTTTGAAAGCCAAAGGACGTTGTTTAGGTCACGTGATCGGTGGTTTCTGCTGAATTTCAATAGTTAATGGAGAAACGATAGCTGATCTAAGACTTAATACTGAAACCACATGATGACTTCATAAAATCCTGACAGTCGTTAGTGGTTGTTGGTCCCTTGGATGACTTCAGTAAATGCTACAGCATCCGTAGCGTTGAACATATTTGACATACTCATGAGACACCTTGACCAACTTCAAAAGAGCAGACTTCTGGCTCAACTCTAAGTCTTTAGGCTCGAGTTTTTCAAGAATATCCGCAAAATCACCCTTTAGTGGTATCAAAATGATGGAAAAATGAAGCTGGTTTTAACGGTATTAGTACCGAGTGCGTGGTGCTACTGGAACCTTTTTTATTCGACTTTTAGACCGACGTCCAAATTAAGCTATAGTCAATCACACTTGGTTCACACACATTTTATGAACATCTCAGGATCAACATGTTCGTGGTATCAAAATGATAGTAGAAAGCAGCCAATTTTGAAGGTGTCAGTCTTTAATGTGTCGTGCTTACATATCAAGATATATCTGACTTCTGGCTACACAGCCACATTAAGCTATAGGCGAATTCGTACAGTTTTTGGATACCTCGGAATCGACCTGATCTTGGTATCAAAATGATCTCCAAAAAGAGCTGATTTTGGTGGTAGTAGTGGGAGTTGAGTGGCGCTTCTGGCTACGGATATATTTGACGTCTAGTGACATCTCCAAATTAAGCTATAATCACTCGACTCATGTTTTTTTCGCACAAATAGTTGAAGTATAACAAAAAAAAAAAAATATTAGAATTGCAGAAGCCTAGAGGCAACGACCCTTGGGCTCAAAGGTGAGACTTCGACTCACAAAACAGAGTTCCCTGCGTCAGGCTGGATTGGTGCATACCTCAACAGATACATTTGCCTCAAAACATCATGACAAGTCAAGGTGGGGTTTTCAGCCCCAACTTACTGCATGTACATATATACTCCTCTTGTTATTACACGTAGAGGCATTGACTCATAGACGTATAGTAGCATGGACAAAGACAAAATATCCAGCATATTCATCGTCTCTACCATCCCACTAAACGCCATTCCGATTTTATGATAACTATCCCTGACGAACTTTTTCTTCAATTCTAGTTTCACTACCAAATTAAGCTATAACGAGTTCGAAAAATATGATTGGAATAAGTATAATCAACAGAAAAAACAAGCAGGAGTTTTTCTACATCTCAGATTTGTGCCATTAGCGGTATCAAAATGGTCAGATGAGGGAGCTGCGTTCAATGGTCATAGTCTAGGTTGAGTAGCGCTATTAAATGCTCTTCTATTTGACTCCTAGTATTACCAGCAGTTTAAGCTATAGTGAGCTCGAAATTCTTAGTAAATGGAGTAAGTGTAAAAAACAATTCTGAAAAAAATTCTATAGACTTTGTAATATACCCTTTTGTGGTACCAAAATGATCAGAATGAAATGCTGGATACGATATTAATCGTCCCTATTGAGTGGCGCTATTATTTTGTTATGAATTTGATCTCCATTACTCCTGACAAATTAAGCTATAACAAACTCGAATTTCGATTGTCAAGTTGCAAGCAATTTTTCCCTACCTCGGAAGTGGCTCGTTGGTAGAACTAAAATGATCATGACAAACAACTGAGACTAACCATGCTACAGTACCGGTATTCCAAAATTAGTGGCGTTTCAGGTCACAGCTATACCTAACTTCAGGTTTCATAGCCAGATTAAACTATTTCTGCTTTAGGCAATTTTCTAGATTCTCATAACCAACCCGAAACTCAAATTAAGTTCGAAGCAATATTTCCAAACTTCAGAATTGACCCGTTCGTGGTATCAAAGTGATCAAGAGAGACAGCTGAGACTGGTAATGCTAGACTAAAATGAGTGGCGTTTCCAGTGTCAAATATATTTGACCTCTAGTTTCTGCCAAATTTAAGCTATTGCTACTTTTCGCAGTTTTTTAAAGTCTCGTAATTTCCGCGTTGGCGGTATGAAAATGATTAGGAAAGGGTGGTGAGATCAGAATTACTAGTCAGAGACGAGTGGTGCTTCTGGATGCCGTTTTATTCGACTTCTGGTGAAATCAAAAATTTAAGCTATAGTTTTCCAAAAAAAGGTTTCTCGAGCAATTATTTGATGTCTCAAAAACTACCCGTTCGTGGTATGAAACTGATGAGAAAAACAATCTGATATGAGTGGTACTAGTCAACAGTGAGTGGGGCATCGTAATTCACGTTTGCTCAACCTCTAAATTGATAGCTAAATTAAGCTATAAAAGCAACTTTCATCAGGAAAGTAATTTCCCGAAACCTCAGAATGGTCCTGTCATTGGTATCAAAATGATCAGCAGGATAGTCTCAACTTAACCGTGCTAGTTGGAGGCGACTGGTGCTTCTGGGTCATTACGAAATCAGCTTGCACTAATTAAGCTATAATGAGTCGACTCGATTTTGGAGAATTTTTGTAGAAAATTAGATTTAGGCCGTCAGTAGAATCAAAATGATCAGAAAAAGGAGCTGGTTTTCATGGTAACAACCGCAGGAACACTGTGCTAATGGTTACAAAATTATTTTTAAGCTATAGTCAGTCGAAATTATTTTTTTGAAAATAGTCTAACTGCTTTAAGGCCGCATAAGCCTGCATTTATTTGTAACGCTCAGCCATTTGGAATCGTAAATACCTCCCAGGCTAGGTTCACGCAAGCTGCTAAGTCTATTGAGGCGACCGTCCTTTTGGGAATTTAAATAAATGTTTCCAGCAACAGGCAAGTTGATTATAGCTTAATATTGCAGTCTAACCAGAGGTCGAATAAAGGAGAATACATACACGCCACTCACCTAGGACTATCACCATCGAACTCAGCTAATTCTTTTGATCATTTTGATACCAATAATGGCTAAAATTGGAATTCTAAAATAATGCTTTCCTTTTTTTGGGGAGCATAATAGCTTAATTTCGCTATGTAACCAGAAGTCCTATATTGTCTTTTCTAGAAGAACCACCCACCTCAGCCTACCACTGTTGAGCTCAGCTCGTTTTTTTGAACATTTTGATACCACCATCACTCCAATTTCGAGGTTGCAATAAATGCTTTTAAATTGACCTGGCTTATTATAGCTTATTTTGACAGTATAGTGAGACGTAACTTTTAGAGGAATCTAGAAGCACCACTCGTTATTAATCCACGTTCAATCTTCTAGTTTTACAGCTAAATTAGCCCAGCCAAACCTGGTGGATTCGGGTTCCTCAAGATCAGCACCTCCGGCCCCAACTTCCGTCTCTTACGAGTATCCTTAAGACCACAGAAAGAAGGGTTTGTACTCTTGAGGCTGGTCAGCTGCATTGCGTAACACAAAGAACTAGTTACGAAGCAACTGCAGCACAGTTGGGGCAAACGGTTGTCCAGGAGACGAACATTAGGTAATATATACACAGAAACGTTAGTGATCTGGATTAATACCTGAACTGATACGAAAAGAAGAGATTACCAACTACAAGTGCGAATATTCAAATGTCGAACAGGCTACATGATGACGAAGCTGAGAAAAGGTACCAAAAGTATCTAAGACGATGTGGGAAATATCGAGCAATGAAACACAGTCTGGTTGATTAAAGGCGTCAGCTTGAGATATATTTCCATTCGAGAATGAAACATGCTCGGAGGCAAGTTCCAATGTTCTTCAGGCGGCATTTTGTGATTTATTAGCACAAATCGTAAATGGAATAAGTGCATCAAATTGATTGTAATTTTTCGAAACTTCAGAATTGCCCTATCATTGGTATCAAAATGATCAACAAAATCATTAGAATTAAATGAAAATAGTCTGAGGTAAGTAGCTCTATTTGCCATCCATTTATATGACCACTCGCCATACCGAAACGCTACATTGGTGGTCTCAAAATGATCAGAAAAATTGCATGAGCTTGATGATGCTAGTCCCAGGTGAGTGGTGCTTGTGGATCTAGATCTTTCCGACTTCCAGTCAAACATCCAAATTAAGCTATTCAGTGGAGGAAATTCTGAGTATTCCTGACCAGACACTCTCTGTGCCGTAGCTATCGTTACTGTATCGGCAACCTGCTCTACTTGTTCCTTTGACGCAAGCTCCATTGAGGGTTTGTAAAGGGACGGTCCTCATCAAAGACCGGCTTTCATGAAGAGAAGTTGCCGAGTGCAGACATCTGTTTTGTTACTCTCTGCCATAGGCACGGCCTCGAGTACAAACGTTAGCATATCGCTCTCAGTATCACTCGACAGATACAGGCTGGTTTCTATCTCAGATTTGTCCTCCGTTCCTTAGTATCTCACCTTTACTGCCTGTGGGTTGCTAATTGTCTTTTTTCACTTCAGAAGGTACAGTACATGGTTGTCCACAAGTCCAACAAACGGTACAGTGTTGTGCAGCGTGGTGGAGAGAACAGTGACAAAAAACGAAACATCATCATTTGGGCTCGGAAGTTCGATTAATACAAGATAAAAACTGGAGAAGATAGGTCGTGCGCTCTACCACGGGTAGAATTACAACTCTTTGGTTCTGTATTGATTAGCCAAAAACACACAATCCACAAGCAGTCCATTCTTGCCCAAAACGTGCTGAAACTGCAAGTTATTGTCTTCGTCACGGTATTTCCTCCATCTCTTCACCCGCCAATATCCATAGCTACGACCGTTGGTTTCGTTCTCCAATTTTTTTTTTTTTTTATTCTAAAGATGCATTATAGCTATATACCTAGAGCCGGTTATTGGCGTTCAATGAATCTTACACTGCATAATCGTTTTCGGGGCTCG
>BCJD01000002.1:259990-483874 GCA_001600195.1 Yarrowia keelungensis | reverse complement strand
AAGGCCTCCTGCCATGAGGGGCTGGTAGATGAGCTCATCGTTGAAAGTGCGTTTGCCGTCCTTATTCTCGCCTGTCAGTCGACCGTTGATCTTGTCACAGCAAATTTTAGTCAGCACTTTTCAGATTGTGGTGGCCACGTTTTCTCGGTTTTTAACGAACGGGCATTCTGGCCGAGTGGTCTAAGGCGCCAGGTTCAGGTGACTGAATCAATATCCTGGTCTCTCCGGAGGCGAGAGTTCGAATCTCTCGGATGTCATTTTTTGCCGGCAATTTCAAAATTAAGGTTTTGCTATAGGCATCCGATTCAAGAGGTCTACAAGTACAGCAGAACATACCGAGTGGATTGTCTTGATAAAATACAGAAACGGATTCTCCATGCTGACTCATCACCTCCCCTCTCCTATTCTACTCGTACTTGTACGTATTCTACTCTACTCTTCTAATTCATGCATTGTATTGGTATCTATGTCTGCTTGAGAAACTCCTCCATGTTGAGATGAGGGCTTCCTGTGCCCGAGCGGGTCTCGTGGATGGCTCCCAGGGCGGCCGGATCGGGTCCGTCTTCGAGCTCCGCCTCTGTGGACGACGCGTCGGACCGATCACTCTTTTTGCCGCCGAAAAAGCTCAGTTTGCCGACATTGAACTTGGCCGACGAGGATGAGCCCTTTCTGGGCGACGTGAGCGTTCGAATACCCTTCTGGATGATACTTTCTCGTCCGTTGGAGTCCTTGGAGCCGTCGGTCATGACGCTGTACTCACTGTGGGTGCTGGAAGCTCCATGGGGTTCGGCAGAGTCGTCATACAGCTCTCTGGGCTGCTCAAACGCCTTGAACCCGGGCGCAAAGGGTCCTCCTCCGGTAGACGAGCCTCCGTACGAGTCCACAGACTGGTTGCTCCAGTCCTGTTCTCCTGAGGGAGATCCAGACCACTCGGAAGTGCCGAAGGAAGGGCCGAAAATGTTGCCTCCAGGCGAATTTGATCTGTTCCACGACGCCTGGAAGGGATCGAACGCCTCGGGGGCCACCAGCAGGTCCTCGTTGACCTCCTTTCCTTCCTGCTTGCGTTTGTTGCGGAAGAAAAGGGAGCCCTTGTTAGCACCATCAGGAGGAGGAGTAGCCTTGCCCCTGTTGAAGCCAAACATGCCAGACAGCCGTTTGGGACGGGTCACGGGCGAGCTCGTGTCCATGTCAAAGTCCTTGGAGAAGAACGAGGGGCTGTTGGGGTCTTCGGAGGAAACTCGGAAGGCGTCAAACGAGCTGGAAGGAGAAGAGGTCTGAGCATGATGACTGGGGTATGTGGGGCCCTTCATGGGCAGCTCGTCAATGGCCTCGAAAGACGACTGAGTCAGTGAGTCGTTGAGATCGTCAGCACCAAACAGGTTGGACGGCAGAAACATCTGAACGGCAGTGTTGAAGTTCTCGTCGCCTTCAAATGCAGAGGGGCGTCTGGCTTCAGGAACGGGAGCGCTGGAAGAGATAGGCATGTCCCTTAAAGCACTCGACACCGGCACATCCTTCAAGACACTCGACATTGGCACCTCATTCAAACCGTTCGACGAAACCTCATGCCTCAAGCCGCTAGACGATCTCTCGTGGCCTAGGGAACCAGCCATGGGCAGCTCGTTCAAGCCGGTGGACGACATTTCACGACTCAGAGCATCATGCTTCAGATCAGGCCGGATCATGTCTCTACTGCTTGAGGCAAAGTCAAAGCTCGACGTGGAATTGTCCATGATCTGCGACGAGCTGTTGTTGGCGCTCGCAACCACCTGGAACTGCTGGTACTGGATTTTCGCAGACTCCAGCAGCCGGGTAGCTTCTCCGTACTCTCCATACACCTGAACATATCTCTGTTCAAGCTGCCGTTGAACATCCCTCCATTTCTGGTCAAGATCAGTATCAAAGTGGATCTGTTGACGCAGAATCTCGGCTTTTCCGTCTTTGGTCCCCTCCAGAATCTTCAACAACGTGTCGGGCGAGTTGTTGGCGTCGTTTCCGCGGTTCGAACCTGCGTACTCGGCCAGCGACTTTCTGAGCGAGTCCAGCTGGCGGATTTCTCCGGTCATACTCCGCACCTCGTCCTCCACTGCCGCAAGTGACTTTTGCAGCGACTCTGCCTCGGCCACCTTCTTATTTGCGTTTTCATGGTACGTTTCCGTGTCTGTCGACGCCAGGTCCTCCGTCTTGCGCTCCATGATCTGCGACGTGTTGATCCACTTGCTCTCCTCCACCTCCATGCGTTTGAGCGTCTGTTCGAGATGCTGCAGCTGCTTGTCGACCTTGGCTCTGTGCAGTTCAATGTTCACCTTTTGGTCCTCGAGGGCCTTCATTTCCGACCTCAACTGGCTTCGTGACACGTCATCCTTTTTTCTCTGTGCACGCAGCTCATGCGACTCCTCCTGCAGCTTGTTTTCCATCGCCACGAGTTCCTTCTCCACCTCCCGGAACTGCATGTTGGCGTCTCTGATCTCCTGCTGAGCAGCCTCAACCTCGGCTGTCAGAGACTCCACCGTGTAGGCCGACTTGTCGGGCGTCAGTTTCTTGCTCCCCGAGTGTTTGTGTTTCTTGTGTTTGAGCGTGGACGCCGTGGATGTGGGAATGCTAGTAGAAGTCGAAGTCGAAGTAGATGCAGAGGTTCCCGACGTTCCCGACGTTCCAGAGGCAAGAACCACGAAATGCGGCGTTGCAGGGTCCATAAGGATCGGTGCCAGCGAGTCCAGAGACGGATGCTGTGTTCGTTTGCGCGTATGGACACGCACAGTCGTCGTGTTGCTGCGGTACTGGTTGGCGTTGACTGTAAGTACATTCACCGAGTACGTCTTGTCCGGCTGCAGGTTGGTAAGTACCACAGACGTGCTGCGCGAGCTCTCGCCGGCCTTGATGCCGTTCACCTCGATGATGTGTTTGTGTGCTGTAGTTTTCTCCGGTTTCGGCCACCGCAGAGTCACCGAGGAGTCGGAAACGTGATCCACGCAGATTTCGGGTCGTTCCGGAATATCCACGCCTAACAACCGGATCAGCGTGGTCGCCGGGATCTTGAGTAGCCGCGTGGCACGATGCAGCAGCCAAAAGACCGCCAGAATCGTCGCTATCAGACCCATCAAAAGTGTGTGTGTGTGGAGTAAGGTGTGTCGTGATGGTCAAAAAGAAGGTTGGGAGTTTTTGACAGGGTGCAGGATTAGTCAGCGCAAGACGAAAGGAGAGGAGACTGGTCTGTTGATGAAGGGAAACGTTAGCAATAAGTTTGAGGATGTTTTTTTGTGTCAAATAATCACTACAGTTGTACTATACTCTGATTGGATGGTTTCCAGTGCTACGGAAACATACCATAATATGACGTCCTAGAGTGCTGTAATTATCGTGGTGTTGGAGGAAACAGGAAAAGTGTTCAGTAGGATGGAGTCACGTGATTTGGCTGAAAATGGAAATGTGATCTCTTGGACGTGCCAAATTCATGGTGAGCAAAAAAAAACACTCAAAGAGCACTTACGTCACCCTCCAATAACCCCCTCCATCTCTCCATGATCTATTATCGTGGTGAACTTAAATCAAAGTCGGAAGTGAGGGAAGTGTCTTGATCCAGGGAATAGTGAATGATCTATGAGACGAGAAAAGAAGAAAGAAGGTTCCGGACAGTAATTTGCATTAGAGAGACTTTCTCAAATGCCCAGAAATGCTCCTTTTCAAATTAGTGTCGTCTACCCCTATCACTGTTGCATGCTTAATAGCTTGGTAGGCTTACATAATAATTACAACACTGTACTTGTACTGATAGTTGTACTGGTAGCTGAACGGCAGATCTGAAATATGTTCCGGTCAGCTTTTAGGAAGATCAGATAGTCATTTACCAAAGATCCACAGCTTTTGACTGCAAATGGTGGTACATGTTATGGCGAGTCACGATAATAGTTGGATTTAGTTGACATGTCTACAATAGTTGACACGGTTTGTTACAATTTACCTGAAGAACAGATGACTGATTTCACCACTTGTTTGATGTCATATACAGCTGAAAGAAAGCCCTGTGTAACACATGAGCACTACAGAAACAATACTCTCTCAACAACACCAGTCAATACTTTTTTACTGCACTTCAGCACTTCTCAAAATGCCAAGCACTTGCTTACATAAGCAAATATGACTAAGCAGACTTCGACTTCAGGTAAAACAGCTGAACACCCTTGTCTCCACACCATCTTATTCTCCACTATCCAAGCTCCATTTCGATACTAATATCTTCCCTATTCACATACTACAGTTGGGGCCTTATGGCGTGCAGGAAAAAGTGTGGTCCCAACATTGTAGGCTGCGTATGTTAAGACGGGACCACGGTGTGCGATCCGACGAAATAATTGCCAAATCTTACAACCTTATTTGATATTAGGTTTGGAGTGAACGGATTCGAAAAAAAACCTGAAAAAAAGGTGATAGCGCAGAGTGATTTGAGAGAGTGTGAGCTTGTTATAATGCCCGAAAACAGTGTCTCTCGTAAAGCACATTTGATTCACGATCCCGCTTTCTTCTCAAACTAGATATTAAGTAATTTCCAAATAAGGTTGTGTGTGTTATGTAATACTGGATTACGTAATTAACGAGCCGCACGGCTGGGGGTTGTGTTGTGGCAGTACAAAATAGGGTCGTAAAGTGAGGAATTTAAACGATAATCTTGTACATGCATAAATGAGGCCTAGTTACTACACTTTTCAAGTTTCATTGTTCTTACCTCACTTTTGGACGTGTTATGACAGCGGCTATTTTGGCTTATGTAATCACATGAAAGTGATTTTTGTGGGAGATTTCGTTACAGAAGAGATAGGTTTTGTAATTTCAAATAAAAAGGGTGCTTCAAATGGAGTAGAATGGTATACATATTGTACTATGCTGCATAAGAAAGTCTTGACTTCTAGGACTTATTTTAGTTGAGATTAGTTTTTCTGAGGTCAGGTCATAAGTAGTGTAATAAAAGAGAAGAAGTTGGTTTATATATACGAGAGAACACGGAATCGTTTGTTTTTTTACGTGATACAAGTATTTTATGCATCGGCTGGGCTTCACGATTCGATGACTGTGGGTCTTGTGTGTGTTTGGACTTTTTTGAGAGAGTTGTGAGATGTTGAATATGCTTACATAAGCAAGTGATTACATAAGCTGGGTGTCTCTTCTCAAATTGGAACCCAATTATTGAGATTCTCAGAAATGCACCGTTGGTGGTGTCAAAGTGATCAGAAAAAGAAGCCAAGTTTAATGGCAACAGTCGGAGGTGTGTGGGGCTTCTAGTGGCAGAATTGTTTCACATTCAGCTCTACAGCCGAATTAAGCTATCGCTGATTATACAAGCAAAAATTTGGAACCTCAGAATTGATCCGTTCCTCGTATCGAATCAATCAGGAAGATCATCTGGTTTCGATGGTACTGGTGCGAAGTGAGTGGCGCTTCTGTAGGCTGTTTTGTCCAGCTTCTGTCTATACATTAAGCTATACTACACAAAAAGAAATTGGAACTAGTTTTCGTTAATGTCAGAACTGACCCGTTCGTGGTATCAAAATGATCAGAAAAAGAATTCATGATGGAAGGTGGCGGTCCGAGGCAAGTGGCGCTTCTGAGTTCAGATCTATTCGACATTTAATTTAAGCTATAGCCAATCGACTCATGTTTGAAGCAATTATCTGAATTTACAGAATTGGTTCGTTAGTGGTATCAAAATGATCGGAAGTAAGGGCTGAATTCAATGATTGTGGTACTAACTGAGTAGCGTTGTCTTCTCTCAAGATATTCGAGTACTCGCTATACAGGTAAATTAAGCTATAGCCAGCTACGTGAGCCCAAAAACATGCTAGTGAGCCATATGAGCTTGCAACACTTGCTAAAGTATCAATTGCACATTCTCAAGTTTACAAATTACTTTTCAAATCAGTTTTTCTTGGAATTTTCCAAAATTTATTTCCACTCTTTTCACCTCCTCGGCTCCATTTCCACCCCCGACCTCAACCTGCCTTCGTGGCCAAGTGGTAAGGCGCAGCACTAGTAATGCTGAGATCATCAGTTCAAATCTGGTCGAAGGCAGCCTGATTGGTCAGCCAATTATTTTTGCTCTCTGTTGGTGTCTTTTTTCCCTTATTGGTTGGAGACGGGGTCTGTTTTTCAAGTTGTCTCCAAAGGACATCGAATGTAATGACAAGAGGTTAAGGCCTCTCATGAGAGGCTGGTATGATGTCCATTTCGAACCTTAGCTGATAAGACCTTCATATATCACTTCCATTGCTCCTGCATTCGGCAGACGCTTATTGAGTCTTGGATTCGAGCTCTGCCAGGTTTTCAACTTCTCAAGGTGATTACCGGTACTGAAACTGATGTGGCGTTGAGGTGACTTAAACGTCTTCCAGGTCCCGAGCTACTCCAAGGTACCTGCGGCGTCTGAGACCAGGAAGGAAGGAGCTTGGGTGACCAGCGACAGTGTGGGGTTGTCGGACAGCGAAGAACAAATAGACATGTTGGTCCAGGTTTGTGAGAGACGAGAGCAAACGTGGAAAGTGTCTGAAGGGTTCTCATGAGGGATGTCGTTAGTAAGCCTTCGTTGGTCGCCTTCATTGAGTTGGCATGAACATGAAGGGATTAATATTACGGAGTACTGTCGTATACTTGTAGCTGTCGTTGTGACAAGAAAGCCAAGGCGAAAAGCCCTCTTAACCTGGTGTGTTGATCATTTTGAACAGAACATTTTCGTGTTTGTTTTGAGAATTGTGTTTGTGTCACAAGCCGACGTGGTCCTTGTCAAGTGAAGATGAGCGTTACTCATGATGATTCCTTCCCTCTATGCCTCATAAGACATTGTTGTTTGTTGCTTAGGATGCTGATGTGGCTGGATTTTGGTGATGATGTTATACAGTGATAAACTGTGAAGAGAAAGATATGTAAACAGAGACGTAAATAAGCTATAGGTCTCAAATAATCTATAGGTGTAAATAAGCTATAGGTGTACGCACGCTATAAATAGATCTCATTCAGCTGTACATCTGATTAAGCTATAGACCGAAATAAGCTATATAGGTGCAAATAAGGTATAGACCAAATTGTGCTATAGAAAGCAAAGCCATCAGTCATAATAGTAGCAAGACGAGTATTGAAGTAATAGCAATCATTCACTTTCAGTTACTCGTAATCCTTTCATTATCTACAATGTCTTCACTTCTGTTTCTAAACCAAAGTAAAGTTTTAGTCCCATCTTGTCTTGCATAATCGACGCTAGTAAGGCTCTGTGGAATTACTAGAGCTCAAAGATGCCGTCAACATACTTTACTAGCACCAGGTGACGGCCTCTAATCATGTAATAAAAGAGACCACTTTTAACTTATGTGCCCCTTGTGACTTGAAAACTCGAACCTCTAAGCAAACATCATCAGATTCATGTGGAATGGTACTTAGTAGGCAAACTAACTGACGATCAGTTTCGAAAACATCAAATGGTCTACATTCGTAAGCTCTACTATTAGGAAATTGCAATTTTGACATTGGCCAGAAACTCGTCTCTTTCAGCTTCACTTGGTTCTCTGACTCACCCTCAAGCAGAGGTAGCCAAAATGAGTATCAAAATGTCCATGAGAACGAGCTGTGCTCTGAATTACTAGTCAGAGATACAAAGTGCTTCTGCATGCTGGTTCATTCCACTTCTGGCTATGCAAAGAAACTACGCTATAGTCAACCACCCTGTTGTTGGAGAAATAAGCTGATGTCTCGGAAACGACTTGTTCGTACTGTAGTTTCAAACTGACGAGAAAAACAAGCTGGGAATAGTGGTGCTGGTCAGACGTGAGTGGGGCTTCTTATTTCGCATATATTCAACTTTCAATTCGATAGCTGAATTAAGCTATATGAATGACTTCCAAATTGAAACTAATTTTTCGAAACCTCATAACTGACGAGTAAGTGGTATCAAAATGATCAGCAGGACAAGCTCAGTTTAGCCGTGCTAGTTAGTGGCGACAGGTGCTTCTGGATCATTACGAAATCAGCCTTCACTAATTAAGCTATAAGGAGTCGACTCGATTTTGGGGAATTTTTGTATAATTTCGGATTCAGGCCGTTAGTAGAATCAAAATGATCAGAAAAAGGAGCTGATTTTCATGGTAACAACCGGAGG
This sequence comes from Yarrowia keelungensis, assembly GCA_001600195.1. Lineage (NCBI taxonomy): Eukaryota > Fungi > Ascomycota > Dipodascomycetes > Dipodascales > Yarrowia > Yarrowia keelungensis. Next base: position 475,737 of record BCJD01000002.1, on the reverse strand, counting down.
TACACTGTGTTGCTGGATAGAAGATTATTTTTAAGCTATAACCAATCCACATTATTTTTTCGAAAATAGTTTAACTGTTTTAAGGCCGCATAATCCTGCATTTATTTGTCACGCTCAACCATTTCGAATCGTACCTCCCAGGCTAGGTTCATGCAAGCCGCGAAGTCTATTTATTATTTAATTCATGTCGCAGAACCGAAGGACGAGATTTGAAATCAGTAGTTGAAGACACCAAGTAAATTGGATGGACAAATATTTAGTATGATCAAATATCTACAAGTAAGTGGTTGACGACTTCGTGTTCAAGTTCTTTACAATATCGAATGTTCTGAGTGGTGCCATCCTATGCGTTTTTCGTGTAAAAGTTTGGCAAAACATGACCACAATTAATTGCCATTTTATTAGGCCTTAAACGGGTTAAGGTTTGATTACGTAACCGAACGAGATGGGGCACTTTGACCGAGTCACTGACCCTCTGAAATTTAACATACAATGAAACGTACGTATTGATGGACACCTCGAGTCATCCTGGAAATGAGATTTTCTGATATCACAACGTGTCGAAGCTGTGTGAAAGTGTGGAACAAAGGTCATGTAAAGGGTGATAAGAGGCTTAGCAAACTTCTAGAAAGATATGCTATTTCACATTGTATTCACGTGATATATTCACGGTCACGTGACACAAAACACCCCCAAACTCTCCCCTAACCCACTTTTTTCCAGTTGCGGCCATATCCTGGTGAAAATACGGCTTCCCGTCCGATCAGCCATAGTCAAGCACCAGAGAGCCCAGTTAGTATTGTAGTGGGAGACCATACGAGAATCCTGGGTGCTGCAATTGAAAACGTATCTTTTTGCCCTTTTTATCGTATTTGGCACTCTTTGGCTTCTGTTCTGTCTCCAACCTTTTGACATCTCATGTGACAGTGTTGAGAAGAAGATGTGATTTTGAGGGTGTTCAGGGCATATGACAGAGGAGTTTGTATGAGATGAAATGTTCACAATGAGTGTTCAAGCCGATTGGGACAGTTTTAACAGATACAAGTCAAAAATTCGATTTATTGAGTCGCTCTTTGTTCCACGGCTGAGAGGTCAGCTTACAAGCCTCGCAGATCTCATTAAGAGACCATTGAAGATGTAGAAACATCTTATTCCATTAATTGAGCATATATAAAGGTAGTCTCTCTACTCTCACCAACTCCACCTTGTTTCCATGTGCACGAAGTAAACATTTTCCTCATAACTCTCCCTGTCATAACGAAAATCACAGAAAAGGTATAGATGGGTCTTAACTCGATCGATACTTGGTGGAATTGAGCCAGCTTACTTTCTAGCTACTTTGTGCATTGTAACAAACATTTAATCTCATACAAACTCCTCTGTTGCATCCCTCCAACACCCGTATAAGTGCATTTTCTTCTCATTCCAGTCACATTTTCTGTGACGTCATAACTCCCCTATAACTCATCCTAGAGCTTAGAAGATTAGATAGACTGCAATCGATGTTGCCCCTTTACTCTACTAGAATTGTATACTTCTCAATTTGTGCACACAGGACCCCTAAGACTCACTTCTAATTCCACCCAATCATATGCCCCAAAACCTCACCACCTTAAAGTGGTGATGTTCGACTTGGGCGTAAATTAAGGCCAATAATTGAGGCCCAAAAGTGGGGTCACGGCGAGATGGTCAAAATTCGGAAAAGTGTATCACACAGAAACAGGCCGAAAGTAGTATCAAAATGATGGCCGGAATCTGACAATCTCAATGCATCTGTTGAATCTTGTATAGTGTCACTCAGTCCTGCGTAATCAACAGATCTTTTTTCCTCTCACAAGTAAGCTATAAATCTCACAAATAAGCTATAACTAACATCACCACCTTAAGGTGGTGATGTTTGACTTAGGAGTAAAGTAAGGGTAATAGTTGAGCCCCAAAAATGGGGTCACGGCGAGATGGTCAAAATTTGGAAAAGTGTATCACACAGAAACAGGCCGAAAGTAGTATCAAAATGATGGCCGGAATCTAACAAGTTTAATGCTTCTGTTGAATCTTGTATACTGTCACTCAGTTCTGAGTAATCAACAGATCTTTTTTCCTCTCACAAATAAGCTATAACCAACATCACCACCTTAAAGTGATGATGTTCGACTTGGGCGTAAATTAAGGGCAATAATTAAGGYCCAAAAGTGGGGTCACGGCGAGATGGTCAAAATTCGGAAAAGTGTATCACACAGAAACTGGCCGAAAGTAGTATCAAAATGATGGCCGGAATCTGACAAGCTCAATGCATCTGTTGGATTTTTAATAGCGTCGCTCAGTCTTGCGTAATCAACAGATCTGTTTTTCCTCTCACAAGTAAGCTATAACAGGGGCTGGTGTTAACACGAATAGTAAATGGAATAAGTACAAGTTCAACAAAAAAAATTGACCCAGTAAAAAAGAACAATAATCACTGTCAAGGGGGTTGTTACTTGTAGTTTAGCTGTGCTATCCACTAAGGCTATTTAGTCTTMTTCCAAGTTGCTGGACCTGGGACTTACTGTACTTGTAAATATCTACTGTAAAGACCTTTACTTAAGCTATAGGATTGCTATTTATAGATCTGTCAAGAGAATCGTCGAAATCTCATGTACAAGCAGGAATTGAACCGCCATCAAAACGGGATCTTGCTTCACAGTTCCTCACGATCAATTCTAAAGTTTCTTATCTCATCTGTCCCTGCATAACCCACACGAAAGCCAGAAATACCCCATTCAAAAACACATAACCAGTCAACGAGAATAAGCTATAGAGAAAATGGCGTGATTTGTTGGGTGGCGTGAGGAAATGGGTCCATTTTGGAAATAAGGTTACTCAACAATTTGCCAAGTTCTAAAAATAGACCAACTAAAGCGTTAGGTTCTTGTGCGTAAATCGACACAAACGTAGTAATTATCAAGTAATAGTGAAGTAAATTGTACCATCATGACCACAAAAGCTCACTGTTCAAGATGGAGGTATTCTTTGAAAGAATTGTGTAAAATTCCGGGTGCCAGCTTAAATCCCTCATTTACTCAACAGATTCAGACCTATAGCTTATTTTTACTCAACATTTCTGAGGATTAAGACGAAATCAGTGTATCACCACAAACTCTCCACTGATTACTCCGAAACTAGTTGCAAAGTCTGGCCTGTTCTACAAAAAATGGAGGCGAAGTCTTTTATTGTCATTCAGTTATATAATCAATGCGTGCTGCGAAATCCCTCACTTACTCAACAGATTGTTCAGCACTTTTTCCGAATAGCTTAAAATCTTCACCTGATTACATCAGCAAGTAAGCGCTTATGTAATCACATCAGTTGAGTTTTAAGCTTTATTAGGTATGCCGGGTAACCTTGATTATGTAAGCGATAAAATGGAACGTCTCGCAAAAAAATATTAAAAAGGTCATACACCTACAGAAATACTGTATACCCCATCTTAACTACCTAATGCACACACCCTCACTCTACAACTCTCATCAATAAATATACATTAACTATTCCTTCTCCTTCTTTTCAAACTCCACCTCCTCCATAATGGGGTCATAATGTCTGAACTTGTAGCGTTTTCTGACCAGGTGATCTCTCTTGATGAACTTGAGCAGGAACGACGACTTGTTTCCTCTCGCCTTGAGTTCCCTGATGAGATGGTTGAAAATCGAGATGCCTGTTTTTCTGTCCCATTTCACAAACGCCGGTTTTTCGCCGTCAAAGTACGGAAACACGAAATTGGGCCGGTTCAGAGAGCCGTCTCTGGCACAGTAGGTTGTTCCTGTGCGCAAATCAGCCACCACTCGTCCTCTACTGACTTCAGCAGACACAAAACGGCCACAAACTGATCTGAAAGTCGAATGATCAAGAGCCTTGGTGGATTCCAGCGTAGAAAGCGCATTATCAGCCAATCTGAAGGCCTTTGAGGTCTTGGACACTCCAGAAGCAGCGAAAATGACGTCCACAGAGCCCAATTTTCCTCTCTTCGTCTCATGACCGAGATCAGCCCAGAAAGGAACCATGGTGTTGAGAATGTTGACATGCAGCATTCCGTTGTAAACCACAATGTCCATGTGTTTGAGAACATGCTCGTCGAGTCCGTCAGCGGCAAAGGAAGCGAGGCAATAAGTGTCTTTGTCGTATGCCTTGGCTTCAGAGTAGCAAATGTGGTACTTTGAGTCTGCATGGAGCACACCAATGAACCCTCCGTTTCCGAGCATCAGTTTGCCAAATCCGTCCAGAAACACAGACTCCATGCACGAGCCGTCAATGCGGTTGTACAAAAGTCGTCCTTCCTCGTCCTCTTCAGCCACAGTCTTGTCCATGAACACATTGACGTTTCCATCCTTGATCCAAATGACTCGATCGTTTTCACCCTTGAAAACGACCTGAGAGGATAAAGAACAAGTGGTCACCTTGGTTCCTCGAGGAGTCTCCCATTTCTTCTCCTCACACTCCTCTTCCTGTTTCTGTCCAATGTCTCCTTTTTTGACGACAAAAGTGCCGAGGTTCAGAGACACATGATCCGTGAACAGCTTGTTGCCCTGGAGATGCACCATACTCGGCTGACTCAGCTGTCTGTGTGTGATCAACGGCATCAGAAACGCGTCCTCGAAAAACGGTTCAAATTCGACTCTTCCGAGAACCTCAGTGGGGAAAACAAAGGTCACCTTGGATCGAGGAACAAAGTGAAGAGAAGAAGCTGGGGACCAGGAGGAGTGTCCAGAAATCAGCTTTTTCGCACGTGACACAACCACACGTGCAAAATCAAACCACGTGACGTACTCAGACACGTCCAACGGCTTTTTTCCAGCCCACGGAAGCCGAGCTCGAATTTTTGGGCGGAGGATGACAGACTGCTGGCTGATAATCGTAGTTCGGAACTGAGAAGACGAGTCGGCAAGAGCCAAACAAGACTCAAGATCAAGATGAGAACAGATGAGGGAAGTCACGTGATCGGGGATTTGAGCACGTGACTCAGTGGAATCTGAACCTGTGAGGTCAACACTAGTAACACCCGTAATCTCACCCGGAGCAGCAACCTGTTGAACCACCTCCTTCACCTTTGGCACAAAAGCAGCTCCCATGGCAACGAATTCAGAACTGGCATACTCCCGCTTCTGTCTCTCCTGCTCCTCAGCTAGAGCCAAAGCCTGTCTTCGAATCCTCTCCAACCTCTGCTCTCTCTTCTTCTCCTCTTCTCTTTGAAGCACCATCTGCATTTGCCTCTCTCTCTGCTCCTCCTCCCTCTGCCTTTGGATAGTAGCCCACACCATCTCCTCCGGCTGACTCATCTGCGAATGGTACTGTCGAAGACGCTCATTCTGCTGCATCAAAATCTCTCTTCGAAGAGCTTCCCTCTGATCAGAAGTGGCTTTTTCAGGCATGTGGGGAACGACCTGGAAGGGCAGCGGATTGACAGGCTGTGGTTCCTGAGAAGTCACGTGACTGGAAGGTCGAGGTTCCTGATCAGTCACGTGATCTACAAGCTGTGGTTCCTGAGCAATCGTGGGCTGCACAAACTCAACGTTCTGAGGGACTGCAGAGGTCACGTGGGGAACAGGGTTCTCCTGACCAGTCACGTGATGAACACTGCTGTTCTGAGCAGTCACGTGAGGCACAGACTTCTCCTGGGTCACGTGACTCACGGTTTCCTGGGGCACACGATTGACATACTCAGGGGTTCTGTGTTCCACCGGGCTCGGGTAATGGACAAACGTTCGGATCCCCTGGGGAGTCACGTGCTTGTCGACAACAGTATTGGCCAACTGTCTGTGTTTGCGAGGGCCCTCGTAATGGACGAACTTTCTGATCTCCTTGGGAGGCACGTGACCTCTGTCCTCCTGAATCACATGACCCTCAACCTCTCTGTTCTCTTGAGGTTCAGACTCCTCAACGGGAATGTCCTGAGCGGCGTTTGAGTCCAGGAGCTCCTCTGTGTTGTCCTGGGTAGTCACGTGGACCGTAGTGTCCTGCTGGGCGACCACGTGATCCGTAGTGTTCTCCTCAATCACGTGATCCACAATACTGTTTTGAGCAGTCACGTGATTCACAGAGCTCTCCTGGGCAACCGTCTCATCACCCACGTCGACAATCACCACCTCCTCAGGCTCCAGTTTCACCCTCACCCTATTCTCCTCCCGTTTCTTCCGTTTCTGCTCCTCCAGCTTCTCCTTTTCCAGTCTCTTTTTTTCCATCAGCAAGTTGTACTGCTCCAGTCTCTGCTGCTGCTGTTTCTCAATGTTTTTCCGCAGCTCTTCTCTTTTCTGAGCCAGCATTTCCTCTTCCTTGAGTTGTTGCTGGTACCGCAGTTCATCTTCAGTCCAGCAGAGGGGAGGAGAACTGACAGGTGAGTTTGCCTCAGGTGGATTGGCTTCAAGACGTTCTTTCTCCAGTCTTTCTTCTTTGACACGCATGATAGCTGCTCGAAAGTTTTCCAGATCCCGAGCTCCTGCGTCTAGTAGAGGCTTGATGATCCCCTCTGGAGCCTTGTTCATGACATCGACGAGTTCAAGAGCCCTTTCCAGCTGTTTTCGCTCCTCTTTCACCTCAGGAAACCGTTCGTGCGTGTAGCTGTCAAGATAGAACTTGGATCGACTGGTGAGGTTGGCAATGTCTTTCTCAAACGGAGAGGGTTTGAGCAGGAAAGAGAGTGTAGAAGGAAATCGATTGTGAGCACCTGGAGATTGACTAACTCGACTAACTCGATTCTGAGAACCTTTCTGACTGACTCGATTCTGAGAACCTTTCTGACTGACTCGATTCTGAGAACCTTTCTGACTTCTCTTAAACTCCTCAATAATCTCAATCTCTGGATCCTGAAACTCCTGTTTGACCTTCTTCAAAGGAGTGGGAGAAATGGTCTTGGAAGGTCGCTTGGCAGGTCTGGTAGGAGTGACCGTGGAAGGCTTGGACAGAGAGGTAGCTTTAGGAGTAGGTCTAGGGGTGGGAAGAGACGAAGTGGAAGCTGCGGTGTTCTGAACAACAGGTTTGGAAGCGGAAACTCCAGAAGTTGAAGCAGTAGAAGTAGCTTTCACAATTTTGGCCTTCTTGGGAACCTCTTCATCGTCAGAATCAGGCAAGTCAGGAGTCCAGAGGACGTCAGATGTGGAAACGGTAGTGTCTGAAACAGGTTGAACAGTGGTATCTTTACTGGTCTTGTTAGAGTCAGGCAAATCAGATAACTCTTTGGACTCAACAGAAGTGTTTCCAACAGAAGTTTCAGCACCATCCCCAGTTTCACCCCCCTTAAAACTCAACAACCTCTCCAATCTCTTAAACCCAATGGTATCATTGACCACCTCTCGAAAAGGTCTGTTCCAGAAACTTCCAGACTCTTCCGAGGGCGCAATCGTGACTTGTTCGGACGGCATCGTGTAGTTGGTATAGTGAGAAAAAGAAAGGCCAAATCAAATACGACAAATGCCAAAAGTTCCTGCATATGCACGACGCGTCCCGAAAATACTAATTAGGGGGCTGGAGAGCTAAATTGAAACGCGTCGGATTGAAAGGGAGAATGGAGTGGAGGAAAAGTGGAATGGGCGGAGAAGAGGTGCTGTCAGTGGTCTATTGAATACTTAGACAATGGGGTCTATAAAGATATGGCTATAAATAAGTAATTTTTTCAAACAACCATAGTTTCCCAAGTACTGCCCTTATTAGTACCAAAATGATCCCCAAGACGAGGTGATTTCAATGGTACAGCTCTCATGCCATTCCCACCATTATTGGCCCATGTAAGACACTTCCCATTTCCTGTCAAAATAAGGTGAACCGCGTTGGGAGTATTACGTAATATTTTTAGCTGTCATTTTTAGCACGAAAGCTAAAATCGAACCCACACTGTCAGACTAATCAGGTTAATAATCAAGTCTAAACCTTTAGTTGAGAAATGGTTAGCCTGAAAAGTCGGCTGGGGGTTCTTTTTCGGGGTTCCTGGAGTGGTAGAGAGGAGATATAGGGCTTGTTTTGAAGAGAAGAGCGAGATGTCAAAATTCAGGTCACAAAATCACACTCTCATCTACTGTTTGGCAGAGATATAATCCATTTTCCGTTACCCCACCCCTCCCAATTTGTTAAGCTCTAGTTGAGAAAATACCCACAAATACTCCTCTGCAAAAAAAGTCGTTCACCCCCAAATTGACACATATTTTTCACCCACCTTCTTCCACCCCTCTTCCCCCTCGCTTACTAATCACGTTGAGTCATGACTCGCATACCTTTGAGTCACCCCAACTTCCCTTCCTCATGACCTCTCGTCACGTTCCATGACGTAATCACGTTCATGCCTGCCGAAGATTCGCCGTACAACGTCTGCGTTGAGAGAGAGGGAAATAGGGTGATGTACAGATAGGCTGATTGGAATGTGCCACTGTGGATAGTGGAGTTGAAGCCACAGTCTCAGTCTCACTTGATGGTCTTATCTCAAGGGTGAGTTATCTAAGGTGGACTACGAATACGGTAGCTATCTAGAATGAACTTCTAGCACAGTTATCAGATAAAGACCGTATAACTTGTGGGTATAAGCTACTCCGTATTTGTACGGATATTATTCAGTCGCACGACAGGTGCATAAGCCGAGGCGATATTTCGGAGGGAGGAGAGAAGAGCAAGTGTCAACATCAAGTGGCGTTGGTGCCTCACGGCGCTCAGTAAAATGTTTGTGCTGGTAGCAACCGATCATACGACGCCTCGTCCCCCCTCGTGGCTGTTCGCCCCGACTCAAGCCACAGTTTCAACACCCTTCTTTCCGGGGTTCCGTCTTTTTGGATTTCATTTTCTTCGGCCTGTAAATCATGTTTACCCCGTGCTTATGCACCCCACTGGGGGAGGGTGGAAAAGGGAGAGTGATTTATGAAAGAAAAAAAAAGTGAGGGTATAGACAGAAGGAGTAGAGAAGTATAGATGTAATAAATGACTCTGAAGACGGGTGTATGACGTGATCAAGAGCTTTTTGAGCCAAAACGGTTTATTCTTACTGTTCGTTTCTGTTCCGTCTTGCCTGACTATCTCTCATCTATCAATGCACCTGTCCATATAGATAAATAGAGGCAAGACTAGACTAAGAGGACTGATACAACACTACACTACATCGGTAGAAGTGCTAATACTAAAGAGTGAAGTGGTATAGTCTAGCCCCACCTTGTAGCCACATCACCAAATTTCATCTTCAAACCACTTTCTACGCCACCACAATTCACCCCAACTCACCACTTCACGCCAACTTCACCACACTCGGCTAATATAAACTTTCCCTGGTCGGACAAGCCGATTGGTCAATGTGAAAGGGGGGGGTACGAGTAGAGAGTGAGGATTTGGAAAAGTGTGTCAAGACGGCGGAAACCCGGAAAACCGGAAAAAAAACCGTCTCTCGCTGCTCCGACGCTTGCACAACCCTCGTGCGCATGGCGCCATCTCCCCGGTTCTGTGGCTGGCACTTTATCCTGCGCAATCAAACACAATCAGTGCGCCAAACTCTGATGGCTATTGCGTCATGACAGGACGGGGTGGGAATATATATATACACAAACGGAGCCGTCGAGAGTGGCAAAGCTGGACTACAGGTACTGACTCAGCCACATCAACACGAAAATTCAGTGAGAAGTCGACTACACCTTCGACAACAAGTACTGAGACACGACTAAACGAACACTGTTAGTTAGCTTCATTGGTTGACTAAACGCTCTATTTGTTGACATTTGTTGACTGATCTCATCAACCCTTCATTGTCCAATTGACCACTCAATTGACTACACAGCTTATTCAATTGACTCATCAGCGACCTCATTTAATCAACTTTTGTCTCTATTTGATTAACATCTCCCACCCTCCACAATGGCCCCCAGTGCTGAAAAACTCCCTGTGGAAACCCCCCAGTCCACCCCCAAGGTATCCACGCTCAAACAGGTGATTGCCGAGGTCGAGGCGCCGTACAAGTACGACTACCTGCTTCCGGTCTACCCTAATCTCAAATGGGACCCTCTGGAGGAAGTTCCCTACACTGACGCGGGTATCGACGCTGATCCCAACTATACCAATCTCTTCAAGGACGCGTCCAAGGTTATTGAACTGACTCCGCGGTTCGGAACCGAGATCCACGGCGTGTCGCTCAAGACCCTAACCACCGAGCAGAAGAAGGAGCTGGCCCGTTTGATTTCCTTCCGAGGCTGCGTTTTCTTCCGAGACCAGCCCGATTTCGAAATCGAGGACCAGCTCAACCTCGGCCGATTCTGGGGAACGCTGCACAAACACGCATCCACCTCTGTGCCCCGAGACTGGGAGGAAAAAGATCTCACCGAGGTCCACGTGGTGTACACGGACTACCACAAGAAACCCAACACTGCCTTCCCTGCCACCCATCTCTGGCACGCAGATGTGACTTATGAAAAGCAGCCTCCTTCTTATACCTCCCTCAAGGTCCTCGCTAACCCCCCTACAGGCGGAGACACTCTGTGGACGTCCAACTACGCCGTCTACGACTCGCTGTCTGAGCCCATGCAAAAGTACCTCGAGTCGCTGACAGCCGTGCACTCTGGCGTTGCTCAGGCCGCTGACTCAGCTCGTGTGGGCCAGCCGCTCAGACGGGATCCCATTGAGACCGAGCATCCTGTTGTTCGAACCCATCCTGTGACCGGCTGGAAGTCTGTCTTTTTGAACCCCGGTTTTGTGACTGCTCTGCGAGGTATTCCCACGTCCGAGTCCCAGGCCATCATGGCCTACATCAACTCGCTGGTGGCCACTCAGCAGGAAGATACCGTGCGGTTCAAGTGGAACTCGCAGGACGTGGCGTTCTGGGACAACCGGACGACGTCTCATAGTGCTTCGTTTGGATACTACCCCTTCAGACGACACGGAACCCGAGTGACGGTGACCGGAGAGGTGCCTGTGTTTGACAAGAACGGCAAGTCGCAGCAGGAGCATTATGATGCGGAGGTGGGTTTGGTTCGGAACAAGGACGGATCTGCCGGCGGAAACTACAATGATTAGAAGAGGTGGTGGTAACGAGAACATGTATGATGAATTATGATTTATTGAAAGAGAGGAGGTGTAGTGTGGTTGTATTTGAAGATCTGGTGTTTGGCGATGAGAATGGTCAGATTGGTTATTCCTACTCAGTCAAGAACACTGTGCTGGAGTTATGGTAGAGGTGAAGAGATACGAGGCATATGGTTGCGATAAGAAAAGAACAGGGAATCGAATGGAAGAATTTCCGTCGTTGTAGCATCTCTATTGAGCAAGTTGGGTGTCATGTTCGGTAAGTGGGTTAATGTTGGAGTTAGAAGAAAGTAAAGAGGGTCTTGCCATAGAGGCTGTGAGAAGATGACGGTAAAGAATGAGACTACAGAAACATTCCAAATAGTTAAAGCAAATCACCGCAACGTTCACCAACTGTTTCCACCACTCTTCTCCAACTTCTCAGTGTCATAAGACATCGACAATAGAGATACAGATCTAGAGGTGATACCTAACGATAGATATTGCGTCAAGAGATCAAACAACGTTCAACAGAGATATAGCCACCTATGAAAGTGTCTCACATTATCACAACCAGTAGACCTTTTCCTTGACCAAGACGCTCTCTTATGAGTACATTTGGTGATCGTCTATGAACTGTGGCAGTGGTGTAGTCTTCACGCAACAGAACCAATACTGGTATCCTCGGTTACTCATCAGTCACCTCACCTTCAACAAGGTTCTTATCTCATCGACCATCTGCATAATTGGTGAAGATACACACAATACCCTGCCTCTGATACCTTTGAAGTCCGCCTTTTGTCTTTGTGTCACATATCGCTTAACTCCGCTACTCTATACCTTATATCCGCTTTTCCGCCCTTAAGTCCGCTACTTTATGGCAATTCTGGCTTAAGTCCGCTACTTTATGGCAGAATATTTAAGGTTACTCAACAAAATCATCAACAAACGCTGAAAACAGACTTCCAAGACCAACTAGTTTGTTGAACTCAAAGGAGACTTGGTCTACATCAGAACAGCGTCATGAACTTCGCCTCACAGCGTTTGCAGACGTAAATCTCATCGTTTCAAAGAGCAATGCTAAATCCCTCATTTACTCAACATTTTTTAGCTATATAGCTTATTTGGGTCATGTGATTCCTGATTAAGAGACGGATAACTGAAGATGTTGACAGTCTACATTGAGCTTAGTCATGGTGCTGAACAGCAAATAGGATACTCAGAATGGATATAGGGACTAGTCAGCGCTACAAGTGTGATTGACAATGGACTGTGATGATGGCTTCAGGTTGGCTTTTCTCACTTGGCTATATGCCCAGTTATATGATTAGTCATCAGACTTACTGAAAATAGAAAGTCATTGAAAGCCTTAGCACCCTGACAAAGGCGACAGAACTTATATTAGTGAGCCAGATAGCTTTTTAGACGTCTTACAGTAGCTTCATGTAGCTTGGTGTAGCATATCTCTTTCACAGTGTTATAATTCAAGTTCTCCTTGTGCTTAGTCATGGAGACAAGACCATTCAAGCACATTTTGAGCCATCAAAAGGCGGTAGAAAAAGAAGAAAAAAAAGACCGCACACCTTTTGATACACAAATAGCTACTCAGTTGCAGTTTTGTTAGCCTCGTTTATTCTATCGTTTAGAAGTCCACTCAGGCTGAGCTACCACATGACCAGAGCTTCATATCATCTTCAACAGTCACTAAACCAACTCAACAGTACCAGCAGCGTACCTGAGAACTATCTGTGACAAATCTAGTGAGCCTGTTTCACTTACTAATCTTTTACTGATTTCCATTGACCCAGGAGAACTCTCTTCTATCAATGCATTTGCTTACAGTAGTCATGGTATGATTTGAAGAAGTGAAGTCACCATTGTTTTCTAAAGCGTTGTCTATATGATCCTTGTTTAAGGGGAGTTGAGGATTTAGAGTCTCTATCTTGACTAAGACTTACATGGGATCGTGTGACTCTCACTATTCTAACGTTCAACACTCACTTACCTAATGAACATACCTCAGCTGTCTCACCACTGACAACAAAAGAGTTTTTTATCCTTGCACATTCTTTCTACAGAGTTACTGTACTAACTATTTTCCTTTACAGACAACTCGCTACGCTCGTTATCTTGTCTATACAATCAGTTCATTAATCTATATACCTACTCCTCCATCTCCTCATCCTCATCATCCCCCTCATCATCACCATGCTCCTCCTCAATATCCTCCCCATCATCTCCCTTGAGCTTTGCCTTTTCCTTGCCTCTTGCCATTCGGCCCTTCTTCTCGGTCTTGGCCTTGACGTTGGCGAGCTGCTCGGCCTTTCGGTCGGCCTTGAGCTTGGCGGCCGTCGAGTGCCGTTTCTCGAGCTTCTTGATCTCGGCCTCGCTCTTCTTGATTCTCGTATGGTGCAGCACCTTGCCTGAACACACGCCGTCCTCGATCTTGATGAGATCCAGGGTCATTCGGGGTCCGATTTCCACGAGCTTGACGGCCCGTTTGCTGGGTCCTTCAGAGAGGGGCATCTCTTCGTCGTCATCGGGGTTCAGATCAACGATAGCGTCGTCCTCGACCTCAGACATGTCCGAATCGGAGGTGAATCCTGCAGCATCGGGGTCCAAAAGGTAGTCTGCCATGTCCTGCTTTTTGCTGAGATTGGGCACCTTCTTGCGCAGCTTGTACTTGAGCTTGGTGAGCTTCTTGACGCCTCGAGTCACGTCCACAGGCCGGGTGTCAATGGCGTAGTGTCTGAACTCGATCGATCCCGTCTCCTTGTCCTTGTTGAGCATGACGACCCGTCGAATCGAGGGGATTCGCGTGTTCTGTGCAGACAACGGGGGGAACATGTTCTGGAACATTTGCGTGACCAGGGTTTCATGAGGGTTCGTAGCGTCGTCACTCTTGAGCGAAAAGTTGTTCATCACCAGCAAAGGAGGCTGCTTGTACAGCTTGCCGTCGTTGGACTTGGGCGACCGCACAAACTTGCGCACGTCCTTGATGAGCGAGTACTGCGACACCTTGAAGTGCAGCGTAGGTCCTCGAGGAACACGAGCCATACGAAGAGACGTCATGCCAGACTCACCCTTGGTGAACACCATCAGATGAGACACTCCCAGAGGTCCAGCCATGGTCACAAAGTCCCGCAGCTTGTTGCCTTTGCGCTCCTTGAGCTTGCCGGCAGTATGGGGCTCCATAGCACACCGAGTGTCTCTGACGAGCTGTGTGAGGGCGTGCTGAGAGGCAGGAGACGCAGCCACACTGCCGACCTTCTTGGACGCCATTTTGAAGATCATGGACTTGGGGATCTTGTCCATGTCCTCCTCGCTGATCTGCACATGCGTTCGCTTCTTGCTTTTCCGGGCTGCCATTGTGGTGTGGTTGTGATGTGAAGAGTTATCCAGAGTTCCAAGAGATTTTCCACCTACATGAATTTTTTGAAATAGACTTTGGGATAGAGGAGAGATAGGATATGTTGGTGGAGAGGATAATTGACCGAGATTGAGGGGTATAAAGGTATTATATAGGTAAATTGACGGTGTTGAAATCTTTTTATCGAGTTAGTTTGCTGAATGCTCTTCTATTGGTGATGTTGTGAGTGTTTCTACAGTTTTTCTGAGGAAAAGTACTGATATCTACGGTTATAGGTGGTTCTGAGGGCTAAAAAGTGCTTCAACGTACTCTCCATATCCGATTGTATAGCTTCAACATATTTTATTCTGTAAGACTCTTCATTACGACCGTCCAGAAAATCCCCGTTTAATCTGCACAACCCCGGTTCGAACTGAGAAACCCCATATTCCACTGCGAAATCTCAGTGGCGTTATTTTTCTTGCTGAAATTGTACCAAATTAAATATGGACACAAATCCACCCATACTAGGCCTTTCCCCCTTCAATTTCCACCACTTTCCACCTCCTACTCTATGACCTCTTCCTGTTCAAACTCTAACGGAATATTTGTGCTGCATGCACATTTTTTTCTCAATCGAACCTTGATTATTTCACCTTGACATCTAACATCACACATCAAATGGCTGTGGAAAAACGAGTGAAGCGAGCCAAGAAGGCCGAGAGCGAGTCCGAGTCCGAGGACAACGACGCCGTTGCCAAGGAGATCCTCGAGAAGCAGGACAAAGAGGAAGACAAGGAGGAATCCAAAAACTACACTTCTGTGGAGGTGGACGAGAGTGAGGAACAGAACAAGACGTTCAAGGACCTGGGTGTCATTGACTCGATCTGTGAGACTTGCGAGGAGCTCAAGTTCACTAAACCCACCCCGATCCAGGCCCAGAGTATCCCTTACGCCATCCAAGGACGAGATATCATTGGTCTGGCACAGACAGGTTCGGGAAAAACCGCTGCTTTTGCCATTCCCGTGCTCCAGAGTCTCTACGAGAACCCCCAGCCGCTGTACTGCGTCGTGCTGGCTCCTACTCGAGAACTGGCGTACCAGATCAGCGAAACCTTTGAGGCTCTGGGATCTGCCATGGGTCTGCGAACTGCCGTGGTTGTGGGAGGCATGAACATGATGACACAGGCTGTTGCGCTGTCCAAAAAGCCTCACGTGATTGTGGCTACTCCCGGCCGTCTCGTCGACCATCTGGAGAACACAAAGGGCTTCTCTCTAAGAACCCTCAAGTACCTGGTCATGGACGAGGCTGACCGACTGCTGGATATGGAGTTTGGTCCTTCTCTGGACAAAATTCTCAAGGTCATCCCCCGACAGCGAAACACATACCTTTTCTCCGCGACAATGACGTCCAAGGTCGAGAAACTCCAGCGAGCGTCTCTGGTGGACCCTGTTCGAGTAGCCGTCTCCACAAAGTACCAGACCGCAGACAACCTGCTGCAGTACATGGTCTTCTGTCCCTTCAAGCACAAGGACACGCATCTGGTCTACCTGGTGTCGGAAAACGCCGGCAACTCGATGATCATCTTTGCGCGAACTAAATCAGACACTCAGCGAATCTCCCTGCTGCTCAGAAACCTCGGCTACGGAGCTATCCCCCTGCATGGAGATCTCAGCCAGACTGCTCGACTGGGAGCTCTTAACAAGTTCAAGAGTGGATCGCGAAACATTCTGATCGCCACAGATGTCGCTTCTCGAGGTCTCGACATTCCCGCCGTCGATCTCGTCATCAACTACGACATTCCCAGTGACTCAAAGTCGTATATTCATCGAGTCGGCCGAACAGCTCGTGCTGGACGAGCAGGCAAGTCTGTGGCGCTTGTGTCGCAGTACGATCTCGAGCTGTACCTGCGAATCGAGGCTGCTCTTGGCAAGAAGCTGGACTCGTACCCCCTGGAATCCGAGGCTGTCATGCTCTTTTCTGAACGAGTGGCCGAGGCGTCTCGAGCTGCCATCCAGGAAATGAAGGGAGAGGAGGGCACGAAAAAACGGTCCAAGTTTGACAAAAAGCGACGACGAGACGAGATGGATATTGGAGATCAGTAGAGGAATGAGGAGGAGCTACAGTATGGGTCTGAGTACGGGGATGACCTGAAGACTAGAGTGGTTAAGACTCGTTCAAGACCGAATACGTGATAGAGTAATGTATATTTTTATAGCCTAGGAGGTGGAGGTTTGGTGTTTGTGGGTGTCGGTTCTTTAGTAGTTACGAGTTTTTCATCGTTTTCTGTTTTTCTGTTTTTTCCTGATTTTTCTACAGTTTTCTGTGTTTTCTGTTGTTTTTTTTAAAAAAAAAATATTTTTTTATGCATTTACTGATATTTTTCCTGAATTTAAACTATATAAAAATACTCAAAAAATCCAAAAATATTCCACCATCACAATCCACATGGCAAACAAACAAACACATCCACAGAATATTCCCCATATTCCCTCCATTGCGCCACATCAGCACCAACACATGACACTCACACCAATTTCGCCCGATATTATTAATCAAAGCCGTAATTCTCCAATCAAAACAAATTACACCAATCTCATTTAATGAGGGGAACGCTTTTTACGAGATTTTCGGTATCTCATACCCCTCTCATGCGGCCCTTGAAAAAATAAATAAAAAATATTCTTGGCCTGATTCTTGGCCACGTTTGTTCACCTGTACAGCGCTTTTTGCGATGGTGGTATACGAAGTGCATCGAGTCTATCTCAGATTGACTTGCAAATCTGGGACATTTTTTTATCGGCGTCCTTTTCTGAGAAGACCCGACGGGAGCAAATCTGGGTTTTTGAGGATTAGTAAGCCCGACAGGAGAAGTAGAAATTATTGTTGGAAATTGAGAAATAAGGGAGAAAATCAGGGAAAATCAGGGAAAATCATGAACATAATCATGGGTGCTGTGTTTTTGAACTGACAAATTCTTGGACAGGCATCGATGATATTGGAGACTTTTGCGTATTTTGTACCAAGGGCTGTTTTCTGGAAATATATTTCGAGGAAAATCATGAAAAATAGCGAAAATAGGAGAAACACGAAAAAAAAGAAGAAAAAAAAAGAAAAAAAAAGAAAATACTCCCTTTTTTTCCCGCCTCTCTCATCCGATCTCGCGCACTTGCAGACGTCAGCATGAAATTCGAGGTCATGGTTGCTTTTTCCGAAGGCTGTGTTTTAAGACATTGGTCTGTGTGACAGATGACTTTTGAGACATGAGATGTCATCGTTGAGTGTGTCTTGCTGTCTGTGGTGTCTTGTTCTCTCTTTTTCCTTCTCTTCTCTTATCGCTATCTGTTGACATTCCAGAGTCTCCCATGTGTGTCTCACGATCAATGTCTTAGAATAACACGAGGTGAGACAAGTTTCTGGCGTGGTGCTGATCGTTGCGATTTCACGTGTGACCGTTCGACCCACCCGTCTGAAAACGGTTCCCGGCCTATTTGGTAATTACTAGTCAACGTCAGTCTAATAGAAGACGTCTATTACGGGCACTTATGTCATCGTTCCCAAAACGGCGAAGGGTGAAGAGAAAGTACCTTGAGAAGATAGAGGTGGGTTTAAGTCCGGACAAGTGCGGGCCGCTATTGAGCAAGGGGTATTTATGCCTATGCCTTTATGCCTTTTATGCCTTTTATTGTTTATTGTGAGGGTTTGTGTACAAGTATAATGGGTTATGATGTCAACGTGAAGTGTTTTCTGCACATCCTCTTTCGTCTTCGTCTGCATTATCATACGCCAAGCTCCATGTCGAGGACGCATGCGGAGAGCGATATCGCGATATATATCTCGAGACCCAGGGCTGGTGGGCTAATTAGTTTCTGTGAACGTGGGCATGTGCCATCGTGATAACGTTGAACAGGCACAGCTGAATAAGGCACAGCTGAATAAGGCACAGTGTTACATTGCAAGGCGGAGATATATAACGCCATTATACAAGTTGAAAATTCGGCATCGCTTTGACGTGAGAATACATATGGGAGGTGTCATGGCCAAATTCGAGAAGTAGATTTTGTCGCAATTTCCCTTTTTTTCTTTCATTTTCTTTCATTTTCCTTTTTTTCCTTATTTTCCTTATTTTCTCTATTTTTCCCACCCATGCTCACCTTATGTTTCCACCCTGTTCATTCACCCTGTTTGATCGACGTCGATCCCAGGTCTATGTAACGTGCCGTCGAGCTTAGAGGCAACTTTGGGAGACGGATGCGTCGTCCCAGGCAGGCCTGTCATGGCGCTAGGCCACATATACGCCGTTCTCAGCCGCTGACGGACTTCCGCTGCAGCTAGTACGAGATACAATGGCGTGGACGGTGGTTTGACAAGGAGTCAGACAAAGGTGTTTGCAGGGTCTGGACTAAAACGTGGAGAAGGGAAGTGATGGAAGTGGATGCAAATGGCAGTGTAATGGAAGGGAAAGAGGGAAAAAGTAGGCAACAAATAGCAAACAAATGGCAAGCAAATGGACAACGAAACAAATGGCAACCAAATACAACGACCAATGTGCAAATCTACTTGGGCGGACCCCGTACCCCTTAACAAGTGAGACAGATCTACACCTAATTCCTTGTCTTGTGGGAGTTGCAGTCGAGTCTTTAGACTGATATTAGTCTGTCCTAAATGGTCCTAAATGAGGCAGCCAAAAAGGGAATGACAGGCAGCCAGTGGCACATGACGTACTTGGGGGGGATGATTTATCATAATTCTCTTACCGCTGGACAATATGTTCAGCTACAAGTATTTTTATTTTTCTCCCACCTCCGCCGATCTCCATTTATTAAATATAGAGTGTCTTCATACGACAAGGTTAACCCTCGCTAAGGGGAAATTAGGTTGCCTGGGCGACTCTGAGTTTGCATGTATATGGCACCTTGTGTAGCATCATGAGTCTGGGAACCACAAGGCAACCTCATGGCTGCCCTCGTAGACGCCCGATTTGGCTGCCAAAGCTCTAGTCTGATTTGGACGGCCGTGGCACATGCAACGCTCGGCTTTGCAGACACCTCCAACGGCTCCCACCGGTCCCTCAAGCACATATATACCTTGGGTCTGGGGTCTAAGCTCCAACCCCTTTTTTGCACAACAAAGACGGACCCTGACGCATCCGGACCAGGAAGGGATTGTAGGTGGTTGTCTTGTGGAGCGCTGCTGATAACTCTACCTCTATCTTAAAGCGCCGTCTTCCGAGCATCCGCCATGTTTATCACTACTAAAGCCCCCGACAAACGCTCGTCGGTGCTCAGCTTCGACTTCAAGTACACCGACGTCGAGCCCATGTCCACGCACCCGGTGACCATGATTTCCTCGTCGCCCGTGACGCAGCCTAAGCGGTTTTCGCTGAATCGCATGTTCAGCAAGAAGGGCCAGATTGACAAGAGCACCCCGATTTCGGTGCCCATGGACCCCACCAAGATCGATGACTGTTTCAAGCGAGACGAGAAGGTCCTGGAGAAAGAACTGCAGAAGGAAAAGGCCAAGCAGGAGCTGCTGTTCCTCATCGGCGAAGGAGATATCGCCGAACGCGGAAAAAGCAGCAAGAGAAGACCCTCCTCGTCTTCGGCAGCTTCAGTTTCGTCTTCCAGACGGCCCTCAACTTCCTCGTCTAGACCACAAACGTCTGCTTCTTCCAGACTGTCTACACACTCTGAACTCCCCCTCCATTCGCTCAGACCCACCTCCACACGGTCCTCCAGATCGTCCAAATCCTCAGTGGCCCCTGCGAACCCCAACTACTACTTCACAGGTCTGTCCATGGTCAAGCTGGCTAGCCTGGACAGCTCCTACCGACGCCAGTACGGCTACGGATGCAAGACGGTCGAGGAGAAGAAGATCGTGCATCAGATCTGCGCCACCAGAGACCTCGAGTACCTGCCCTTGGTGCTCTTCCGATGTATCCGAGAGATCAACAACAATCTGACCGAGGTCGGAGTGTACAAACTCAACGCTCCTGCCCAGAAGATTGAAGAGCTCAGACGATGTTTCACAGACAACGGACCTCTCTGTGATCTCGACGACTACGACGTCCACACCCTCACTTCGTTTCTCAAAACTTTTCTACGCCAGCTTCCCGACGATCTCTTCCCCAACCCGTACACGGAGACCCAGCCCAAGGTGCTCGTTTCTGTGGTCAAGACCGAGCTCGGCAAACTGTCCAAACAGTCGATTGTGGTGCTGCGAACGCTCTGCACACACATCCAGGACGTGTCCAACCACCACGAAACCAACAAAATGACGCTGTCGACACTCGCCCGCATCCTAGCTCCCTCCCTCAGAATCAGATCGTCAGTGCTTGAAACCCTCGTCAAACACACCCCGGAGCTGTGGTACGGCATGGAAGGAAATGGAGTCTACACCTACGAGGCCATCGAGGTCAACCAGGTGCCTGTTTCCCCTGCCTCTACCAGCTACCCCCCTGGACTCTTTCCTTCTCGTCTCTACTCCCACGACAATGTCTCCGATGAGTCGCTGGAGAACCAAATCAACGGCGTCATGTACTGCGGAGGAGCTGGCGATGTCGATTCTGACGTCGAAGACGACTCTGCCACCACTGCCTCGGCTCCCAGATCCTCGTTTGAGTTCTCGGAAAACACAGACATTGAACATACCGACGCCGAGCACTCGGACGACTCTCGACAGCGGAAATGCACGTCTGTGGTTTCTACTAGCACCACCGAGAGCCAAATCGAGCCCAAGTCGCCGATCGCAGAGACCGTTCACATTGACGGCGACGTGGCGATTGTAGGCCAGGCCGTCATGCTCAACGGAATCGTTTCTACCGCTATTCTTCGCGAGTACAAAAAGGCCCCTCTCCCTGCCATTCCCCAGGATAAAGGCAAGGAGCCCGAGGAAATTGATCCTCTGGAGGTGGTCCCGGAGGTCGCATAGCCATTTAATTTATTTATTTATTGTCCAGCAGTGTAGCTACGAATAGGGGTATGTGTACATGGTGAAACATGGTAAGATATTATAGACAGGGACAAGGGTAGGGAATGTGGGGTGTATTGGAGGTAAAGAATCACGTGTTGGTGCGTGTGGATAGTGGACATTTTGTGTGTTTTCTAGAATAAGTTGGAATTATGAGAGATTTAAGATGCAAAATTGAAATAAAATTAGAAAAAATGAATACAAAATCAGTGAAAATGATTGGTCAGCTTTTGCTAATATAGCTGCTATTGTGTGTTAGTTTAGATATATTCGTTTAGTTATATTACCATCTGACATTGACCATCTTAATCAGAATAAACACAGAAAATAAACACAGAAAATAAATACAGAAAATACACACAGAAAAACAGGAAAAATAGCAAAAAATAGCAAAAAATAGCAAAAAATCGTGTATGGAACGAAATGCTGGCACTCGATGCTGGTTGAGACAAACAGACTTGTAGTTCGACACTGTGGCACTCCTACCAGAAAAATAATGAATGATATCTGATATATCTTGCTTTGTACAATACACCACACAAACAATTGCACTAAATAAAATAAAATAAAATAGAATAAAATACCGTACAAGTACATCCAAACTATTTGTTCAATCTCTTCTACTCTTCCAGGTTTTACAAATAAAAAAATATATTAATTAATTCGGACTAGGAGCTGTCTACACTACCACCCGCGCTGGTGGTAGTGTTTCAATACTAATCCGAGAACCATATCATCAGGACAGCTGCAAACTGCAGGTTTTTCAACTAGGAACCTGCAAACCTGGTCTTACATTTGGTAGCGATGCCGGTCTTTATCCCAGGAACCGGCAAACCTGGTCTTACATTTGGTAGCGATTTGGTAGCGACGCCGATGCCAGTTTTTGAACTAGGAACTGGCAAACCCCTGAGTTTGGAAGCGCAAGTTAATGCCTCCCTGGAAGTTACTGAGTGAATCGTGAGATCGGGGTTGATCGAGAGATCGGGAAGTTGAGATTCGAGTCGTGAGTCGAGATTCGAAGGTCGATTTGAAGCTAGGGCTGGTGTTGCACTAGGTCCGGGTCTGAAGCAAGGGGCCGAGACTGCCGCTTGGTTCGTTCATGAAGGGTATGTCACCTCAAGAATAAAAAAAAAACTGCTTCCGCAGATACAATGGACGGGGGGGGAAGCCGGCCCAAGGGACACAGTGGCTCTTGCGCGAGCCCAAAGGTGCCGAAAAAGAGAGGGACAGACGGCTTATTTATATTCGAGAGGCTGGAGGTTTAATGCTTTTTGAGTTGGAGCTGTCTTTTGGCAGATGAACGAGGATAGGAAGAGTGCTATAAAAGGGGCATTTGGTGCGGTAGAGAGCTGAAAGTTGGACGGGGTGTTGGTGAACTGTTAAATAGTCTCGCGCTCAAATTTGGTAGAATACTGACCAATTTTGACCGACTTGTGGTGTATCGCAATCTTCGCGTTAAGACGCCAATCTGTGAGTGAAAAGTATGCACAAACAATATATGCGGGGAGTGCATTGGACGTATCAGACAAGTTTAGGAAGTCGATTGAGAGATGGGCAGGTTTCTTTCTGGGATTTTGACGACGTAGAAGTGTTCTCAAGCTCAATATTAGTGTATGCTCGAAATTTGGACGATTTAGGACCAATATTCGTCTTCGTGTCTAGTGTGGCGTTGAGCTTTAGTGTTGTGTGGTCGTCTGCCTTGTGTCGTCAATATTGTTGTGGGCTAAAGTCCCAACTTCCTTTTGGAGAACGAAAAAATAATTTTGAAAATGAAATCCCCCATTTGAAAACTACTTGTACAAGTCCCAACTCCCAACTGAAATAATGCTGAATTTTGATCGATTATTGGGTAATAAAGTGGAAATTGATGGAAAATCGGCAATAAATGAAGAAATTAAAAATGGAGGATTTCCAGAAAACAAACAAGAAGGCAGCTTTGTGGTATAATTACCGCCTCTCAATTATCCCTGACTAGAGAATTCGTTTTCGTATGTACCTATGATCTCTCACATCTTATCAGTTTCATCTTTTTTTTGTTATACTTATTCCATTTACTATTTGTGCTAAAAATCATCATTCTACTGTCTCTTCAAACACAAACCTATTGTTTCCATTGTCCAACGTCTTCGCCGTTAGACACAACTATAGCTCAAAGACATCATTATTGGTCAGTAATAACCACCTCTTATCTCCTTCACCGTTGAATCACCACAAGCACCCACCCACTGGCAATCAACGCACTGCAATGTGACCCTGAGAGTTTCGGACCTGAGCTTGATAGGAGATCATAGCACTGAGATACTAGTATAAATAGAGGTGTAAATTATATATACGTGATACCAGTGTATTTCTGACAAGACAAATGACAAGATCTCCAGTTTCTACTCTTTTTCGCTCTTGTATCCTCCTCAATCAACACATATCCCTACACCCTCCTCCCCTGATCTACAGGTGGATAAAGTTGAAGTGAATCATATATAGATGAGGAGTGCCGTCTGGGCTCAGGATCAATTGATTCAGCATTGCCATGTTCATTTCTCTGCCTCTTTTCTTTCTCACAGCTCTGGTTTCAGCTGCTCCTGCTTCTCCCGGTGTTCTGTCCTTTGCAGTCACCAAAGACGTGGCTATAGGCGTTGAAAATCCCGTGGGACAGTTCTACCGGGCCAACGTCTCGATTGGAACACCGCCTCAGACTTTTGATGTCATTTTCGACACTGGATCGTCTGATTTGTGGGTTCCCAACTATGACTCTGAGGCATCGTCCACTTACAAGTTCATGAACCACGGACTGAACTTGTCATACACAGCTACTGGTGACGGTTTCATTCTCGGTGACTGGGCAACGGAATCTGTCAAGTTTGGAGGTGTGGAACTCCAGGACTTTCGTCTAGGAACTGTGAAAGGAAAGTACCCCGATGGAGGAGTTCTTGGAGTTGCCTTTAAGGAGCAGGAACAGACCCACCACAAGTACGACAACTTTCCGTTTGCGGCCAAGAAGGCGGGATATATCAACAAAGCCGCTTACTCGGTCTACTTGAACAGCCCTTCTTCCAATGACGCTACGTTTCTGCTTGGAGGAGTGGATCATGCCAAGTTTGAGGGAGATTTGACTTGGCTAAGTGTCGAAAAACCGTCTTGGGGAGCTAACGTGATGCTCGATAGCATCTCCTGGGGCGACAATAAGGTCCAGGTCAACCAGAATGCCATGCTAGACACTGGAACCATCTTCACTACTGTTCCTGATGCTCTTTACCAGGATCTCAAAAAGAGTCTCAAACTGGGAGGATACAATGACGATCTGGGCATCAATTACATTGACTGCGACGCCAAAGTGTCCATTTCGTTCAACTTTCCCGGTGTCACGATTGTAGCTGACGAAAAATCGCTGGTTATTCCTATTGGTCCTTACACAGATAGCAACGACAAAAGATGCGGTCTGGGTATTCAGAGTATCAACGAGATTGGAATTGGAGGTCTGACGATTGGAGATACCGTCATGAGAGCGGCCTATGCTGCCTATGATCTTGAAGGACATAGATGTGGACTAGCTCAGGTTGTGTACACGGATAAGTCGGATGTTAAGCCCTTTGAGGAGTGAAGGAGTTGAAGCTTTGTATAAGCACAATTACACACAAGCACATAATAGAGACATACTTTGTGGACGTATTCTAGAAATATAGCATGATCTAGCAGTCCCTTACTATTCTCTTCTGGCTATCAATTACATATGTTATTTGAGACCACACCATGTAGGGGATATGGCTTAGAACAATGGGCACTCATCTAAAATGGAAGAACTCTTCAATACTGCAATACGTTGAAGAAACCTGATTACTGACTGTGAGAAAATCTGATGTAGTGTGTTTAAAGTCATCTGTTGATAGCAGTACTTGTTGAGAACATTTCATTATAACAACTATAGAAAGGAGACGTCAAGTACAAAATCAAGAGATCCTTTATTTGTCACATACCAGTGTATTTTCCAGCTATAGAAAAGCCTGTTGATACTACCGATATCTCAGAAGACATCGCACAACACCAATGCTTGTACAAACACAGATGTCCATATTCTCATGTCTACTTCAAAATGAAGATGAGCATCCTCCTATACTACACAAACAGCAAACACCAACTCAACAACTGATCTGACACACACCTCAAAACTACGCCATCAAACCATCGTTCTTCACCCCCCTCTCAATCCTAGTCATCAATTAGTCTATATATTTTTCCGTCTTCCATCTTCCACTCCCTTATTTCGAAACACCTCGCTTGAGGTTTCGCTCGTGCTGCTTCTGGTTCTTCTTGACGAGCTTCTTTCGGGTGGCTCGGTCCAGCGCTCGAGGATCCAGCATAACGTCCTCCTGGTTCTTCTTGCTGCCCTTGCCATCGTCAACCTCCACACACCACTGCTGGTCCAGCTCCTTGTTCTTGCCGTTGAAGCCCCACTTGGGCACCCACTTGCCCGTGGCCTCGTCGTACACCAGCTTGCCGTCCCGCGCCTTGGACTTGATGCCCTTCTTGAGCGCAAACTCCTGCCACTTGGTCATGGGCTTGGGCTTGGGGATGGGCTTCTCTCTGGGCAGTCGGGTAGACGGCTGTGGAAGCATGATCAGAGACATGGTCGAGTTCTGGTTGCCGCTGGACGAGTTGGAGTCGGTAGTGTTCTTGATGGGCTGTGAAAGCAGCTGGTTGATGAGCAGCTGGGCGTTATCTCGCGAGACGGCTTGAAGGGCGTCTTCTCGGGCCTGTCCATCGACGTTCAGATCGTTCAGATCAACGTCAACGGGGTTTGTGTCGAACACGGCAAGGTTGCCGAGATCATAGGTCACGGGGATGGGTTTTTCCACGGTCACAGTCTTCACTTCGGTCATGGTATGAGGTTCTGTAGTGGAGGGTCAAATGCTGTAGTTAAGGTCGAAACTTCCTGCAGCCTGGAAAAAATATTTAGATAAGGTTGATGGCAGAAAAGTTAGTCAGCAGTGGCAAAGTGGGGAATAGCATGAGGTTGGGAGATAGAATACTTGAAGTGGCAAAAATGAGAGTGAGGTTAGAGGTATTTCTGAGAGGTTGGTAATTTTTGAAATTAACGAAAATAGCAGAAATTGGTATCAAATTAATCCCTGGTTTTCGGGGAGTACGGCTGTGTAACTGGAAATACTGTGGCGTCTCTATTCATCGAGTTGGAATTTAAGGTGAGGCAGCCTAAAGTGATTATGTAAGCGACTTTGGTGGGCTCGATTATGAAAGCTTATTTTGCAAGTGTGCTTATGTAATCACTTTTGTTTTCGATCGAATTTAGAAGCGATACGAGGCAATGATGTGTTTAACCATGACCAGACTTCTAAAGAGGACTAAAAAGATTGTGTTATACGTTTTATTGCTGTTTTTCGTTTGTATTGACCGATATTGACCACACTCAGCTCAAGACTGTCTCAATTGGAGGTGAAGGTTGAGACATTTTTCACCGAGGGTGATCACATATCAGAAAGCCGATTTAATATGGCTCTATACATTCGTTTCTTTGTATTTCTTCTTTGTCTCCTAATTATTTCCATTTTATTTTGATTTTATTTATTTAATCTCTTCATTTCGCTCATAACCCTTCACCCTGCAGACTCTCAATAATACGCGTCAACTAAATGCACCGCATACTTGAGTCATGTTAATCACTCATTTGACTAGCACCGTCAGAAGTTGTATTTCTGGCTCCCGAACATGACATCGGATACTTGCCCGATCTCATAATAACCTTCAACCTCCCTTTCCCTGTCTCCTCCTCTTGATCACCACAAAAGGAAGGCCTGAGAGACTTACCTAACTATGGCATTGTTGGATTGAGTTTCTGGAATGTCAAGAGGCTGAGCAGTGCATGAACAGGAAAGGGGAATGGAGTCGTACTGTCAGAGATCGTGTTAGTCACGTGACCTAAAAACTGGCCAAAAAAAACGCTCTTATCGTCGATACCTTCGTACTTCTCTCATCCGCCTCCATCTTCGATTGCTACTTCTTATCGACAAATTAGTCCGGTGATCAGATACCGAGGCTATACTGAGCGTGTTAACCTAATGGGAGATTGGGGAGTACGACAACTAGACGGGTAGTGGTCCGATTTCGATTATAAGACAATGGTTGTATAGCCCCAGCTTAGCTCATTTGAATGCCACTTTCAAATATCAAATATCTCAACTCCCTCTTTCCGCTGACTAAGTCATCAGTCACCCCCATGCAGGCCTCTCTCAACTCTATACTCCCAAAATCGTCACCCAAATCCAGACCCGATCTTCCACCTCTTCACCTTCACAACACAATGACTGACTGCACTATCAAGGGCGTGGGCGCCTCGGACGCTATTTACGACGGCTCGGACTTCAAGATTGCCATTGTGCACGCGCGATGGAACGAGCAGGTGATCAAGGCTCTGCTGGACGGCACCATCGCTTCTCTGGTTGGCTTCAAGGTCAAGCGAGAGAACATCTTCATCGAGTCTGTGCCCGGCTCCTACGAGCTGCCCTACATCACGCACCTGATGGCGGACTCGCACAAGTACGACGCGGTCATCTCGATTGGCGTGCTCATCAAGGGCTCCACCATGCACTTTGAGTACATTGCCGACGCCGTGTCGCAGGGCCTGATGCAGTCGCAGATTGCCACCAAGTGCCCCGTCATCTTCGGCGTGCTCACCTGTCTCACCGAGGAGCAGGCCATGCAGCGAGCCGGTCTCACTCCTGACGGCCACAACCACGGTGAGGACTGGGGAGCTGCCGCCGTTGAGATGGCTGCCAAGCGACACCTTTACCGACAGTAAGGGAGTCAAATGATGTATCTATAATGATGTGTGTATTTTACGTGACAACCTAGAGGTGAGTTGTAGTAAGGCTGACTAAGGTACTCAAGGGCTTTGACTATATGCACCTACACATTGATAAAGGGACTTCGACGATAACCTGCACATTGGAGTGGCTGTTTGGCGCTTTTTCTCTTGAGCTGTTAATATGTGCTTGTGTCTAGAACGTGTATCTGTTCCATTCTATTAATTCAATGTGTATGTATGATTATGAGAGTCACCCTTTAGACATTCTTTCGTTATTCTTTTGCTTATTCGTTCATATCTCAACTCTTCCAGATCAAATACCATTCTCCAATACAGTACTCCGTACCGGTACAGTACTTTTCACTTCCTCTACTCACTTGCACATGCCCCTTGTTCAAACGCGTTCCTGAGACATGTTTCAGCGATCGTATTCGATAGAGGGTTTTCTATTAATAGTGGTAAATGTGGAAATCGATAAATCGTCAATTGACTCGGTTGCTGATGTTTACTGATTGGTGATTGTTGCAGCTTTGTTCTGATGGAGCTGAGTATTGCTTTCTTGAATGTGTCGAAACTGAATGAAGAGATTGATGAGAACAACCTGGTTTAGAGAATCATCCAACTCTCGGGACTCTTTTTTCTTCATCATTTTCCATAAACAAGATATAAAAAAGTATCTGCCCTCTTGTACTAGATATCAGATTGTATTATTGTCAAAAAACCAATCCGTCACGATAACATCAAACTGAGACATGTGGAGGCTCCCAGTGGAAACGAATTCAACGACGAGGCTGACAGATTGGCAAAGAGGGGCATTATAATGAGATGATTGATGTCAAGGACGCCATCAGGTGTGCAGTATTCACGAAATAACACTCCCCAAAAAGCACTTCATAGTCTGATACTTGTTGGTCACCTATTAACCGCCTGATGCTATGTATGTTCTCTGTATCTATTCCTATTGTCTTCTACTCGAGCACCTTCTTGCAATGACACAAACAACCAACTATTGACAAAATCTATTTACTCCAGATCATTAACCAACAATACCATCATCCGTCCTCACGATGAGAGCCATCACCATCTCCATGGATTTAGAAATCGCACTAATAGAAACACAGTTAAGAACGACGCTAAACTGACAAAAGCCACCAGAATATAATTTTCGACGCACTGAAAAAATAGCGCCATCAATCTGACCATATCTCACTCACTTTTTGTCAGTTGGAAAAAAATGAAAAAATAAGCCCGACGTGGGGCTTGAACCCACAGCCTTGAGATTGCTTACGAATAAGAGTCTCACGCTCTACCGATTGAGCTAGCCAGGCGGTTTTTTGAGTTTCTTGAAAAAGTGGCCACTGCAATCTTAATTCTGATTATGTAAGCGGCCGATTTTTGAAGCGCTGTAAACTACTCTGCAGACTCCAAAATTCTCCTGAAAAGCTTGTAACTATGTAAGGTCGTATTTATTCATCGACACGAGCCTTTGTTACTTCCCTATTCGGTATCTTCATCGTGTTTCACCAAATCGTCTCTTTCGCTAACTTATGCTAGCACTTGTACGAGTATACCTTCCTCGGTTGAGGTATGAAACCAGACTTATGAAGCTCAAATTATTAACATCCCTGTCCTGTTACTTGTAGAGATATAACCATCGGTGATAGAAGAGACTTGGAGAAAGCTGGCTCTGAAAAGAAGTCCAAAGAGGCACACTCCAAATAGTAGAGTCTGGTACCGGTAGTGATTTTGTGTCTTACGTTATTCTCTAGAAGTAACTAAACTTGCCTCACTATGTGCTTGATGACAGATATATGATTCGGGCACTTGTACAGGGCAATATAAAACCCCTTGACTTACAACTTTGAAGCTCCAATATTCATAGTTCTTCAACCCTAACTCCACTACACCACCTTCTGTTCAATAATGCATATAAATAATTACATGTGAATGCCTCGCTTCTTCCACATGAAGATCCAGATGAGAAAGACAACGGCCGCGGCGACAGCGAGACCTGTGCCGGTGATGACAAACGTGAGGCCGTAGCAATGCACGCCTGAGCACACTTGGGACCGCGAGCCCACGCCCACCTGGCTGGCGGCGTCGTAGACCTTGGCAAACAGCAGGCCGTAGCCCAGCGAGCCCACGGCCAGGGCCAGAATGAACGAGCCCCAGATGGTGCCGAGGTTCGCGATTCCCCACACCTTGGTGACGATCGTGGGCACCAGGGTGAACGACGAGCCGTACGAGAAGCCGTTGACGATCGTCACGACCGAAAAGTACTTAGCGTTGTCGTAGACGGTGAAAATGCCCGAGGGGACCATCAGATGGATGCAGGCGGCCACCAGGGCAATGGCACTGAGCAGAGCGGGCCGCGAGATGTGGGACTCCATGGCTTCCGACGAGAAGCCCACCACGAGCCGCGAAATGGTGGAAAAGGTCGCAAACAGCGACACGTGGGTGGAGAAGGACGGCACCTCGGACGAGCTTTCCACCGTGACCGTGTCGAGAATCGCGCCCATGTTGTTTTGGAACATTTCAAACGGTCCGCCGATGAACACAAAACAGAGCAGAAAGAGCCACGCGGTCTTGTCGGTGAAAAACTCCTTGAGGGTCGCTCCCTCGTGGCCGGGTCCGTCGCAGTTGCAGTCCGACGACGCCTCGGCCTTCTTTCTCAGATCGGTCGCCATGGACTCTGCTTTTCGGCAGGAAAAGAAGATGACGCCGCAGATGACCGCATACAGGCCTGCAAAGAAGAGAAAGATGCCTGCAACGTTGACTTCCTTGCCCGAGATAAAAACTGCTCTCAGCAGCTGCGACTGCCACAGGGAAGACAGGCCAAAGGCTGCCACAGGACCCCAGATGGCGTAGCCGGGCGTGAAGGTCTGCAGCTTGCCTTCTTCCACGTAGTACACCGACATGGAGTGGGCACTCGCCTTGAGGGAGGCGTAGTACATGCAAGAGGTGCTGGCACCAATGAAGAAGAAGCAGAAGGCCATTTCCGGTGCTGCTCTGGGCAGGGCTTCTCCAGTCTCTCGGTACCAGTCTGCGGCAGTAGAGAAGATGCCGCTGGCAATGGAGTAGCTGGCAGGAAACGTGATCCACGAAAAGAGCGCCAGATAGTTACTGCCAAACGTGTCTCCCAGGTACCCGATCACAGGCATCAGCAGGTACATGCCCAGTAACGACGAGATGGACACGGAGTTGACCTGGACCTGAGAAAAGCCCAGTTTGTGCTGCAGCGTCTGTCCATACATGGAGAAAAGCGAGATTGAAGCTGCTGAGAGGGTTCCGAGAATCGAGAGCGCAAAAATCGATTTTCCGGCGGGTTTGGGGCGAATAACTTCGGTGGGCGCCTCCCCAGGCGTGTTGGCCGCCTTGAGCGGAGTTCGTTCGTCTACCATGCGTGTTTCTAGGGGTATGGAGTGTGTTGTGGAGGGCAGAGATGTGTGTAGGAGGAGCAGTTACACAAATAGATCTTTGTTGGATCAGTCATGCAGTTAAACGGGAATAAGGTTGAAATGACTCTGATAAGAGGCACGTGAGGTGGAAATGATGGGGCAGGAAATAAACCAAAATACGAGGAAAATTTGGTAAAATTCAGGAAAGTGGTATATAATGCTTTTTGAAGGTCACGTGATATACAGCTATACCTTTTAATCCATTTTAGCCCCCCTTCACCCCGTTCTAGGCATCGCTTTTAGCCGGACCTTTTAGAATCTGCCCCACAAGGTAGAGTCTATTTCAAACAAACAGCGCCGTGTGTTGTGACCAAAAAAGGGGAATTAAATAAAGAGGAAATAATGGGTTAAATTAAGAATATATTATTGGAAAATAAAAAGAAAATAATGGTGGAATTAAAAATCAAAAAAAAAGGATATGAGAGACTTCACGATGACAGCAAAATCCAGCTATGTTACGATACAAATAAATCCATCATCAATCCTCTTTATACCGTTCACTGTCTCAACCTTCCTCAACTTGCTAAACTGAGAGATTACTTTTAGGAGCGGAACTAAGAGAGTAGCAAGTGAGATGACGGGAGATATTTTGAGTAGCTCGCGGTTTAGCAATAGTCCGTATTCTGTTGAGTAAATAGGCCAACACGGGGTATTATCGTGGGGAGAATATCGCAAGATTGAAGCTCATACAGAAGATGGTAGAGGGCCATCCGTTGCAATAGAGTAGAATACTTTTGACAGCAATAGCTTTACTCGGGAGATCTGTACGACTCGTTTGACACCATACAAGTCCTAGTTCTGAGTCGTGTCCATGAAATGGATGATTCGAGAGTGTATTTCCACGGTCCGTTTTGAAGCAAAATACAATTATCTCGAGACATTGTGTGACAAGGGGTAGACATTAATACACCATTCGACTTGCAATTCATATGAGATCTCATTCAATTACTCCTGACTATTCGTCACCTCACTAAATCCTCCAACATAGTTCTCTGACCCCCACATCGTTCGTGGGGGTACACATATACCACAGTGAACACCACCAAAAAACAGAACCCCATCTCATGGGGCAAAAAGTGATTTCTGGCAGGATCGAACTGCCGACGTTCTGCGTGTTAAGCAGATGCCATGACCAACTAGACCAAGAAACCAGCTGTGATGTCTCGAGGAGTAGTGCGCGTATTTGGGGGTGAAAAAGAGGTGCGAAAAAAATTTTCCTGCCGTAGAAATGGACGAAGCACTAGATTATATTGTTTTAGCTGCTCACTAAAAGCTTCCTATCAACTTCCTGAGTCTCTAGGACTCTTATTGGAAGTATGAGACGACTTTTTAGTTGTAAAGCAGGGCATAAATAACATGTTGCTTCCATGTTAGTGATGCTTGTTGATGAGACCAAAACTGAATGGGAGAAATGTCTATGTATTTCTGCTTTAAAAACTTTGTTTGAACCTCTCATCTAGTTTCCCCAAAAGAAGATGAGTCGTATACCTTTGCCTTCATATTGCACACAGACTTGCTGTGATACAAGCAAGAGGAAATAAAATTTCTAGCGCAATAGTTCACGATAGTACTTTTTCAGTGAAGAAATTGACTGAACTACATTTTCTGTGGTTCCACACTGTTATCTCAGTCAATATATGCCCTTTTATAACTGCAAACTCCGTGTGTTGTGAGAGAGAGATATGATGCACTTGTAGCAGGTATTTTGAAGCAGCAGTCTTATCTAGAAACAGATTCCAGCCTTTACTTGCTTGAATAAGCAGTACCACAAACATTCACCACCTTTCTTGGCTTCCTACTAACATCCTTTACTCTCATAACACCAGTTAGAGCAACATGACTCTGAAGTCTCATTCTTGAATAAGAAGCAGACAACCCAGCATACTGTGTCCCCAAACGTTGACACATTGAATTACAAATTCTCTGCCCTCTTTCTAAGACTTCCAGTCAACCACATTCCACCCTCCATCCTCTACTCAACAAACTCAACAAACTCCCAACTACACCCCAAGTAAACCGCCCTTCCCTTTCTCCCAACTAACTCCCAACTAACTCCCAACTACCTTTACTTCAACACCCCAACCCACATCTCCCCTCTCACCTCCATCTGATACCCCAATACCTTCTATACCCCTTCTGACACCTGCCACAACCTACCCCAACCTGTCAAACACCCCAATCAGCCCCATACCACGTGTCCATTACACTTAGCTACTGTGATGTCTGTAACACTACCAACAAAACTAGTGGTAGTCCAGAAACAGTGTAGCATTTTCCACAAGCCACAATCCTACCCTTACCCGTCTCTACCCTAACACTTCCTCCCCGTAATACCTCATCAATCCCTCTTCAATCACCCCTTCATTTCACCACTCCATCACTCCCCAACCACCCTCTCCAACCCTAACCCTCCCCCTCCTCTTATCAGCCGCATTCCACCCGCAAACTAAGATTCTGCACGAGTCCCGTCGCGGGTTAGGGTATGACGTTATAGCCGCGACGCAAACCTAATCATCTTCGGCTCAACGACACGTAACGAGCACAACCAAAGCACTACAAAAATACTCTTTAACTACAAATAAACACCCTACAAATCTCAATCATCGTATACAATCATTAGACCTTACTCGAGCTTGCGTCGCTTGGCGTCGGTGGCCTCAATTTCTCATTTGAGCAGGTACTTTTTGGCCTTCTCAATCTCGCCCTTGGAGCCGAGCCAGACGCCGGATCGCTCGTGGATCTCGGTGGGGACCAGATCCAGGATTCGCTCGCCCTGGTCGTTGATGGCCAGACCGCCGGCCTGCTCGATGATGTAGGCCATGGGGAAGCCCTCGTACAGAAGTCGCAGCTTGCCCTTCTTGGACTTGGAGTCGGCGGGGTAGGCGAACATGCCTCCGTAGAGAATGGTTCGGTGCACGTCGGCAACCATGGAGCCAATGTATCGGGCCGAGTAGGGCTTGGAGCCGTCCTCGGGGAACTTGAGGGCCTTGAAGTAGTCCTTGACGTTGTCCGACCACAGCGACGAATTACCCTCGTTGACGGAGTAGATGGATCGCAGGTCGGGCAGCTTGAGGTCGGGGTGGGTCAGGATGAACTCTCCCAGGGGGTCATCGAGGGTGAAGCCGTTGCAGCCGTTGCCGGTGGACAGCACCAGGTTGGCAGAAGCTCCGTACATGGTGTATCCGGCAGCAACCATCTCCTTTCCGGGTCGCAGCACGTCCTTGATGGAGCCCGACGAGCCCTCGGGCAGCTTGTAGACACCGAAGATGGTGCCGACAGAGACACCGGCGTCGAGGTTGGAGGAGCCGTCGATGGGGTCGCACACCACGGCGTATCGGCCGTCGCCCTCAAACACAATGAGGTCCTCCTGCTCCTCGGACACCACCAGCTTCACCTTGCCGGAGGCCTTCATGGCGTTGATGAAGATCTCGTCGCCAATCACGTCCAGCTTCTTCTGGTCGTCGCCGGTGGAGTTGGCGGTTCCAGACAGACCAATGAGGTTGACCAGCGTGGACCGTCGGATGTTGTGGGCAATGAACTTGAAGGCAAACTGCAGCGAGTTGAGCAGCAGAGT
The DNA here is from genome assembly GCA_001600195.1 of Yarrowia keelungensis. NCBI lineage: Eukaryota > Fungi > Ascomycota > Dipodascomycetes > Dipodascales > Yarrowia > Yarrowia keelungensis. The sequence continues at coordinate 440,583 of BCJD01000002.1, read as the reverse complement.
GAAGTCTCCGGTGGGGATGGCGGAGGAGGCGCCCACCTTGTTCTGCTCCTGCAGAATGAACCGCGTCAGCGTGATGATATCGGTCTGGACTTCGGGGTTGGCTTCCATTGTGTGTGTAGGGGGCAATGTCGTGGGGATGGTGAGGAGAAGGGGTTTACGCTTGGGGAGGTGGTCTTGTACCCCGTGGTGAAGGTTATAATTAAGGTTGCCCGGGAAATTGTCGTCTCGGAAGATTTCGGGAGGGAGCTTGGAGAGCGTCTCCTGCAAAGAAGACACGTTGTGTGGGGTAAACGAGGGTGTCAGAGTGGAGAGAAAAGTGGGGGGTACAAGGTGGTGGTGTTCACGTGACCAGGTGAGGTCTACATCGCCAGTATTTCCGGGTTCCAAATTCCAACCTCCAAAAGCTAAAATCTCCGACTCGGCACACCCAAAATGTGAATGACAAGAGTGGAGAAGCAGTGGAGAAGAGTCACGTGACCTGGCCATTGGGGAACGTTCACGTGTTTCTCGTATTGCTCCAGTTACCTAACCCGAATTCGTGTCCAATTGCTTGTCGTTTCTATCTCTCACTCACACGACAATTACCTCAGTCAGACCATGTCTAACCCTCATCTCATGTTAAGCCTTGAGAATGGTCTAGAAAGTTGAACAAGAGATTATCACGTGGAGTTTGAGGTGTGGAATGAGTGTGAGGAATGAGGAATAAGGAATGTGGTCACGTGACGACAGAAGAGGTGATGTATCTATTTTATTGACATTGCTCTTGTATGTACTTGTATTGATTGTGGTTCTCTTATTATAGCATCTCATCTCAGTCACTTACCATAGCCTCTTTAGATTGCTAAAAGCACTTGTATGGTACGACTTGTTGAGGCACGTGACTATTGAAGGTCACAAACGAGCCTAGCGGTCCCGAGACTCGTCCCGAGACTCACACAAGTGCTTTTTTCCCATTGGTCTCATGGTCTCTTTACCACGGAGGTTTCATTCGTCCCCACACTTGTCTCAGTTGAGTGGAATATCTGAAATAATCGTGAAAAATATTGATCCCGGGGGATATGGAGAGAGTGAAAAGTATGAATCAGTTCTCCTGAAGACGACGATTCGAATGGTATAATTATTTCGTCTGCTTGTCATACAAACATCGTCAGAAAATGGCCTTGATAACATGGACTTGTCTATTGATGACGCGTACATTCCTGATTTTTCAAAACACACCTTTTCGGGATTTTATTATACCAATCGATTGGCCAAGCTGCGCTGAATACAATGGTATAATTATCTCTCCCTCGTGTCACACAAAATATCGAGCTATCACGCTACTAAGGCTGACCTATTAGATGAGTGTAGAATAGGGAACTCAACGGAACTATTCGAAAAGCGCTACAGACACGCTAAAGTTTAGCCAGATGTACCATTCTACTCGCCTCGTCGCGCTGATTACAACCATACCCTTCATTCCCTCTTTTTCCGTGCACAGATACTAAATATTGACGTGTTTTGTTTTCTCCTCCACCCTCCAAGTGTAAGTTCCGGACCTCTCACTTTGGGGCACATCATTTTGGGGCACATTGCATTGAGGATCCTTGTCAACAGCAATCATATAGCCAATGGGATGGAAGGTGTGTAGGAGGGGTAATGTGAATGTGCTTGGCATAGAACACTTGTCTGTGATGTTGTGTTAGTAAGCGTGGATGTACCTCGGCTGGAGTGTGATTATGTAATCGTGACGTGGCTTATGTAAGCATCTGTGATTATGTAAACATTCCAATGACGACAATTTTCCTTGAAGGTGGAAAAATACTATGGAAGGGTACTTGTACCCACAACATGTCACTGTGTATTCGCTCGTCATTTTCGTCTCTGTTGACTCATTTCCGTTGCTGAAGCTGAAATCAGATATGCTCATAAAACTGGGTGTCCATACCTCGAAGGATGCAGGCTGAAATGAGGATTACCCAACGAGTTTTTGTTCCATTCCCTCAAAATAGGCTACTCAGCATATCAATTTGTTCGCATCAATCTCACATCCACCCGGGTGCTCTTGATTTTGCTCTATCTCAACTGGATCATCTTCTACCTCACTGCCGCCTAATACAAGTAAATCATGAAAACCGGCCTGCAAAAATGAGACATGCTACGTTGAAAAAACGCGTAAACCACTCAAAGTGTTCCAAATAGCATATCAAAATACTCGTGTCGAGCTCCTGTACCACGTGATACTACTAATTTAGTCACATCTCAACTGGATCTCTTACCACATTCTTTCAGTGATTCCTCAGTCAAACGAATACACGAAGAATGTAAAGCTCCAAGAAAGATAGCCGTTGGCCATCCGAAAAGCACCAATCAGCATATGAAAAGAGTCGCACCGATCTCCTCGATAACCTTCTCAGCTCATATCACTTCCACCACATCTGGATCTTATTGCTCAACTTTTCTCGCTTACATAAGCACAAAAAATGGTTGGAAACGCGGTAGAAAACTGCGAAAAAGCAGCAAAAAAAGACAACACAGCAACTCGCCGTGCGTACTCCGATACGGGGAATCGAACCCCGGTCTCCACGGTTCTCAACATGAGAGCGTGATGTGATAGCCCCTACACTATATCGGATTTTGATGAGTTTTTGGGGTCACAATGGGCGATTTGGGTAGAGGGGTGATTAGTCAGCAAAAAAAATGAAAATTGAATTAAAAATTGCAAAAAATAGGGACAATAAGTAGGGAGGTTTCAGAAGGGTTGTAATGACTCTATAAGAGACTTCACAACTTCAATGGTAGTCTCTTGACTCATCCAGTTGTTAAACACGCATGGTTTATCCCACCTTGTACTGCACTTTATGTCTCAACTAAAGGCTGGCTTAAACAGACTAAGGAGAACACCAGAAAAGCCATTATTTCTTGATACAAAAAGATAGAAAAAGAGATTAATTTATCTTTACTGCTTATCAGTTAGCAAATAGTAGCTTTCTAGTGACATGGACGTCCTGAACAGGTCCTTCTTGACCCTAGGTAACTTTTAATCTCAACAAAGTCTCAACAAATTAACAGTCGGAGTATACATCAAAGAAGAGAAGAACAGAGGTCAACACAGCTACGAAATCAAGTCAAAAAAGCGATGGTGCCTTAAATAACACCATATTACACGGTAACATGACAATACACTGTTTACTTCCCACTCATACACGCTAAAAGTGTCTCATAAGTCATCCCACATGAATCCCACCAAAGGGAACAGAAAGAACACATTTGAGAAGATCCAAAAGGAATACCTGAAGGCAGGTATGCAAAAACAAAGGGCCCAACCGGGAATTGAACCCGGGACCTCTCGCAAACAGCTCAGGATCACCCTAAGCGAGAATTATACCACTAAACCATCGGGCCACTTGTGGTGACCGAGGGGGAAGATGGGGTAGAAGAGGGTGAAAAAGGGGTTTGAAAATTTTCAATAAAGACATTTGAGCATTTGAAGATTGAGCTGGAAGTGTCTGTGAATCACTCATTGCACTTTTTGAACCTCTACCGGCTTTTCTTTATCTTGAAGATACGAACTGAGAGTCAGTTGATGACAATGAATCAAAAATACAACAACAAACCAGCTACTACTTTTTTTTATAATACATGTATTAACGAATGCTTCCATTTCCCACCTAATCCAAGAAGTAATTAACACCTTTGTCCAAGTCACAAATCCTCTTCCCATTCTCGTTGCACAGAAACCTCTCTTCCTCATCTGTTCCTTGAATGAATGCTCTTCCATGCTGTTCAGGGAAACCGTGAATCATCTTCTTCTTGTAAAACCGCACTTCTTGGTCTTCTAGATCTACCACAAACGGCAGAACAGCTCCATCAAAGTCCACATACACCAAACCATCGTAAGTAAACACCCGGAAACTGTCTGGATGCGAAAATGCAAAGGGTCCAAAGATGGTCAACAGCGGATTCTTGTCTATCGCACAGTACAAAAACCACCCTTTGGGCTGCAACATGCTGAAGAAGACGAAATCAGAATGCGGATGATGGATGAAGTTGTGGACGACCTGCTCTGGGAAAGTCACGTGAGACAGGTCTGGCAGTCGTGATGTGATTGGAGTATGCCTTTGAAGAATGTCTTGGCATTTATTCTTCATTTCTTCTCCTCCCCAAACATGGTTGTTCGTGTCAACCAGTCCTCTGCATGCGTCAATATCGATTTTGAGCACATAACTGAGCGTCTTCATTCCGAGTTTGAGCGAGTATACCAGCGGATCTTGCTGGTTTTCAGAAAGTAAGAGGAACGAGTTTTTTCGTCTTTTTCTAGAAATGACTGTTCTGGCTTTGAAGCGCCATGAGTTAGGGGTATCTTTGGAAGATTTGGAAGATGGATGAGAATTTGCTGATTCAGGGGTATCAATCTGGTAAAATTCTGGTAACACAGTAACTTTCAAATTCTCATCTTCATCAGTATCACCCCTTTTACTGGTCATAAAAGGACACCTCTCTTTCACCTTATCTTCCAACACCTCATCTGTCAGCCTCCGAAAACGCCTGCTGACATCGCCCAGAGCCACACACGTCTCCAGGGAACTCTCGCCAAGCACCAGATGCACGATCTCGCTCGGTAAACGGTTCATCAAACTGGTGGTCTCGTCAACTGTGGAGACATGCAAGATAATGAACCTTGCACCGTGAGGCTGACTTAGAGTGGGTTTAGAGTTTGGCCAAGGAGGGGTCTCCGTTGAGCCGAGGGTGATTAGTCAGCCAAGGGAAATTGGGTCTGGCTGTGAGTCACGTGTAATTGAAGATGTGTTGACGATTTGGTTTTTTTTTTTTTTTTTTTTTTTTTGAAAATCGATATTTCAACTGTGGCCATTATCGTGATCAGAGACAGGCATTCAAACAAGAATCAATGGAAGTATCAGAGATGATCATGTTGGCAATTATGAGCTCTGATATAACGCAGGGGGCACAGATTGTTGGTCAAATACCAACAGTCGACTGTTGGAAGGGGTCAGAGCTACAACCAGGCACTAGCTTCTAAACTGAAGTTCAGAGACTATACAGTGGAATGCTCGAATTCGTGTAATGTAGCTGAACCTATGGCACGAGAGAACATGTGGTAGTTTAACCATGTGCTAACTAAGCGAATTTAGGAGCTTCAAGAGTAGGTTGGAGACTCTGATGTTGACCTCCTCGCTGATCACTGTGTTGATAACTTTATACTGTGGAGTATGGGGAAGCACTGGATAGATTCACTGATGAGAATAAGTGGAGATGTGGATAGCGTGCTGTATTTGGTAGTAGATGGGGGTTTGAACTAATGTATTATTAGAACTCGTTCACTCGTCTGAATATGGTTGCACCTCTGGTCATCTATGAGGCCCAGAGATATTGTGATTAGTAAGACCGAAGTTGATCTTCGAACAGCGAGCAAGTTACAGAGAAGTTGATGAGATGCCACTGGAGACCCTGAAACTCGCCATTACGAATCAATTCAACTTCTTATCCGGAAAGTTGACGGTGTTTTTCTGGACTGTACTTGTTCCATGTCTCTGTAAGTTTTTCTTTCTACTCCTCGGCCTGACACATTCACACCAGTCACAGCACTTGACGTTCAGGAGAAGCAAAAACCTAGGTCAAATCAGCTACTTGTAGCTCCCGAACTAGCAATTGGTTGTTGTCTCATGTATACTTCTTGTATATTCTGTCTTTAGTATTTTTTATACTTCAAATCTCGAGAAGTGTACCGACTTAGATCCAATCTCTGTCACCCGTTTATACCGGAACTTTCACCTCCCCGAACTCCGAGTTTACGTCCCAGTCAACTGGTTTTCACACTCCCTATTTAATAATCCTTCTGCACATGCGGTCTTCCCCTCTAGTTGTAAGAGCTGTCGAAGCTCCGGAATGCTCTTCTCGTTGAGCAAACGGATCGTCCATCAGTTCGAATCGTAGGTTATCACCATGTAAGAGCTGTCGAAGCTCCGGAATACGCGAATGAAGAATAAGATAATGAATTAAGTATGTACGTGTCAGCTTTGTATAGTGTTGTGACAGTAGGGTAACGCCTCCCGTTACCCTACCTGCTTACTCAGAGTACCGTCACATAGTGTCAAATTTAGTGGGAGAAATGATTTATGATTACTAAGGGAGGGGACGTGAGAATAGAAGGGAAAAGCGATGAAATGAGGTGAGCCAATTGCTCTGTATACTTCTAGGAGTACAAAAATTGCCAAGCCCATTTTTCTCAATTTCCCTGATTTTCCAATTTCTCAAATTCCCCTTAGTCCCCTTTTCCCCACACAACTCCCCGCTCATGCAGCCGACTCTGCATAACCCCACGTTATCGTGAGTTTATCTAAGCGAAGCGCTAAGCGAGAATAAGTATATAGGGACATCAATTAGCCAGTTCTTCCAGGCAGCGCCAAAAATGCCCAACATGATCATCCACAGCGCCGGAACTCTGCCGATTTTCACCGGAACAGTCACCGATTACCTGCGAACCAAGCCCTCGTACTCGTCCTCTGATCCAGCCTATATCGACGTCATTACAGGCAAGTCCATCAGTTACTCCGATGTGTGGAAACTGGCCGGCAAAATTAGTTCTGCTCTGTACAACGAGCACGGGCTTACCGACCCCAAAGCCAATGAGAACGTTGGACCTGTGGTAATGCTCCATGCAGTGAACTCACCCCTGCTAGCTTCGGTGCACTATGCTCTTATCGATCTGGGAGTCACTGTTGCTCCTGCAGCTGCTACGTACGATGCTGGCGATCTCAAACACCAAATTGAGGTCTGTGGACCCACACTAGTCGTCTGCAACAAGCAATTCGAGTCCAAGGTGAAATCTGCCTCCAGCAACGTCAAGATCATCTTCATCGAAGACTTGTTCAAGACCCAGTCCACAGCTCCCTGGAAAAAGTTCACCACCTCAAACCCAAAGCGAGTAGCCTACCTCGGCATGTCCAGCGGCACCAGTGGACTTCCAAAGGCCGTGCAGCAGACACACATCAACATGTCGTCTTCCACCGAGGCAGTCGTCACCTGCCAGACCTTTTACCAGGCCAAAAACAACGTGACTGCGGCTATCGTGCCCATGACCCACGTCTACGGCCTCACCAAGTTTGTGTTCCACTCGGTTGCAGGCTCAATGACGACTGTGGTGTTTCCCAAATTCGGCCTAGTGGAGCTCCTCGAAGCCCAAATCAAGTACAAAATCAACATTCTCTACCTGGTGCCTCCCGTGATTCTGGCACTCGCCAAGGACGCCCGTGTGCAGCCCTACATCAAGTCCCTGAACGAAATCACGACTCTGATTGCCACAGGTGCTGCTCCTCTGCCTCCAACTGCAGGAGACGCCCTTCTGGAACGTCTCACTGGCAACAAGGAAGGTAACCGAGACAACGGAAAGGCTCCACTGGCTATCATCCAGGGATACGGACTCACCGAGACTCTCCAGGTGTCTGTTTACAAGCCTGAAGACCCTGAACGAGACCTCAAAACCGCTGGAAAACTGCTGCCCAATACAGAGGTGCGAATTGTGGGAGAAAACGGCGACGTTCCTCGCTCAAAGTGGTCGTTTGTGACTCCTCCTACGGGCGAAATCTACATTCGAGGCCCCCACGTGACCCCAGGATACTTCAACAACGACAAGGCCAACGCTGAGTCGTTTGACGGTGAGTGGCTGAAAACTGGAGATATCGGATTTATCGATCTCGAAGGCCGACTGGCAATTGTGGACCGAATCAAGGAGATGATCAAGGTCAACGGAAAACAGGTGGCTCCTGCTGAAATCGAGTCTGTGCTTCTGGGTCATCCCATGGTCAGAGATGTCGCTGTCATTGGAGTCGCAAACGAAGAACGAGGTACCGAGTCTGCTCGAGCGTTTATCGTGACTGAAGCACGAGCTCTGCCTGTTATTAAACAGTGGTTTGATCGACGAGTGCCTTCTTATAAACGACTCTATGGAGGTATTGTTGTGGTCGACTCTATTCCCAAGTCTGCTTCTGGAAAGATTCTGAGACGAGTTCTGAGAGACAGAAAGGGCGACAATGTGTTTGGAGAGTACGTTCAGGAGACAGCAAAGTTGTAGGCGATGAATTGAATTTGTTACGTTGGGTTTTGTTTGAGTGTAGTTTTTTCAATAAGCTATGGTGTAGCTAGCTAATGGTAGACGCTGTAAATAACACAGTCAGAGTTAGCCAGAGTACATGCGATCATGAGGCTATGAATCAGAAGGAGCTCTAAGCAGGAAATGACCTCTCGATCTGCTGGTGACAAAAGGATATTATGTGTTTTTCCAAAACCCACTGATATTGGTATCAAAAGAAAGCCCATAGCGAGGCAAAATCAATGGTGCTACTTCCAGATTGGTGGTGTAATTATCTGGTATACAGCATGCGTTCCAATTTTCGACCAAATTAAAGTGGTCAAAATAAGGTTATACAAATCAAAATAAGGTTAGTTGGGAGTTTGAGGTTTTGTGTAACTATTCCACTCAAAACAAACATGACTTCTTACATGACACTTGCACAACCACAACGTCATTAATACAACCTCTTGATACGGCTAAGATGCTGTGACTGATAGCGTCACATGCGCCACTGGGATACCTCAGATTTTACACTCTTGTTACCACCTTGTGAGTACCCTTTCCTAAGTGACACAAACACAAGACCCAGAAATACAAGTTCCTTTGATTGCAGCTAACAGACAGATACCCTCTCAAAGATAACTCATACACTGCCATGACGCTAGTCACAACACAAGCTTACCCTTGATACCCAGCTAGAAGGTCTCACCCTTTCCTATCTCACAACACCCATGTCACACAAATCGGAAGCAGAATACCATGCCGCGGGCTCCGTACGGTCCCCAACTCACAGTCATTGATGCCGAAGGGAGTGGCCACATAGGTGGCTGCGACGTGTGACTACGGGAGTGTGGTGTAGGCTAGAGAGGAGCATTCTGACGGGGTCCTTGAGGCCCATCCTTGCAGCTCATTTGGTCGCTTCAGGTGCGATGACCGGTCTTGCTCTATTCCGCTCACTTAAGTGACTTACAACCCCCTATACAGGAGTGTAGGGCTTCCACAGGGACCAGCTCTTCCTATCGAGTGTCATGACAGTGACCTCCTAGGAGAAGAAAGACGAACATTTCCCTTGAATCAGGCTGGTAACTCACGAGGTTGTGTTCTGAGATGGAGTAGCTTATGCTTTCGCCGGTCACATGACTTATTATGCCCTTGATATTGTTCCAACACCGTTTTTTGCCAGTTGCGGCCATATCCTGGTGAAAATACGGCTTCCCGTCCGATCAGCCATAGTCAAGCACCAGAGAGCCTAGTTAGTATTGTAGTGGGAGACCATACGAGAATCCTAGGTGCTGCAATTCTTTTGCCGTTTTTGCGAGCGTTACATTCCTTTTTGCCACTTGCTTTTGCAGGCTGTGCTTATCTTTTGTTTCTGTTCGATTTTAGGCGAAAATGAAGGTTTTACTCGTGTTGAGGGATGGAATACTGTGGGGATCGATTTGCCCCTGTTTTTTGCCACCATGGGAGAAGATAACGTCCGGGATATTGTTTCCCTCTTTGAGTGGCTCTCAAACATCTTTTCTTCTTCAGCATTCCTTTGAAAAGGAGTTGAAAAAATAATCGTGAATAAGCTTCTCGTATATGCAAGGGGTTTCACATTGATGGGCGTAGTGGTGCTTGTTAGTAGTGGAAACTGGAACTGATTACGTAGCTCAGCGAGTGAAGTATTCTATCTCATCAGGTTCTTACTATTTTCGTTTCAATACTGTTACCGCACCCACTTCCAGAACATTCTCCTCCCTTCTCTTTGTTTCGTATCATGCACCTTAATGGCTGGTTTGCATATTTCATGCATTAATGATGCACATTCTTTTGCCACCAGCCTCCTTTCTGAACTGTATTAACCTGATCCAAGAATATATAAACACCCTCTGGATCCCACTTTTTCACCAGAATCAGACCAGTTTACTCTGAGTCATTCTGGAGACGGAAGGTGCCTTTTATAGCCCGCTGAGATGCGGAGCTGACAAGCAGACCTGTCTCGAAGACAGTTAACATTGATCTGTCCACGACTAGGGTGAAGAGCTTCGCAGCTATGACCATCCGAGATGATGAGGTTTTACCAATGACCATCGAAGTCGTTCAGCGAGGACTGAAATGTCCGCTTGAGCTGTCAGCGAGGATGTTTTCTTTTTTTCCCGTCCGTTTGAGCTGTGCAGGGCAATGTGGTGAGATTCCAGTTATCCCTGTTTGTTGAGGGCAGCGGTGAAAATCCCAGTCCCTGTCGGTCAAGAGACTCACGCTATGACGCATTGAAAAACATGTATGAGCCTGAGAATGTGCGATTGAGCTTCTGGTTGGGCGTTTGAGCTGAGACTTGTGTTTCGGCGAGTTCTTCACAGAGGCGAGTACGACCGCCTGAGCCAAGAGGCAGTAAGTCCTATGGTTGGCCGCTTGAAGAAGTGTCAATAAATCCCCTCGGGTTGACCTCCTTGTTCGATGTCAATAAGTCCATTGGTTGCCCGCCATGAGCTGAAATGCCGTGAGCAAAGAGCCTTGTGAGTTCTTGAGGACCACATGAGCAGCCGCCAGAGCAAAGAGCCAGAGCCAGAGCCACCGACGAGAGTGGGTGAAATTCCCGATACTCTCAAGAGTGGGTGAAAATCCCGATACTCTTTCCCAGGTGAAATTCCTGATACTCACAGGTGAAATTCCGTTTGAGTGTTCTCACAGGGTGAAACTCCTTTGTGAAAGTCTCATAGGGTGAAATTCCTTTATGAGAAGCCGCCTAGAACTGAAGAGCCAGGCTGAAATGCCAGAGCTGCGAGTTACAACTAGAGCAAAGATCTGCCAGACAGACGCCGTACACGGTCAAAAGAGCAACAGTCTGAGCTACGCCGACGAGAGCTGCAATGCCAGGGTCAGAGCGAATGCCAGAGCAAGAGCATGAGTGCCAATAAGTCCCATGAGGCGATAAGTGCCAAACCAGAGCCACAGACGAAAGCACAGAGCCAGGGTCAAGAACCGAGGCCAGCTTGATACGCCAATAAGTCCAAAGAGCAATGAGTGCGTTTTCAGACACGAGCGGAGCCACTAAGTCCAGAGAGCAGTAAGTGCCAAACGCCAGTCACAGCCAGAGCTGAAATGCCAGAGCCACAGGTCAGAGCCAGAACCAGAGAGTTAGACGCCAGTACCATTCTACGAGCAAAAGCCAGTAAGTCCTACAAGGCAATAAGCGCCAAAAGCCGTTCAAGCCAATAAGTCCAAAGTGCATTAAGTGCTAAGACAGACACAAAGCCAGGGCCATAGAGCCGAGGCCAGCCAGTTGCCAATAAGTCATGAGAGCAATAAGAGCCTGAGCATGTCATAAGGAGTAGGCAGTGAACCTCAGAAGAGGACGTAACTGACCGAACCTGTTATTTAGTTTTCAGAGGAGTAGGTGAAATTCCGAACCTCTTGGGTCAATAAATTATGGACCATAGAGTCCCACCCGAATTTCAACTTGTAGTGTGTGTTGTATTTGTACTTGTAGATACTTTATTGATTATTCGTAGTTGGTTTTTTTTTTTTCTCTTCTCAGTTTCCTTATCTTTTATAGCTCTATGTTTGTAATTCAAGTGAGGCTTCAACTACCGGTACTACTGTACCAAATACGTACAACGAACATCTTCTCAACTTCATACTGCACAGAGTCTTCCACCCTGACTGGAACTCCTGATCCGGTCTTTATTCGTTTACATCATCATTTTGTCGTTTTGTACTGTCATTCAGCTAAGCTCAGTTGGGGTTCCAAGTGCATTACTTGTCGCGAACATTGACTTTGAATGATCTTCCATCACATGGTTAACGTTCACTCTCCAATTTGGCTCTGCATAATCACTGTGGATAAATGATACATCTGTTCCAAGTGCTTTATAGCACCTATTCCTTCAGCGTTTTGCTTCTGTCTTAAGTCCGCTATTTCTTCCCTTATCTCCGCTTTTCAGCTCTTAAGTCCGCTACTTTATGGCAATTTTGGCTTAAGTCCGCTCCATAAAGTAGCGGATTTTTAAGGTTACTCAACAAAATCCACAAAAGCTACCGAATAAAACACAAAAGAGACTTACGAGACGAACTAAATTGTTTAGCCTAGTAAAAACACATCCATCATTAGAAGAGAGTCGTGAAGTTTCACTTAAAACCCTTTATAGACAGAAATATCATGATTTCAGAGAGCAGTGCTAAATCCCTCATTTCCTCAACAGATTTAAGCTATAAATGGGTATCACGTGTTCTGCGATTACGTAATACATCACCTGACATTGGCTTATGTAATCACAAAAACGGAAAGCCCCAAAATGTCATAACCTTAAACCGTGACTGTGGCGAAAATGGTCAATAACTGAGGACGACATGTTTTGAGTGAGGTACAAGCTTTGAAATGATTTTCAGAAGTCTTTTGTGATCACATTGATACTAATTTCGGCCATATTCTGGGAGATTCTCGATACGTCTTCTTATTGTACAAACGCTAGCGATGAGGAATACCGACGTGTGAGATACTATGATGACTGAATCTACAAAAGAATGACAACACGTGTTTTAGTTCTTATGTTGTTTTTGTACATACTGTACACAATATGTGCTATTATTGCTGTTATTGTCTTCCCTTTGACACCTAGTGCTCAGACCACTCGACTTGACACAACACATCGGGTCAAAAGTCTAGAGAAGGGAAAACAGAATGGCAAAACCACAGCATACTTCAGATCGAATACAGGCAACACTACCTACAAGCACTCAACTACAAGCAGTCACGCTGGATGAGATTTTCCAGTTCAGGGTTTATTGACCCAGGTTAGAACTTTCACCTTTTTCTTGGTGAACAGGTCATGTCGCTACCAGAACTTTCACCATCATTACAATACGTTAGCTAATCTAAGAGCATCTAGTAGCTGATGCAGAAAGTGCCGAACCAAGAGCACCACTGTCGCTGGGTTGCAGAAGGCTTGGCCTGGGTAGGCGAAGGCTTGGGCTGGGAGGAGGTGGTCTTGACAGCGAGAGAGGTGGTAGGAGCGGCAACTGAAGTAGTGGAGGGCTTAGGAGAAGTAGAAGAGGTAGGTGCAGCAGAGGAGGTAGAAGGGGCAGGAGCAACGGAGGAAGAAGAGTTAGTGCTCTTAGGGACCGAAGAAGAAGAAGTGGAAGTCTGGGCAACAGAAGACTTAGAAGACTCTTTAACAGCCTCCTTTCCAGGAGCAGGCTTTCCAGCAAGGAAGTCGGAGTACAGAAGAGCACCGGGAATATCGCCAGTAATCTCGACCACCTCAGACTCCTTGGTGTACCGAGCTCGTCCGACAGTGATCTGACTTCGGTCGTTATCGTAGATCACCAGGGCTCGCGAAATGAGAGGAGGACCGGTCAGCAGAGTGCCCTTGGTATCGGGGACAACTCGCAGTCCGTGCCATCTGCACTTTCCGTCAGAGTCCTTGGTCATGTAGACAGTCAGATCAAGGTCGATGGTGGTGTATCCAAACTCGTAGGTAAGGGTAGGCTTGGAGTCACAGTTCAGTTCCCAGCCTCGAACTCCCCAGCCGCCTCCGTTGGCTCGAGCTACAGCTCCCAGAGTGTTGTTGGTCACGTCAAAGTTGACTCCTCCGGTATCGAGGACAACGGCATGGTCTCGCTCGTTTTCAATCTTCTTGCCGTTAACAAGCAGACCAGAGATGGGAATACCGTAGGCACCGTATCCACTGGTGTTGATGGTCGTCAGAGGACCCTGGTACTTTTTCTTGTCGAATCCGCCGTAGTAGACGTTGGTGACAGTACCTTCAGTGGCCTCGGTGTTGAAGTTGATGTAGTACTCTGCGTTGAGGGAGTAAACGGGTCTAGAAATCTTTCCAGAGCCAGCAAGCCCTTGAACAAAACTGGCATGGACGTCCTTGTGAGGAGACTGGCCCCAAACACCAAGATTGGCGTTTTTGTTGAGCACAGTATCGTCGCTTACGTAAACGTTGAAGTTGTCCAGAGTAGCTCCAGCATACGACACAGTGTCCCATCCCCAGCCTCCATTGCCTCCCCATCCGGTACCGGGCTTGTTGTACTTCCAGGAGGTCGACTTGGAAATATCAAAGCTGGAAACACACCGGTTATCGAGACAGGCGGTGGAGTTGGCTCCAGGCACCCACAGCAGAGGAGAGCCGGTATCGAAGCAAACTGAGACTTTCTGGGCGGGGTTTCCAATCTCGAGAACAGCCTCGTAGTACGCGCCCTTCTTGGCAACGGTTCCGTGGTGGATGGAGTCTTCTCGAGCCTCCAGATGAGCTCTGAGCTCGGGAGAAGCGTCGGCCAGCTGACGGGCCTGAAGAGGGAAGCCTACAACAGCAGCAGAAGCCACAGAAGCGAGGAGGAGGTTGGAGAAGATCATGGTGTATATGGAGAAGACTACGAGATGGCTACAGTGGTTATATATGTTTTCCATCTCAGATCAATCAATATGACAGAGTGGATAGAGTTTGTGGGGGTGATAGAGGGAGGAGGTATGGTGGATGCAATTGGAGACCAAAGTTGGAATTAAGGGTACTGTTTGCGTGCTGAATGCTAGCAGAGTGAGTATATTAGCTTTTTTTGTCTATATCTCTACTACATCGGCTACAGTGTTGTACCTCGCCCACTCAGATTGACTCTGCAAGGGTCGCACTACTGTATGCAGGAAGGGTCTGGACTGTCGATCAGTGGATCTATACATGAGATACGAGATGGAGGAGTAGTGAGAGGGAAGGAAGTGAGTGAAAAATCTGTTTCATCAAATTGCTTTATGGTTTTTATCTTCCATATTTTGTCAATACTTTCACATCTTTCACTTCCTCTACCATGACCCACTTGATCTATTCCTTCTAAGATTCATAGATATAGGATTTCTGAGCAAACTACCCACCCAGCCACAATCCAAGCGGCTCTATGAACGAGGGGTCTTTATGATAATTCAAAAGATATTGAGGCAATTAAGGGGAAATGTGTTCTATGAACGGCTCTTGGCAACATTAGAAAGGAGAAACGTGCTAACTGGAATAGTGACTAAGGGACAGCCGTTAAACCTCAACAGAAATAGACCTCAGTAGACTCACTAATAGACCTCAAACAAATCTGAGATGCATCGTTGAACTCTCTACGTTACATTGTTCTGCAGATCCCCCACGTATAGATGTTGACATGGTAGAATGAGAGAAAAATGAGGAAAAAAAGGAAAATATGAGATATCGAAGCGCAAAATGTATGAGATTATTCCAAAAGACTTGGGACCTCTAGAGAGGTACTCCAACATGTTTTAATTTACTTCTTCATGTCCTTTTCAACGCAGCACATTTCCACCCTGAATAACTATAAACCTCGCAATTTGTCATAATTACATAAAGGGGCGAAGGTGGAGAATGTAAGCATTTGTGAGATAGCCGAAAGGTCTATGATAGCATTACAAACTCGAAATTTTGCATATTTCAGAGCACTAGCGTCCCCTGCACCCCACACGTGCTCTCAACATAAGCAAAGATCCGCCACCTTAATTCCTAGTCTAACTGTGATTCTCTCGAGGGTGGGGAGAGTGGGGGTGCATACCATAGGCTTATGCTGTGTTACAAATTGCAATACTGGCTGATGTGATCTAAGAGACATTGAAATGGCTCACCCTTAACCTCTAGTGTAAGTGTTGGGTGAGTTACGACGTCTTTGAAAATGTGACTGTAAAGAGAAGAATGTGGAGTTTTGAGGGTGTTCGAGAAATACAACCAAGGAGTTTGTATGAGATGTAATGTTCGTAACAATGTCCTGAGTAGGTAAAAAGTTATCTGGCTTAATATCACCAAGTATTGATCGATTTATGACCCATTTTGACTCATTATGAGATCTCCACGGAAATGCGAATTTCAGCGCAATTGAAGCATTTTGAGCAGAACTTGTTTTTTCCGATTTTCTCATTTTTGACCATCTCGTCGTGAGCCCACTTTTGAGCCTCAATTAATGCCCTTACTTTACTTCCAAGTTAAACATCACCACTTTAAGGTGGTGAGGTTTTGGGTCATCTTGATTGGGTGAAATTAGGGGGTCAGTTCTGGGGGTCAGGTTGGAACCAATCCAAAAGGGGACAGCAGTAATAGATCAAAGACGCAAAAATAAAGTCAGTCTGTCTATCAGCTAAGCACTAGGGTGTATATTGGGTGAATTATGACGTCGCTGAAAATGTGAGAGGAACATGTACTTTTGAAGGTGTTGGAGGCATACTGGAGCTTGGTTTGTATGAGATGAAATGTTTATTGCATTGTTTTGAGCAACCCAAATGTAAGCTAGTTCAATTTAACCAAGTATTTCTTGAGTTGTGGCACTTCTTAACCCATTCTCAGATCTCGACGGAAATACCATTTTCAGAGCATTTGAAGCATTTTGAGCCGAACTTGTTTTTTTTCGATTTTCTGAATTTTGACCATCTCGTCGTGACCTCCTTTTTGGCCTCAATTAATTTCCTTACTTTACTTCCAAGTTAAACATCACCACTTTAAGGTGGTGAGGTTTTGGGGCATCTTGATTGGATGGAATTAAGAGTGCGTGTTTGGGGTCAGTTTTAGTCCAATCGAGATGAATACTAATGTAATGGATCAAAGACGCAAACACAATGGCATTGTCTATGTTCAGTAAGCTTTAGGGTGTATACTGGGTAAGTTGTGACGTCGCTGAAATTATGAGTGTAATGAGAGGAAGATGTAGATTTGAAGGTGTTGGAGGCAGGCAGTTGAAGAGTTTGTATGCGATGATCTGTTTAATAGCATGTGCTGGCTATAACGCTTCAACAATTACTGAAATGTCTTGAATACTCGATTTATTACGTCGCTTTTTGTAACTCGGCTGAGAGGTCAGCTTACGGGCCTCCCAGATCTCATTACGAGACCATTGAAGATGTAGAAACATTTTATTCCACTAATTGAGCATATAGAAAGGTAGTCTCTTTACTCTCGTCAACTCCATCTTGTCTCCATGTGCACGAAGTAGACACTCTCCTCATAAGTCTCCCTGTTAGAGCGAAAATCACGGAAAGGGCAAAATAGGGTCATAGTTCGATCAATACTTGGTAGATTGAGCCAGCTCACTTTTGGGCTATTTGAGGCCTTGTAAGAAATATTTAAACTCATACAAACTCCTCTGTTCCATCCCTCCAACACCCGTAAAAGTGCACTATCTTGTCATTTCAGTCACATGTTCTGTGGCGTCATAACTCCCTTAAAACTCATCCTAGAGCTTAGAAGATTAGATAGACTGCAATAGATGTTGCCCCTTTACTCTACTAAAGTTGTATACCTCTCAATTTGTGCACATAGGACCCCCAAGACTCACATCGAATTCCACCCAATCATATGCCCCAAAACCTCACCACCTCAAAGTGGTGATGTTTGACTTCAGCGTAAATTAAGGGCAATAATTAAGTCCCAAAAGTGGGGTCACGGCGAGATGTTCAAAATTCGGAAAAGTGTATCACACAGAAACTGGCCGAAAGTAGTACCAAAATGATGGCCGCAATCTAACAAGCTGAATGCATCTGTTGGAATTTTAATAGCGTCACTCGTCCTGAGTGATCAGCCGATCTTTTTTCTCTCACAAATAAGCTATAACTAACATCACCACCTTAAAGTGGTGATGTTCGACTTGGGCGCAAATTAAGGGCAGTAATTGAGGCCCAAAAGTGGGGTCACGACGAGATGGTCAAAATTCGGAAAGCGAAAAAATCAAGTTCTGCTCAAAATGCTTCAAATGCTCTGAAAATAGTAGTTCCGTGGAGATCTCAGAGCTGAAAATTCAGCAAAGAGTCTCATTATCACCTTGCAGTGCTATTTGATACATTTTTACCAACTTCGACTCCTCGTCATCTCTCTCACACACACTTCTTCCTTCCTCTTATTACACAAACCTTAAACCGAATAAGGCCGCATAATTTTGAATAAATACATGACGCGCAAAATAGGCCGTGTAAATATTAAATGGAATTTATGTATTAAATGTAATTAACCTTGTCAACACTACTCTAGGAGAACAACAAGTTCCGACTGCCAGAGCATTACACCATCAGTGAGCTCTGTCACTGCAATCAGAGGCACCACATCTGATTAGACAGGCAACTCCTTTATGGAGGTCCTTAGTCATCACTAGATGACTAATCCCTGGCAAGTTTCCATCGTGACCCATGGGAACTTGGTGAAAATACTTCTTCCGAACTCTATTTTCAATAGTAAATTGAAAGGCTAGGTTCATGCAAGTCTTGGAGCTTATTCGAAACGCTAATGTGTGTGCCTGAATGAAGATGGGGCAGAATATCAACTGAGTGAACATGAAAATTATTCTGAACAAAAGGGTACAAATGTATATGTCAGAACATTACTAGCGTAAGACACCATATAAGTCAGGTTTTGAACCCTTCTTGTTTGTTTTATATATTATAATTAATTTTGTTCTTTTATATCGTAAAATAGCTGAATAATCCCTATAATTACTCAATCACACAACACCCTTCTCCACCTTACCCTCAAACAGCCTGTCAATCTCCATATAACTCAATCCCTTTAGTTCAGGAAGACGGAACCAGACCCAGATCAGCGACAACACACACAGAGGACCGTACACAAAGCCAACCAGACCTCTCATGTTTGCCTCGGCTTCATTGAGCATGTATGGCACAGCAATGTTGAATACCAGGGTGATTGTAGAAGAGACAACTGAGGCAATAGCGATGGATTTTGACCGTAGACGAACCGAAGAGGACTCAGAGTAGATCACAAAAGCTCCAGGACCAATAGACATGTCGTAGGTTCCTGTCCACACGAAGAGAAGAATAGCAGTGGCCCAGTTTGTGCCTTTTGAGGTGAAACAGCCCAGGATTCCCATGGTAAAAAGATCCACTGTGAGCACTGATAGACCTGCAAACATCAGGGTTCGTCTGCCTAGTTTGGCAATAGGAAGGGTAGAAATCATAGTGCACACAAATCCGAGTCCTGTGAGACCTAGAGTGAGCTTGAAGATGATTGCCTGAGGAATACCAGTCAGTTGGAAGAAGAAGGCGAAAAAGTTGATAATGTTTGCGCCTGACAGAGGCTGAATGGAGTAAGCCATGGCACAGATTTCGGTTCTGTGGAGATCAGTGCCCTTGAAACACTCCATAAACGTTCCTGAGCGGTCTTCTTCCTGGTCAGTCTTGATCATGTGATCGATGTGAGCGTCGAGGTCAATCTTTGAGCCGTCAGCTAGTCGCGAAAGAGCATGTCTCGCTTTCTCAACCTGTCCATGTCTCACTAACCACCAGGGAGACTCAGGAGCGAAACACAGAGCTGGAATGAGAACAACAGGAAATGCCCACTGAACAGCTAGAGGGACTCTGTATGCCCAGTCGTCTGTTCGTGTAGAAACACCTGTGACTACTCCTGTAGAAATAAACTGACCAGCCACCCAAGAGAGATTGATGGCTGCACAAAGCAGACTTCGCATCTTGATAGGACACACTTCGGAGACGTAGGTAGGTGCCATGGTGTTGAAGACTCCCCAGACAACTCCACTGATTATCCAGCCTGCACACAGCATTTCTTTTCCGTTTGCAAAGAAGATGAGGAAGGTGACGGCTACCATGATTGACAGAGAAGCAATGGTGACTTTTTTTCTGCCAAACTTGTCAGCCAGCAGTCCGACTCCCAGAGCACCTGTAATTCGCCCAATAGGAACACCCACAAGAAAAGCAGTTTGCCATTTAGCTTCAATAGTCCAGTCTCCATTGGGAAGCTGAACTCCGTACTTTTTCTGGAACTGAGGCAAGGCGTAGAACGAGGGAACCATGTTGCCATCGTAGCCGTCCATGATAATAGTGCAGCACATGACAAAACTCCAAAATGTGGCTTTTCTGTAGATCTTCATCGTCTCCCATAACGACAGGTCTTTTTCGAGGTTGGTAGGTGAGAATACCTCAGAAACGGACGTTTCTTCCGAGGAACCTTTGCTTAGATATTTCCTAGTCATTGTGAAAGTGCTGGATGGGGTGCAACGAAACCTGCCCATCTGTGTGACTATATACCCCACAGATCAAAGCCACACTCATGTTCCACGGAGTTTTCGGACTGTGCGTGGAGAATAGATCATGTCATCTATGATCTAGCGGAGATGACGGGGATCGCTGATTAGGAACTGGTCTGTAAGAGTGATAGTTTTACCGACATGGATCATGATGTTTTCAAACACTGATAGACTGAACAAAGACGGTCACTCTGAAATACGAGCCCCATCTCATTGTGATCTCCTATCTTTCAACCAGTGGCTTGAAATGTGGCTTGATAGGTTATCAGATAAGACTAACTTAGACGTATGCCTTATCCCCTTGATAGAGCTCAAACAAGAGAGATTATGAAACAGAGACCATGAAATACACATTCACCCCTGATAAACAGTAATCTATGTCATTATGTCCACGTCTATACTGCTCAAATTTCCCAACTCACCCACCTCCTACCTGTGGCTTATGTGTGGCTTTGCACTAAACTAGTGCGGCGTCATGACGCTGCCAATGCTTAGATTGAGCACGACTTCGTGTCGATCTTTCGCGTCTACAGCCACGCCCGAGGTCGTTAGCGTTCGATCTAATTGTAAATAGTTGTTTGTTGAATTCAAGTTGTTGGTGTCTAGCCACAAGCTTCAAGAGCACAACAATAAATAGATCATAGAAAATGATAGGAAAGATATTATCATGAAAGACTAAAAATGCGTAAGTGCTCAGAAGACGAAGTACACAAAAACAGTCTTTCATGTTCTACTCCTCCACTGAACGACCTATAGTGATCGAGATTAGATGCTGACTAAGCACACACCAAGAATCAACTAATTAGAGATCAGTCTTAATTGGCTTTGATACTTACTGAGAACTTCGGAATAGAGCACTAGTGCAGTTATCGGCCATATTCCATGTAATTTCTGCATTCCTTTGGCTATACATTTACTGCGTCCAGTAACTTCAATTTGGGGTTGTTGACTAAGCATTACCACAGCAACAGGCACTGATAACCTTAAACATAAAACCTTGTTTGTGGTTTGTGTCTTCGAGTGAAAAACAGCTTTTCCAAAAATTATCAGAGTTGGACCCTGGGTGGTATCAAAATGATCAGAAAAGCTGGCCAAGTCTAATGCCAGTAGCAGAGAATACGTGGTGCTTTTAGATCCTGATATATTCGTCATCTAGTTGTACAGTCAAATTAAGCTATAGCAAGTTGGAAACCCAAAAAGTAGTTTTTTGAAACCTCAGATTCAGACCGTTAGTGGTACCAAAATAGTCACAGGAAGATACCGAGCTCAAAGGTTGTAGCTGTGGGCGAGTGGCGCTATTGAATGTCTTACTATTCAAGGTCTACCTCTACAGCCAGATTAAGCTATAGCAAATTATAAGCAGTTTTCCAAAATCTCAGAATTTACGCGTTATTAGTATCAAAATGTCCATGAGAGGGAGCTGAGTTCAGAACTACTAGTCAGAGATACATGGTGCTTTTGTATGTTGTTTTATTCTACTTCTGGCTGTACCAAAAATTTAAGCTATAGTAACTACCCCGTTTCTAGAAGCATTTATTTGATGTCTTAAAAACTACCCGTTCATGGTATGAAATTGATGAGAAAAACAAGCTGAGATCAGTGGTACTAGTCAACAGTGAGCAGGGCTTCGTAATTTACGTTTATTCCACCTCTAATTCGATAGCTAAATTAAGCTATAAGAGCGATTTTCAAATTGAAAGTAATTTCCCGAAACCTCAGAATTGTCCTGTCATTGGTATCGAAATGATCAGCAGGATAGGCTCAACATAACCGTGCTAGTTAGAGGCGACAGGTGCTTCTCGGTCATTATGAAATCAGCTTTCACTAATTAAGCTATAAGGAGTCGACTCGATTTTGGAGAATTTTTGTAAAATTTCCGATTTTGGCCGTTAGTAGAATCAAAATGATCGGAAAAAGGAGCTGGTTTTCATGGTAACAACGGGAGGTTCACTGTGCTTCTGGATAAAAAGATATTTTTAAGCTATACTCGATCGAAATTATTTTTTTGAAAATAGCTTAATCGCTTTAAGGCCGCATAATTCTGCATTTATTTGTCACGCTCATCCATTTGGAATCGTACCTCCCAGGCTAGGTTGATGCAAGTTCCGAAGTCTATTTAAGGCGACCGCGCAACAGGCTCAGTTGGTTAAGGAGCTTACTTGTAAATATATGCCTTAGAAATAAAAAATTGAACACGTTTTACTGTACACCATATCTACACAACAAAGACAATAGAGACAAGATCCAATGTTCTACCTTGTACAGGCGACTAAAAGATGTGCTACAAGTAGCAGTGTGCTGTTTCGGCAGAACTTGCTCATATATCATCAACTCGGCAATTCAGAGACTGTCGGGCACTATTCTGAACTTCTGTACAGAGCATACACACAGCTTAGTCTACAGCTTTCGTCTTACAGACTTCACTCACAGGGCAACATCAATTAACTAAATAATTACGACCAGTGCCCTTGTCTATCGCCGGGGTGCGTCTTAGTGGGTGGGCTGGCACTTGTTGGCAGACTTGGTGACGGTCTTCATCACGGTCTTGGTGATGTTCTTGGTGAGCTTGTGCACCTTGGGCTTGGGGCACTTGTGCTCGGGGCACTTGTGCTTGAGCTTGGAGATGTCCTGGGGAGCCTCCATGGCGTTGTCAGACTCGGGAGCCACGTTCTGGGCAAGAGCGACGGCGGAGAGAGAGAGGAGGAGAATGTTCTTGAGCTGCATTGTTGATTGAGTGGATGGAGTGGTTGTTGGTTGTTTGATGTAGATCTAGAGGGTCGAGGGGGGCGTATATATAGTGTCTAGAGAGATTAAAACTCCTTCTCCATCACTCTGTACTGACCATTGTTGTAGTGGCATAGAGTGAGATCGAGGTAGGAATAATATGAATTCATATCACCTTTCCGAAAAGCCCATATAGTAGCCTTGTAGAGAGAAGTTGAGATTAATTGCCACATAAAGTAACCGTTTGAGATGGTGATTTGGGAAATAGAGCTCATACAGTAACTCTGAGTGACCCACTTTAGAGAGTAACTTAATGAAGTGTGTTCTTAATGTGGTTGACCTTAATAAAGTATTACGCTCTCTGAAGTGGTTTAGTATATTTCAAGTCCCAAGCTCTCTGAAGTGCTGGATGATTTACTAGAGATTTCATGATTTATCCAGGGAAGCTCGATGCAGTTGTTCTAAAGTGAGTGACTGGTTTGCTATAGTGAACGAATCTTGTTGTGTGTTGTGTGGATAACATTCTGTTGAAGAGTGAATCATCAGCAGAGAGCATGGTTCAGACTGCATCTGCTGAGAGCAGCTCGGTGAAGTGTTAAACATAGACATCGTCTTAGAATTGCGTTACATATATATGAGTGACCTTTGTTTACAGGACACTTCTAAGGACGAATCTCGAGACTGCTTTGTTGAAGTGTGTATCCGTACCTCGGTTGGCTTTCAGAGAGTGACGCTAGGTGTTCTGTGGTTCACCTTAATCAGCTTTTAAGAGCCTTGATACTGTAGCTCAATGATGTGTTGGTTAACTTTGCAGTACCAGTACTGTAGTAAAAGACTGCTGCTTCAGGGGGCTCAATACAAAGTAACTGTGACTGTTTTTATGACATTTCTAGCCCTCTCAAGGTGTCAGCTATACTCAAGTCCTGATACTTCTGAGTGCTTCAGGACTTATGATGTTGAAGACCATCAACTTTGGAGTGTGAGAATAAGAGTGCACTTGTAGACTGGTGAAGGTGTTCACTCTATTATGAAGACTCAGAAAAGGAACTCTAGACAGTGTCTGTATAATGAACACTTATTAGCTGACAAGGCTCATCAATATCCAGCTGTTTTTGAGGTCTTGAGGCCGGCTGTTTAATATCGTGTATAGTTCTGAGTGTTCTGGTGAGACGTACTATTTTCTATCAGTGAAGTGCTTCTTTTCCTAGAGTAATTATCGTCTTTGTAAGACGGTTGGTAATCTGAGGGTGGGTTAATTAGTTTGTTGTTCGACTGAAGTGATCAGTCTTGAGAGTGTCGTGTGATAGTGATCAGCTCACCTTCAGGCTCAAGAGTGTCTCCAGATAACCGCAGGTCTCCCAGCCTCTATTACAATGTCAGCCCTTCTCGCTGAGAAACCCTAGCTAATAGATCCATTCACTTAGTTCAGTCAAGATCTACATTCTTTCAGACCCATGCTGTAGCCCTGGTATGATCTCTTCGATAAGCTACAGGATAAGTTTTTGACCGGGTCATATAGACACCATCCCTGTCATCTCTCAATATGTTGACCATGAGTACATTAACATTAACTGAGAACTGACTGGTCATCTTTGATATCTTCAGTGACTCATTTTGATAGCATCCAAACGGCTCTTATACATCACCTCCACACTCCCCACCTATCATGCCCCCTTAGCACCCTCACAACTTGACTCATGCATCATCGCACGGCTCAGTGCATACCGTAGCTTGTATTGACGAGTAATTATTTGTATAAGAAGGGAATGATAGCTGACTAATGTTCCCTGAACAGTTTTCCAGCTGACTAAGTCCTTCATATGATCATTAGGAGGCCTTTAGATATCTCTATAACTATCCATAGTAGCACTCTAATACTGCAGCACATGGTCCTTCAACTGGCTTCAAAAATGAGTATATAGACACAAAAACTCTTCAGTATACTACATACGTCAATATTATTGGTCAGTCAAAATTCCAGCCCTCCAGCTCTTTTCCTCGTTTCAATATGATCCACCCATTCACTCTCATGGTGCACCCTATCAAACTATACTGTGAGACATGAGGCGTCGTTCAACCAGGCTATGCAGACGTTGTGAGCACATAAGAACTGTTCAAATCAACTCTTTAAGACTAGCTAAACATGTCCATATCTTTTTCGTACCCACATATCCCTCACAGATCCCACAAACAGTGCCCCAAAAGCACTCCTACTCCTCCACTACTTTCCCAACTACCTACCACCCTCCCAACTATTCCCAAATAAACTTTCCCGTCTTCTCCCCTAACTAATATCCCAACTGGGAATAAGCTTCATCAACAAATATTAAGTAATACATCGACCCACCTCAGCTCCATCAATATTGCTTCAAATCGAACGATGAAAGTACCGTTATACTCATCTGACTCTCTTTAGTATTTTGGCACCTCCAAATCACCCCCAACTCCTCTCATTAACCCACATGAACACATTGAGTGGGATTTCCTCACTCGTCCCAATTCGGACACAGCCTTAAATTCAAAATGTCTAGGTCAGAACTGAGGAAGTAAATATGAGCCGAATTAGGTCCGATAGAGACTCAGGAAAATCACACAGTCCTTGTAACACCATCAAATATATATTCCCTGTTTTTCCTGTCTTTTCCCCTACTTTTCAATTCTCAAATCCCATTGTCCCCACCCTTCCCACCTCACGTGACTTCTTCTGAGTTTGAAAAAACAGTCACAGAATCCCAAACCTTGTTGGCCTCTCCCAACCTGCACAAACAATTTCACCAAAAGGAAAATACGCTCTGATTTTCTTTCTTTGCAAGTCAACGACAATAATCAACAATGGGTAAGAGGTAAGTTATTGCGAAATGAAGAGAGACGAGGAGGAGGGCGATGGGGAGGTCATCAGGAGGTGGTTTGGAGACGGTGGAGTTATTTGAGGTTGTCTGGGGTGTCTGAGTGACATTCTGAGTGTCATCGTGACATGACCTATGTGGCCCAACAGAAGCTATGACATCAGCTATGGGACCCGCGACATCAGCTCTGTAACCCGCGACATTGCCCGTGTAACCCCCTCTGTACCCCTCAACAAGAGCTATGTCAGCTATCACATTTCGTTCATCCACTAACCCAGTCACGGATACAGAAGCAGAACCCGATACATGTTCTCTCGGGACTTCAAGAAGAACGGAACCATCCCCATGTCCGTCTACTTGAAGACCTACAAGGTTGGAGACATTGTTGACATTCGAGCCAACGGATCCATCCAGAAGGGTATGCCCCACAAGTTCTACCACGGCCGAACCGGAATCGTCTACAACGTGACCAAGTCTGCCGTCGGTGTCATCATCAACAAGGTTGTCGGCAACCGGTTCATGGAGAAGCGAATCAACCTCCGAATCGAGCACATCAAGCACTCCAAGTGCCGACAGGAGTTCCTCGACCGAGTCAAGGCCAACGATCTCAAGCGAAAGGAGGCCAAGGCCAAGAACGAGATTGTCCAGCTGCGACGACAGCCCGGCGCCACCCGAGAGTCCAAGACCCTGGCCATTGACGAGTCCAACTACCCTCTGACTGTTGCTCCTCTGGCTTACGAGACTTACATTTAAGTGTTGGGTCGTATGTCGAAAAGAATAAAATTGTATCGTATTACCAGCCAACGATTGCGTAGCGATCGTTCCGATGTAGAACTTGAGCGTAGCGAATGTTCTGTAGATTACCACAACATAAGCGAAGCGTTGTTGTGTTGTACAAGTAGTATCACAACATTAGCGAAGCATGGTTGTGCTGTGCTACTTGTAGTAGCTAGAACATTATTATGGGTGTTGTAGATATTGGTTTGTTTTACAAGTTAAGCATTAGCTATAGTGTATCACAGTGAAGTGATGTCCTCGAGAGTATTCTAACATAGGGAAGCGTTGCTGTGTTGTACAAGTAGGAACACAGAGTATAGCGAATGTTCTGTAGATTATATACAAGTACCGTAGTAATGTCATGAAAATCGTATGAGCTTAGCCTATGCTGTCATGGTAGACCTGAGTGCTATAGTGCGTCACTGTGAAGTGGTGTGCCCTATTGTAGGGCATCTCATTATAGTCGAGCATGTTGTGTTGTAGACATACGCTCATGTTCAGTAGAGAATCTGTGACCATTGTAGATATGGGTTTGATTTACATGTTGGGCATTATAGTGTGTCACAGTGAAGCGATGTTGTGACCACCATGATGTTCACAGGCACCTGGTACCTCCTGTGTGCTGTAGATGTGCGGTGAGTCTTCTACTTGGAGTGTAGACATGCTCACCTTAGCTAATACTGTGGAGCGATGTGTTGGCTCACCTTTTGAAGGATGGGTATAACATGCATGACCTACAGTTCATAGTGTGGGGTGAAGATGTGAGTGAAGATGATCATGAGTGAAGCCCATGTTACGTGTGGGCGGTTTTGATAGATCACATTTGGATTGTAGGAACATGCAAGTCATGTGGAGGAGTGTGTGAGATGTGGTTCATGGGAGATGTCATACTAAGAGGGAATGATGTCTATGGGTGAATGACACTTCAAACTTATCATGACATGTATGACAGTGTACCGTTCATACGAGTGTGTTATATCAGACAGACATCGTCTTCCCGTTCCCCTTTAGCTACATGAGATGAGGTGTCAGAGCTCTGGCCTAAAGACTGAAGTCGAGAGCTATGGAGCCTTAATATATGTGCTGAGTGTTGCAGAGGTGTCAAGACACTTCACATTAGTATCTTCTCGAGAGAGAGAGTCTTAAGGTAGACTCAAGGAGACCTTGGGATGATGGGTTGGGATCCATGCTCCAGAGCCACAGGCTCAGTTCTAGACTGAATAGAAGAGAGACTCAAGAGGGAGTGAAGGTACATTAAGAAAAAGTGCTGATCTGGCTTGGTTGGTAGATGTGGCCATGGAGCTTCTTTACAGCACCTGAGAACCAGTGAACACATGTTACCATGAGTTGGCCTGGACATGGTGGAACAATTTGATCAGGTAGCGCCCAATATCAGGGTGACTAAGTACTGAGGATTCTTCTGTACTTGTAAGTAGTTATCAGTGTCAATGTTGAAACTTCTGTTTCGAAAAGCCTCTTGAACCGCCTCTCATGCTACAGTGATCTAGCCAGTATCAACCATCAGTTTCCTGTATTTTGTTAAGAGTTAGTTAAGACGAAAATCGACCTGGGGGTCACTTTTTGGAGTTCCAGATATTCTGGGGTATCGGGAGTAGTTTCATTATAATACTTGAGCTTTTCTGTTTCATTTGGTACCACAATATCACCACCTTCTGTATCCATCAACCCCAACGATTCACTTCCACTGAATTCAAGCTCCCTCCATTTACTTGACATGAAAACTCTGCACTTAGGATCTTACAACATCAACTTGAGTTCTCACCAAGGACATATAGAACAATAGTGGTATTGACAACTGGGGTTCATTTTCTGTCCTATTTCACCTGAGACTTAAACTTTTCCAATCAAGCGAACCTCCATCATTCTGGACGATACCTGTCATCTTATTCAACAGAGCTACAGCATCAAGAGCCCTCTACACTACCAACAACACCACATACAAGCCAAATATGGCAAACAGTATACCGTTGTGATCCTTCTAATCTCCTGAAGACAACCCCCAACTTAATTTTGTCACATCTCTTCTCCATCATCCTGCTCTTATCTCCCCAGTTTTAGCTGACATAAGCCTCTCTAATTATACAATAGAGCTCTATAGTCAATACTGTAACTGAGATTATTAACCGAAAATAAGGCAGTTGAAGAACAGAAACCAAAACAACTCCCTACTTATTCACATCAAACCCCTCCCTCTTCCACCTCAACTCCTCCATTCCCAAACCAGACACTGCTCTCATTCAATCACACAAACACCTGATAGCCTCTCAAACAAACACATGACCGCCAAAGAGTCCAAAAGGAGGTTCCAACTGGCTGCATCTCTCAAGTGTCTAACCTCACTTCTATGATCATAAGAGGGGAAGTAATTCGAGCACAGAAAGACATACCCGTAACCACAGTAACCAAAATAATACACCCCCGTAGTACCGATACCCGCCTACTACCGTCTATACCCTCCAAAAACCGCATTTCCCTCCCTCAAACATTTTCGTCAAATACCGTCACCACGCCTCATCTCCACCAACGTCCCAATTAGGGCGTAATTCTGATTATGCAAATAGACTGTGTCAAGAGAGGCTTAAGTGTAGTTTAAGTGAACCTTATTGAGAGGAGCGGGAGAATAGAGCACCATTTCCTGAGTCCCCAATAACTACTACAGGTCCCTTATTACATTCAAAATACTCCCCTGCTCTTCAGCTACCTCCCCTTATTCTCCCCATCTCTCTACCACCTCTCCTCCCCTTTCTACAGCTCCCCAAAGATTCGGATAAATTGGAGCAAAAATATTTTCGACCATCAACCTTAGACATCTCACTGAAGACGTTACCAAGCAAATACGGATTATCGCGCAAGTCGAAGACTCAGAAAACAGGCGTGTATTTCTTTGTCCTCGTTCTGTACTCCTCGGCACTTCCGTCGTATCCGAAACTACCTTTTGCCACCCATCGTGAGGCGCAACAAGGTGAAAAATTAAATTGGAAAAAATTCGGAAAATTAATGGAAAAATTAAATAAATTAAACAAGTATGTCTACGGGTGTATTCTTGGTCACGTGAAATGATAAAAAACCATGTACTATTCACCCCCCTCTCGGTCACGTGACTCCGTCTCCACATCTCTCTTCAAATTAACTTCTTCCCTGCTTGGCCGTTGAAGATATACGCTGAACGGTTGGTGACAGTTGGGTTGAGTATATGAAGCTGAAAACTGATTTTTCAGACATATTTTGCCAGTTCCACCATGTCATAACCTGTCTAAACCCCCTCATAACCTCTCCTATGCCTCATAACCCCCTCAACAGCCATACAGTTGGGTTTTCTATGGCCCTGAAGATTGCTTCTTGACCGCAATGCTTGGCGGGAGTGGGAGGTCAGTTCTAGGCTGATAGAAGGTGGATTTTTACCGGGAAAAAGCGGGAACCGGTTGAAACACCATGTATTAGTCACGTGATAAAAACCCACCCTTCTACCTCCCCTCCTCCACCACTTCTCCAACCTCCCCCAATTTCAGACAAACTCTAAGCGGTGAAAAATCCTGTAGAAAAAATCCAAACTAGCTCGGTGCAGAAAATGCCAAAGTAGATTTGGACGTTTCCATCGGCTCTTCTCCACCCCACCATGAAGGACTACGTTCGACCCAAAAGCACGCTTGAGAGCGACGAAGGCGCAGCCACGTATCCGGCCATGCGGCTGTCCGAGGACAAATCCACGCCCGTGGACCAGGTGGTCCAGGTTTCGCCGTGGGTGCATTTTGTGGCTGGAGGAATCGGTGGTATGACCGGTGCTGTCTTCACCTGTCCCTTGGACGTGGTCAAGACCCGTCTGCAGGCCGATTTCTACAAAACACAGCTCGCCGAGATGCGCACGGCCTACGGTAACCCCAAGGGACCTCTGCGTAACGCCTGGCTGCACTTTGTCGAGACAGGCTCGATTCTCAAAAACATCTACCGTCAGGAAGGCTACCGGGCCTTGTTCAAGGGTCTGGGCCCCAATCTCGTGGGTGTCATCCCCTCGCGATCCATCAACTTCTTCACCTACGGCGTGGGCAAGGAGTTCATTGCCAAGGAGTTCAACCACGGCAAGGAGGCCTCGTGGGTGCATCTTGTGGCAGCCGCAAACGCCGGAATCGTCACCTCCACCTGCACAAACCCCATCTGGCTGATCAAGACTCGTCTGCAGCTGGACAAGGCGTCTCCAGAGACCCACATGCGGCAGTACAAAAACTCGTGGGACTGCTTGCGTCAGGTGGTTCGAACCGAGGGTATCAGAGGTCTGTACAAGGGTCTCACGGCGTCGTATCTGGGAGCCTCCGAGTCCACGCTACAGTGGGTGCTGTACGAGAAAATGAAGCAGCTGATCCGCAACAAGGAAAAGCAGCGCGAGATGCACGGCTACAAACGCACGTCGCTGGACTCGTTTCTCGACTGGTCGGCCCAAAGTGGAGCTGCAGGCGCCGCAAAGCTCATGGCCTCGCTCGTGACCTACCCTCATGAGGTTGTTCGAACCCGATTGAGACAGGCGCCTAGCGAAACCGGAGGACGACTCAAATACACCGGCCTCGTGCAGTGCTTCAAGCTCGTGGTCAAGGAGGAGGGTTTCCTGGCTCTCTACGGCGGTCTGACGCCCCACCTGCTCAGAACAGTGCCCAACTCCATCATCATGTTCGGCACCTTTGAGCTCGTGGTCAAGCTCCTGTCCACTTAGAGACGAGTCTAGCTCAAGTTGCTAACCAGCTTTGTACATAGTTGTAATATAGATTCTACGGAGGCGGGGGTGAGGGCACTCGAAAGCAGAACATCCCTCGGCTAAAATAAAATAATAAATGCTAATTGATAAGTTATGTGGAGTAAAGGTGGTGTAGTTGAGATGTGAGTACAAGTAGCAGACAATCTTGCAGTAGAGATGCCACTAGAGATACCACTACTTGTAAGAGAGGTAGTTCCAGTAGAGATACTCCCAGTATCGGTAAGGACAACTGTAGCACGCACGGAAACTGAGATGCCAGTAGCTGGTTATAGCTGTTAGGGCACCTCTCCTAATATCCCTCTGAGTGCCAGATACTTCCCAGGTTATACCACCTCCTAGTATGTCTCCTACCTGGTACCTTTGATAGAGCTGAAGTACCTCCTAGCACTCATAGTACCAGTTCAGTAGCCCTAGTACTGCTCCTAGTACCTCTCATGGAGCTCCTGAACCTCCTGATAACTCCTGGTACCTCCTATACCTCCTTCCAATGCTCCTCCTTTCCTTCTTGTAATACAGCAACATCAAGCAACTGTGTAGCTCCCTTCCTGAAGACTTCTACCCCTCCTCTTCTCTTCTAAACCTCAACCGAACTCTCCCACTCCTGTCTCTTTTCTCTCAGAGCTCTCTTTTCGTATGCATGCAGCGTCGCGTCATCCACTCTTCTCAGTTTCGCCAAATGGTACAGTTTCGCTGACAAATCGCTGCTCTCTCGCTTCTTCTCCACCTTGCTGTACCACTGCAGAGCCGAATGGAGGTATCTGTTAGCCGAGTTCAGGAGATCAGCAATCTCAGAAACCCGATAGTAGCCAATAGCAGCGTCAGCAAGGAGGGAATAACCTCTTCCGATGAGTTCGGCGTTTTCTGTCTCACAGCATTTCGGCATAGAGGCGTCAAGCACAGAAATGGCGTCAGTGTAGTTTCCTGAACCAACCAGAACCTTGGCAAGCAGCTGGATAGCCTCTAGTAGAAGGACAGTGATTCCTGACGCCTCGGTCTGCTGAACACACTTGAATGTGAGCGATAGAGCTCGACTAGAGTGCGGTTGCTGGTCGATAATGCACTCGGTGTAAAGAAGAACAAAACGCAGCTTCCAGTACACGTCCAGACCTCGGCTTTCGATCCACTCGATTTGTTCCTGAATAGCGTCGACCAGAGCGGAAGAAAAGCCCTTCTGAGTACGTGCCCAACACAGTTCCAGGTACCGGTACTCCAACTGAGGGTAGACGAGGTTGGATTCGAATCTAGCAAGAAGCCGTTCAACCTGAACACTATCGTCGTGGTTCATAGCTACTCGCAGTTGAATGATAGGGTCAGAGGAGAGCTCTGTAGCTTCATAGACTCGTCCTCTGTCTAACAGTAAGGAAGCCTTGAGATCTCTCACTGTAGTCAGAGGAACATCAGTGTCTGACTCTAGAGCCATATCCAGAGGCACCAGGGCTAGGGCTCCGATTCCCATACGAGAGTAGATGACTGACTGCAACAGACACTGGTCTACACTGATTGTCTGGGGATCATGATGCAGTTGGACAAAGGTGCCTCTGAACAGAGACTCCAGAGCATGAGAAAGAGACCCAGAGGTCGCCATGATGTGTTTTGTCTCTGAAAACTGTCCCAGAACGTACAGAGTCGGGTTTGAGGAGCATCTTCGTTTGATAAAGTTGAGAAGTTGTTCCTGAGTACCAAACTGTTCGTCTTGGAATGCCTGAGTCAGTTTTTTGTCTCTAGGTCTGTTCTCCAGGAACGAGTACAGCCATGAGAGAATGTATGCGAGACCTGCATGGTCATTTGACTCTCTAGCCATATTGATAGCTTCTTCAGCAGCTCTGCATGCTTCAATGTTGCAATCAAAGTCAGCATGGAAAGTAGCTAGACTGAACAGAGCATAATGGAACATGCTTCTGTTGTCCGAATGCATGGTGTAGTCAAAGTACTGGTGCAGGAAGTCGAGTGCTTTGGAGTCACGTGCTTCGTGTCTGATGACGTACTCCATATGATGCAGAGAAGGAGGCACTTGGCCTTCGATGCTGGTGGCCAAAGACGCGATTTGCGGATCCAGCTGTTTCTTCTTCTCCCTGATATCCTTGGTGTGCTGTTGGACCACCTGATCCACGTCAGAGTACGCCATGAGGTTGGGGTTATTGTGCGACTTCTCCACAAAAGCGTGAATGTAGCTGGAAAACGCGCTAGAGTCATCAGCTTCAATCACCGAGTCGTCCAGAATCGAGTTATCGTGGTCAATTGGCGGTTCGAGTTTCTGAAACTGTCTTGATCGAGATAACCAAGCCTGGAGAGCTTCAAACTCACGACTAATCTCGTCAAACTCCATGCAATCAAAGGAGAGGAAACACTTTCGGAAAAACGAAAAGAAAAACGAATCCCGTTTGATCAGACGCGGAATTTGGGATCTGTGTTCGTGTACATCTTCGATATCTGGATGAGCTTCGTTGGGTTCATCAAGATACCGATCCAGGTATAAAATGTACATTGCCAGAGCATCAAGAGACTTGATAGCCTGCAGACGACGCAGAAGCACCTCCTGGACAGTCTCACCAGTCGAAACTGTTCGTGTATCGCCTGTAAGCTCCAAAAGTTGATCCAATGTCAGATCAAGATGGTTTCCCTGAACATAGGGCAGCAACTTGAGCATGAGCGACATTCGATCTGTAGCTATATCTCCGTCGAGGTATATCATGATGAGTCCCGCGAGGGCGATTTTGAACGGGGTGAGGAACCCCACTAGAGAGTATTCCATGGGTTGTGGTGGTGGTGTTTTGATGGTGTTCCGTGTATCACTTTGTGCATGCATTATGCAGATGGAGGTATTAGTCAGCGAGTTGATTAAAGTGACGTTTGGGAGGTTCGAACCTCGGGTCTCGTGTCTCATTTGCGGCTCGGAGTTCGATTCGCGTCTGGCTCGTTTCTTGCACTGCTATCACGTTATCAGGGGCACTGTGGGAGTTAATTAGAGTGCGTATGGGGAAGACTGGAGGGATGTGGATATTGTTACGTAAGCTGTAGTGAAAGTGAATAAAAGTAGTACCATTCGAATCAGCCGACCCTGATTACCCCAGATCCATCAATTCTATTCCGTCTCTACTCAATCTGCCAAATTCACCCTACCACTGTGATCGCCACACTGCAACTTTACATGGACCCGCATAATCACCCACAATCAAGTGCTCCTCCATCCAACCAGGCTTGTCAAACATCACACCAACATGAGCTCTCGAGCATTTGCATCCATGGAGGCGTCGCCCAAGAAACCCGAGGCCCTGCAGCGGCCCGACATCAAGCAGCAGTCGTTTGCCGAGATCTACGGCGTCCCCGAAAACTTTCTCGAAATCGAGGTCCGGAGTCCTCAGACTCATGGTGAGTAAGAGAGGGGGTGAAAGAGATATAAACAAGAGGAGAAGACGGAAGGTGTGACACACGGAATGTGATGGAATGGTGTGGCCACTTAAGGAAGGGTCATTTTGTCAGCTGTGGAGCATACTGTGATATCATCTTATCAGCGTAGAAGGAGGATGACTACAGTGCTTTGCTGTGTGGCAAAGACTACAAAAAGAGATGATCAGGTTACGAACAGTAGTCAAGAATCAGCTGTACTCATAACCTATCATCTTCAGTGATGTCACACGACCACTGGACTAGTCTCATCTTGCATGTGATACGAGGTGAAGTAATATGGTGGTGATAATACAGTGGTGAGACATGTCTGTGATAGACAACGATGGTGTGAAGTGAAGCGTATAGCTTGTCACCATTACATCACCATCAGATGATTTGTCATACTCCACCACCAGATCACCTTTACTCCATCATATCCACCGTCTCTTACTTCATTAGGCTAACTCAGGAATCGCGCGGAAAATGTACACTGATTACGAAATCGTGTGCCGAACCAACATCCCCGTGTTCAAGCTCAAATCGTCGGTCGTGCGAAGGCGGTACTCGGACTTTGAGTGTTTCAGAGAAATCCTCGAGCGTGAAAGCACACGGGTGTCCATCCCCAGCTTACCCGGCAAGGTGTTCACCAACCGGTTCTCCGACGAGGTGATTGAGGCCCGTCGAGAGGGTCTGGAAAAGTTTCTGCAGACCGTCGCAGGCCATCCTCTTCTGCAGACCGGCTCCAAGGTCCTCTGTGCCTTCATCCAGGACCCCCAGTGGGACAAGAACCAGTGGATCTAGGCTACAGGGCTAGTATAGGACGTTTAAGCATATGGAGATGAATATATTAATTTGATGGAGGAAAATGAGTGTAGAGAAGAAGGCCGATTACTGGACAAGTCTTGTTGCAAGAATCTCAGTGGTTGTTTTGAAGTGCTAGTATGAGAGGAGAGGTTGATCTGTAGATGAGAAGTCACATAAGATAGATGGAGTCTCTAGATGACCAACATAACAAGTGCACAATATAGAGACTGTTTACCCGGAACTGTTCATTAACATCGCGTATCATCCTTAATAATGGATATTTATTACTCCATAGAGACTGGACTCATTTCTACTTGTAGCATTATCATACAAGAAGTCACTTCGACATGACTCTATCTTTATTTCCAGTACGACCTTAAACTGTCATTGACTGGTGATATTCCACTCAGGAATAGCTACAACACAGTCTACAGCTCATTACTACTTTCTTCTCTCTATGTAATTCGTCAATATGCAATTTATACGTGGTCTAGAAGGATTAAATAGGTTTGGTGGGATGAGTGGGATGGTTGTTGGTAGCTTCAAAGTCGAATTCGACGTACTCTTCAGGCTCCTCTGTCTTGGGAACCTCTTCTTCAACCTGAGTGAGGTCTCCGATTTCAGTGCTTCCTGCTGAATTGGTCGGTCGACGGAAATCGTCAACGTCGACAGTGAACTCGGAAAACTCAGAGAGATCCAAATGCGGTAGGAGACACGACTGAGACTGGGCGGTGGAGGTTCGATATACGACTTCCTCTGATGGTCTCTCAGTAGTAGCGGTAGTCGCTCCATGCACCTCAGGAATGACAGAGTATCTCGGAACTGGAGCCTCTACATTGTTCAAATCTAGATCAGGACCGGGAACGAGCATTCTTTCGGACAGAGGAACATCGATCGGAGGAGCTTGCAAGGGTCGGTTGTCCAGCAACACCCGGAGAGCTCCGTCGTCTGTAGCAATGATACCATCATTAGGCATCAGGGTTCCGTCTGAGCGCTGCAGTTGTCTGATTTTGCGCCGCAGCTCGGACTCGTGGTTGAGCCGTTCACGGGCCTCGGCTCGAGCATCTTCAGGCAGACACAGCATGTTCCACCAGTCGATGATTCTTGTGGCCAGCGAGATGTTGAGGTCCCGTTGAGTGACAGTGATGACCGAGGGAGTGTTAGAAGTGGTTGTATTAGTTGGTTGGTTTGTGGTGGTGGTGGTGGTTGTTGTGTCATTTCCTTCAGTGTTGGTTCCTTCACTGTTCTCCTCCTTGGTCAAATTCATTCGACACATGGGACATTGAGAAGACGAGTTCAACAGCCAGTGATCAACACAATCGGCGTGGAATCTATGTGTGCACGGCAACTGTCGGATGATCTGATTATCTTCGAAATTGTCAAAGCAAATCGCACAGTTGTCGTCCTGCTGAATGTACACTGGAAGAGTCTCCATTCGAGACATGTCACAGGAAGACTTGATTGAGGCTGAAGAAACGTCGGGTTTATACATTGACGCTGACGACGACGACGACGCCACAGCAGTTTCGTCGCTACTTTCTCCCTTTTCCTCTTCAGCAGGTTCCTTGTCTGCTCGCATGACCCTCATCAGCGGAATGGCGTCCAAAACGGCCCGTGCTAGACCCTTGGCTTTCTCCACACGCGTGGGCGGTGGCGTGTACACGTCTCCTCCACCGTTGTTGAAGTCGTCCGAAATCTGACGCTCTTCGTCGGTCATTTGAGGAGGAGCCAGACCGTACCGTTCGGGATGACGATGCACTCTCCAAATGCCCAGAGAAATGAGCACGACGACTGCGAGAGCCAGAACGCCGCAGATGCAGTACAGAACCGCCATGGCGATCTTTGTGTCCTTTGACGGGCCTTTATCGTCCACCACGGGGGTATCATCTTCGGGTAGAGACGTGGTATTAAGCCAGGCCACAGAGTGCAGCAAAACCGGCGATTTTTGCACTTTTTCAATCAGCGAAAGCGCTCCCTTGGCCGACACGGTCGTGAACATGAACCCCACGTCGGCCGAAAAGACTCTATATGGCCGTGTGAAGTGGCATGCGTCTGATTTCAGCGAGTACAGAATCGTACAGGCTGGATTATTGATAAGCACCTCATTGAGCGCGTCCACCACGTCGGTCGTGTTGTCGCAGTCAATGAGCGCGGCATTGGACCAGTCCAGAGCAGGTCCCGTGTAGTTTCCCGAAATCATTCTGAGATTTCCAGACACCGCAGCTGCAGAGTTGAGACCTGCCAGCTTGTCTGTCTCGACCGTCAACGCCTGGATATTCGACACGTAGTCGCCCTCGACCGTCAGGCTGAACGAGTTGTAGCTGTTTTGGGTGCGATTGGTCGGTTCCACGAGCCCATAGTAGCCCTCCAGCTCTTGAGGCGAGTACTGGGCTGAGGAGAGGACCGCCAGCAGTGCAAGCATGAACGCTGCCACTCGTACCAGATGAGCACTCATGGTGAGCGGAAGTAACCCTAGGTGAGAAGCCGTGCTTGTGTCCGAGGAGGTTCTTTTTTCCAAGATAATGCCTGAAAAGAGGTGTGTCAACTGTGTCTCAAGTTTCGCTATCAACTCTCGCTAAACTTTGGGCTGTGCATGAGAGATGGACAGTTATAAGGGGTGGATAGGGGTGCCAGGAGGGTGGAAAAAGGGTCACAGACGGGTGAAATATTATTTCCTCGGACACGAAAACGTCACCTTTTGATTGGGTATTTTTTCACTAGCCAAAAGACGATATTTTCACTCCCTCTCTGTTCTCTACTCCCCGTTTTATCTTTATGCTCATGCTGCTCCACATTCGATGCATACCCAACTCTAATACCCGCCATAATCCGCAACTGTCTGAACATGAAACGAAGAGAGAGAAAGGAGATTGGAAGCAACAAAATGGGGTGGTACTGTAGTCACGTGACCAATACATATGGCACTATGAAATACCCGGTGCTCCTGCTACCAGTGCAATATGTCTTCTACTCTCAATTTTCACACGGCTAACATTCCAACCTAACCCCTGGTGGATCTTCTGCCAGACGAAAGTTTACGCTGGTTCTATGGAAGAGGAAAGACAAATTGGGGGAAAAAAGACAAGCAAGGACACCAGGCGTAATGACGATATCAGTAAGTGAAGACGCGTTCATGGAAATACGATATTCGTAAATTACAAGTACTCTTCTTCTCTCACAGACAAAGAACAATCCCTGTACCCTTGGCAATCTCACTCCAATCTCAGCTGTCAAAAATGCACGTTTCAAGATGCTAATTAAACCAAGAGGAGCTGCACGGACGCATCCAGAAGAGACAAACGGGAACTAAACGGAGGTCTAAGACGGTTCTCGACTAAGACACGGCGGTATCGTATAGAAGCGGGAGAGAATGATGTCTTTTTTGTGGTATTCGCTGATAGGAGTGCTAAGCGATCAGACACATGAGATCTGTGACAAGTGCATGACATAATTGGATATGGCACAGAACGGCGTGAAAATTCGGACACACGGTAAAACGACCATTTTGGAACGATTGGCACTATCATGTCCTGGCTAGCACATCTCTATGACGTGGTACTACGTGGCCCGATTTTTGGCGTTCCCGCGATCATTTAAGGTGGAGGGGGAAATTAAGGTTTTTTAGGACCTCATCTCTATTGAGATTTGTATGTCAGCTGTCAGAGACGAGATATGAGTCATGGGGGGTTGACATTTATCCAGCGGTATTTTACAGGGGTGTTGAATGTACTGTCAAAAAATCCAACCTCTGGGGTCAATATTCCATCATTTAAAGTGTGTTGTGTCATGTATCATAAACCTCCTTTATAAGGTGCATAGTTATCGTGAGGTGGATCTAGGGAGTTGAACAAGAAGTCAGAAGAAGAAAAGAAATATAGGCCATCAGCATATCGTTCGATTCAGCTTTGAAAGCTCTTTCTGATGGTATACGCAAATTCACTCAGTGTCATACAAAAATCGAGGTAAATTACTCTTCTTAAATAAACAAAATATTACTAATATATATACTGGGTCTTCCCATCTCACTGTCCATCGGAACTACCGCTTAAAACGCCTATCTACTCACAGACCGCTTCAAAGGCCGCACATCGTCAATGGCGATTGATCTCTTTTGACTGCCAAGGACATACTCCTCGGTCGAATCTACCGACGTGTTGGCGCTAGAAGCACTGGAAGGTGGAGATCGCATCTGATGAGTGTCTACCAGTGATTGGCCATAGTATCCACCGAGATAGGGACTTTGAGAAGCCAGAGTCGGTGTATATCCCGAGTAAGCAGAAGCGTAGTGGTTGGAAGTGTAGAGGTACTTGGAAGTAGGCTGAATTGAAGACTGGGAGTTAGTTGTGGACACTGATCTGTAGGGCTCGAAATGGGGCTTGAAGTAGCCTCTGGGAGGTTCTCCACGATGCAGATGGGGCTCCATTGTGATTCTGGGAGTCACGTTTCCCGAAGAAGAGCTGTGCATGGGGTAACCAGGAGAGAGCATGACTGGACTGGACGAGTTGGTCTCTCGTTTGACCACGAGAGCTCTGTTGTCTTCGTTAGGAAGAAGCATTCCAAAACCTCGATAAGACACAGCTCGAGAGTTCACTCTGGAGTCCTCCTTTCGCTCGTACCGGTTTTGTCCGTAGGTGAGCAGGTGGACGTTGATGACCTCGTAGTTGGAGTAGGTCGTGAGGCTGATCAAGCCTGTGGTGTGTGTAGTTCGATGCAGGAGTCTGTAAACTTGAGCAATCTCAAAAGCCTGGTCGACAAAGACCCGTTTAGGCGAAGGAACCACGTCTCTGTTGTCGTTGGTCGCTTCCATAAGCGCTGTCAGGGGGAAATCAGAGTACAAAAGCAGATGCGAAAGGAGATTGATTCGCTCGCTTTTCTGCAAATGATCAGGCTCCTTATGAGTCACGCCTCGAGGCCACCACGGAGGAGCAGTCTCAAAACCTCGTTTGTAGGGGTACTTGCTCTGTTTCTTGGGCTCAATGAACTTGATCCAGGTTCGAGCGATATTCTTGCACGTTTCCTGCTGTAGCAAATACAGACAGTGTGCGAGATAGGCCACCAGGGTCTCTGTGTTGGTCAGATCAATGTACGTTCGAGGCAGTTCCTGGGCCTGTTTCTGTTCGGCGAGAGAAGGAGCCAGAGTGTCCTCTACCACAGAAACAATGTGGTTTTTGAACTCGGGAGACGCAAAAACCGAGTAGTATCGCTGGTCAAAGGGCTCGATGTTGTGGTTCACAGCAGTTGCAGCACAAGTCTCAGCTCCCATAGGAGACGAAGTGAGAGTCACAAGAGCAAACTCGACACCCGCAAGCTGACTAATCTCCCGGATGAGAGATTGAAGTCGCATGTTGTTAGGCTGGTGAGTGGTCATAGCAAAAGGAAGATGGAGCTGTTAGACTGGTCGTGTCGTTTGGGGTGGTATCACAGGCCCATTATATAACTGGGGGATGTCACATTTTCGTCTTTACTCGGTGAGAGTGTGTATCTCGGTGGTGTTCAAATGTCAGATTTTCGTCTTTACGCAAGATATCACAACAAATAGATGCAAGGTGGATGAAAAGAGGAGTAAAGAGCCTCAAGACAAAGAAGTGAAATGGAGGAAAACGAAGAAGTTCTTTTGGAAGAAATCAGAACATATCACGTGTTTGGTATCATTGTCACGTGGCAGATGTGAGCCGTTTATTCATAAGTCGTCAACAGCTACCTCATGAAGCTCTAGCAATGGCTCGTATTCTCACGTCTTTTTTTTACCTTCTTTATCATGCACCCTCCTCCACATTGGGACAAGGACTTTAGAAAAAATGCTCGATTCGAAGGAGTCAGTCACAAGACTTCTCGACTGGTAGAAAAGTGTCCTGAACGGGATACACCGGTCCAAACAGGGGCAAAATGACCCAGCCCGAGGTTGGATTTGTCAAAAAACGCCCTTCGAGGAATATGACATTTTGGGGCTACACCTTGGGCTACACCTTGGTGATTACGATACGTTGGTTCGAGTCTTGGGTGTGTTGAAGATAGCGGCGATTTAAGCAGCCTCATTTGGAAGATGTCGTAATCTTCTACAGTGCTTGTACTCCCCCTCCCTAGGTTTAATTATGGTATTATTACCGTGTCATATTATTCGACAGACATACTGGAGCAGTCAGTAAATACGACCAGTGGTATGAAGGAGTACAGACCACATTCCTACACCTCAGTTATCCCTGCCTGCTACGAGTACCGGTATGTACATTCCTACAGTCGATTGGATGAGTAGAATAGCACTTCGATTGTGGTATGAGTGGTTGTAGATAATTTCACTCGTATGCAAAATGCTCATATTCTGTGCTGACTCGAAATTACTCCGCACTTGCATAATACCTCTCTCTCACTAATAACCGCCCACCTGCTATATCCGCACTAATAATGCCTATCACTCCTATCGCGCTAGCCTACTTGTAGTCTTTAGTCGCTAGCGTTTCTTTTGGAAAAGCAACGGCGATAGTCATTGGAAGCTCACCTCTCTGTCATCCATGGGCTAAAAATAACAGGTCTCAGTTGGACAGTGACAATAGAATCTAATCTTGTGGCATGTGGGGAATTTCAACGTCGCAATATAAGACTTGGCTGACCAGGTACACCCCTGTTACCCCATCGGTCTACAAGTACGACAACTTGTACTTTAGATCCAGTTATAGCTCATACAGGCCGTCTATCGCCACATGGCTCGACCTGTGGAGCTCAGAGTCTCGCACCAAAGGTAATTTTGCGCCGTACGACATATACGAGTGGCTTCCTTGAGCCTAGGACGCGGTTTGGCCTCTTTCCTCGTCTTGGTTGCTCCGAAATCGAGAAGTCGCCATTGACCATGCACGATCTACGTTGCTGAGAAAAAAAGAGGAGGACGAAATCTCCCACATCTTGCTCATACAGTAGAGACGCTGGCGGTCACGGCTGTGCCAGGTGGTTGCCTGCTCCAGCAGCTAAGTTGAAACAGAGTCTATCGTGGCATTAGTTGGTGGGGGAGGGGAGAGCGGATGTCTTGTGAAAGACGAGCTGCTCGTATCCATGGCGAGCCACAAAGACCCCATTGTGGACCAAAGAAGCAACCACTGGCTGGAGTCGTCCGCCAACCCTCGCTAAGACCCCCCACACACTTCCTATTCCAGTGCGACACTGGCCAAAAAGTGTTATAGAGGATGCCACAATCTTGTCGCCAAAGTTAGTCCTCAGACATTGGAAGTTTATAAGAAACGGGGGACGGTATATCTCGACGAGGAGACGAGCTGGAGGTATAATTTTTAGCACAAAATGGAGCTGAGATCAAGCTCTTTCAAATGATACCAAAATTGAACCATAATTACCATCCAATCCTCCACCATCGCCTTCCCCTCTCTCCTTGTCCACGCCTGAACCTACCACGCTCCAGAGTTGTGATATTTGCTATATACGCATGTTTCATGTCCAACAAGCCAATATCGATATTGATAAACTTAACCATGACGATCGTTAGTAATCGAAAAGAGCAGCTGAGGTGAAAGCAGCTAGAGGTTCAAGCTGAAGAGGTTCAGTGCAGCTTTTTCGATGATACAAGCTCTACAAAGTCACGCTTCTACTTTCGTTTAGGTCATTAGAATCTGAATAAATATCTATGGGTATTAACAATTAGAAACCACACTGGTTGGGAAACTGTCGGTCCCAGTATGGGAAGGGGAAAATGCCATTGTCGACCAGCCGTCGGAAGTCCCACTCGATGGCGTCCTCGGTCTTGTACGTCCAGTAGATCCAGCCGTCTCCGCCATGCTCCCATGCGTCCAGCTGGGCCTCCACGTACCGTCGAGACTCCTGCTTGTCCTGTTCGGACCAGGTGGAAATGTCGTTTCGGCCCTGGCACGATCGCTGGTAGTAGGAGCCGGGGAACGAGCCGTCGAGTCGAGCTCCCTTGCCCACACCGTTGAGCCAGTGGGTGCAGTCCGTCAGAGCAGCGGACCACTCGCCAAAGATTCGCCAGTGGTACTCGGTGGACGCCTGTCGAGCCACGTTGCAGACTTCGCCAATGTGCTGGTCAATGTTTCGAGCCAGCTCGCCGGGCGAAAAGACCTGGTACTGGTGATGGTCGAGCACCACGTTCCAGAAACCCTGCTCGGTGGTCATGAAGTTGTTGAAGTAGTTCTTCTCCTGGAAGGCGTCGTGGATGATGACGGCAGTATCCGAACCAGCATGTCGCACGGTCCAGAATCCCTCCTGGAAGTACTTCTCAATCACCTCCATGCCAATGGCGGGGCCCAGAGGCTCGTTGACCAGCTGGATACCCACCACAATGTCGTTGTACTCGGGAGCTCCGTACTTGCCGGCAATGTAGTTGACCGTGTCGATGGAGTGCTGCACGTTGTCAGCGTTAGGCCAGTCCCAGTGGTCTCGCAGACCCGAGTTGTCGAATCCGTTCTGCGAGCCGGGGAC
The DNA here is from genome assembly GCA_001600195.1 of Yarrowia keelungensis. Classification (NCBI taxonomy): domain Eukaryota; kingdom Fungi; phylum Ascomycota; class Dipodascomycetes; order Dipodascales; genus Yarrowia; species Yarrowia keelungensis. The sequence goes on along the minus strand of BCJD01000002.1, from coordinate 396,761 downwards.
TCCGTGGACGTCAACCCACGCCTTGAGACCGTACTTCTTACACCAGCCCAGAGCTCGGTCGAGGTAGGCCTCCTGGCCCTGGACATAAGGGTCGCCAGGAAGAGCAGTAAAGGCCCAGTAGCCAATGGGTATTCGGACGAGGTTCAGTTTGTAGTTTTCGGCAATGGCCTTGATGTCGTACTCGGTGATCCACGTGTTCCAGTGGTCTGTCAGTCGCTTCTCAGCCTCCTCCTTGCCCAGCCAGGCGGTGTAGTGGTACTCGTCGACGGGAACATTGGCGTCGTTGTCGCCAAAGGCCTCGAACAGCGAGGGGGTGATGAAGGGCTCCAGCACAAACCAGCCGCCGAGATTGACTCCGTGCACCTTTTCGTTGGCGTAGTCAAAGCCCAGGTACGAGCCCTCTCGAGGAACCAGCTGGATGGGGGAGGCCAGAGCGGCTCCTGCCAGCGCTACAAGCTTGGAGAGTTTCATGTTGAGATGGGACGGAAGTTCTTGAGAACAGCCCTCCCCTCGGGGGACCGTCTACACTTATATTGTGGCCTTGGGGGCCTCCCACGTAGGTTTCAATGTTGAATTCAGACAGGCGCTAGTCTTTTGACTTTTCCAGACTGCAGATTCCACAACCTTTGAAACGGTAGACTTTGGAGCTTGTAAGTCTGTCGAAAAACACAAAGGGATGGGACAATAGAGATATGGTGAAAGGAGGTCTGTATTGGTACGGACGGCAGGTGTCTAGATCGAGGTATAATGGGCTTCTGTGGTACAGAAGAAGAGCTATAATACGGGTATCCCTACTCCTACTTGGCACTCCTTCAATGTCTCCTCATTGTCCATGAGCAAGGGGCAAGAGGACGCAATGCAAGCCTAAGCGCGTCAAACGGTTCTCTCTTTCAATTCTGTGACACTTGGTGGGGCGGAAGAAGACACTGATATCGCAGCAATCGAGCGGTGAGCGAGGCCAGCGATTTGGGAAATCAAATATTTGCACTTCGAAGACCTGATTTAACGTCTCTACATTACCTGAGCCTACCTACTAGTGCGTCACCCTAGCTATCCTCCTACCATTGTATGCACCTCATATATATCTTGGCACCGCATAGGTTTGAGCGGTCCTGGAGCCCATGTGCCGAGGGTGCATTTCCTGCACTGGTTGCATCTTAGTGTCTTCGCGTTGGGTGGAGGATGCGGAAGGTGGAGTACCACTGGGCTGGTCCAAGGCCTATCGTATGGGGTCGTATACAGCTGTACAGGTCACTTGATCCGGGGTAATCTTGTGACCTCTTGATTTTCTCCAATTTCAAAAAAAATACGCTCGGCCTTCTTCTATTGTCCCTTCCTCCAAAAGCACCTCCACTCCGCCCTACGACGATCACCCTAGTTGTTGACTGCACGCTCAAACCTAGGAGAGGGGAAGCTCCGCGAGGTTAGCGTGTCGATCTCTGTCGGTCGCGACCAGCCACGCGGCCCACCGGACCTTCTACACATGGACCCACAGAGCCACGAGGCACAGTGACCCACCAGAAAAGTGTCCTAGTTTCGCAGTTGCTGCTCCTACGTCGATGAGGTATTGTTGGCAGCTTTTACGTGTATCCGGAGTGACCAAGTCTTTCACCTGCTTGACCTGAAACAATTGACCTCAGTTTGACCCCAGTTTGGGACGTCTGCCGAAGACGTTTCCGGAGAGAGAGAGAGGTGACTAAAAGAAGCCAAGAAGCAGTCACAACAAAATGTCCGTACATGTACGTACAACTAGTATCCGTATTAGCACCGTAGGAGTATGGTAAAGGCGACTGTTTTCGTTCTAGAACCAGTCACCTTTCATCCCTTTTTAAGTCTCCACCAAGCCATAAGCCATAAATACGCCCTATTAACCTGTATTGACTGTCTCCTCAGCAAAGGTGCAACATTGCGTCACCGAGAATGCATGGAAGAGCGACATTAGAAAGGAGACTAAGCAAGTGCAGTTGTTGTACAGCATGAGTGGAAGTAGTAGGTGGAGTAGGTGTAGCTGGTCATGCCCTAGCGTATGAGCACTGAGGTCATGTGTCTAGTCATGTGGTGCTTCTCAGGTGAGCTCTATACTCCCTACTCCTACTCTCTCCTATCTCCCATTCCACCGTGTCTCACTCCGCTGCGGCTGATAGTGTTTATCCGGTCCTGATACAAGTGCCAAGCAGGGTTTGAGCTTGTACTCGTACGAACGTACTTGTAGGCGGTGTTCACCTGTGTTTCTCATGGCTAGTTACACGAAAATAGCGGTGTTACGTGCTACAGACATGACAGCATGTGTCGTTGTGTCATTGTGTCATTCGGTGTAGTGGTAGCAAGGCGGTGTTTGGACTGAATTAGTTGGCTATAGTATCTGGTGGGTGGTATTCACACTTGTAGCATTATTACTCATGCTATCGAATAGTGCACTTATTCTCTTAGTGCTACCCTCATGACGTCAGATCAGATTGACGATCGCACTTAGTATCTATTACTTCTTCAACCATAGCTTCGATGTCAGACCTGCATGGTGGAATGAAGACGCCTTCCACGCCCAGTCCTCATCTGACAGTGAGACACGGCCTAAGATGGAGAGGGATTTTCACAACAGACCCTGATTCAGAGACGTTCCTTCTTCAGGAAACGTTTCTCGAGCTGCCCGTTTGGTCCACACCTATGTCTGTCAAAAAACAATACACACACAGTTCGACCAACGTCAGGCCTTTGGGAATGTTCCTGAAATAGATGTCCTGTCAGCGTACAAGTATTCGTAGGGTGACAGTGCAAAACAGACGCGACAAAACGTGACATACGCGACTGCAGAGAGATATATACGGTCTTTGGCACATTCTGAAAAAAAAACAGGTGTACAAATATGTCTTGTTTTGATGCCCTCGGTTCCTGAAAATACCCTTTACCCGGAATGCTGGTCAGACACTTCTATTTTGGTACCAGCTCTCTTTCCAGACAAAATATTACCACTAGTGGGAATACCGTCGTACTCGGCTAGTAGCGTGAAAAACGACTTTCCGGCCCGCCTCTCTTATGATCAGAGACATCTATAAATCGGGGCTTTGGCCTATTTTTCAATGCTGCCCTACCAGCCCATAAGGAACTGTCTTTCAAAAGGGAATCATAACAACACGAAAGATTTAGATAAGGCGGTTGACTAATGTGGATAACGAGAGAACGGAATGTGTCTGTTTAGGGACTCCAGTGATTCTGTCTATTTCTGTTGCTATCAAACTGGAAGAGTCATGCGCATAGTGATAGACACTCGTGATGATAGACATACCCACAGCCACAGGATCTCCATTAACTCCACCTAATGTGATGACTCTTGATAAGGCGAGGTAGAGCCAGCCCGGGATTAAGATGAATGAATTTCGGCTGTGTGGACTGTAAAAGTGGGCAAGTAGGTGCTTTTCGTGGATGACACAGTAGGTGTTATTTTGAGACAGAATGTGAAAGAAAGAGACACGAGGGAAACGAAAGAAAGACACGAGGGAGTGAGAGACGCGTTTCTGAAGCTTTTGAGAAGTTGCTGTGCCAAAATGTGACTTGATGGCTATTTTTGAAGTCTTAGTGTGGGGAATACGTATCTAGAGAGTCTGTTAGAGCATTATTTCGTTTCAAGAAGCGGAAAAAGCCATCCCGAGGGTTACGGAACTCTTCTTTAGTCCCATTTTTACCCCATAGAGCTCTCAAACGTGTCAAAACCCCATTGCTTACGTTATACGTGATTATGTCATCCTTGCTAAGCCAGGGTTAGTCAGGGTTGGAGTGGTCGAAATGGGGTAAATCGATTAGATGGTCTACAGAACATAATAGATAGTGAACTGAAGCTAGATGAACTAGATAAAACCGTTATTGTACGTTATTTACGATGTATCGTCTCTGGCATTTCACCTTGCTACTGAGGCTAGCACACGTAGTCAGATGAGGATGGGTATAAGCAAGATACTGAGCTGAAAAGTTGTCTATATTGTTTGCTATAGCCAAGGTAATCTTTGAAGACAGTTTTCCCCCTTTATTCTTCTTGCAAACGACTGTCAGTTGTTGGTATGTTTGGTCACTCAAGTGAGTGAAAGAAGGGATCACATCCAAATCACCTCTCGCTGTACAATTGCAGCAGCAAGAAGTTACGAAACAGAAACATATTGACTTAAACATGCAAATGAAAGACTTTGGGAGGTCATATTCAAGTTCCAACACTCTACATGATGTATGAAATCTGACATACAGCACCAAAAAAACGTCGTCCTCTGACAGACCTGATAGAGGTTTCTAACTGAGGGAAAACGTAAGAGACAATATTTTGGCTTATGAAAATAAATATATCAAGCTCCGGACCTTTCTATCTTGGGTAATACTGTTGCAAATGAGAAAAACAGCTTTTTCGATCTCAAAATTCAATTGATCATAAAACTTCATATAGTGAGACTGACTGGTACAAGAGTGTTTTAATCAACTTAACTGACCTCAAAATATCTACCTATAGCTTTTTTATCTCTTAAATACTGCTTTTCGCAAAATTGATATTTTCGGGTTCATCTCAAAAAATTTCAAATCGCTATCACAACCGCTAGAGTGGATGAAACCTAATAAAATTACACTGGAACCTTTCTGGAACGCCAAAATATCTTATGGTATTATCAGAAATCCAAAAACACGTGATTTCGGCAAAAAAAATGAAACCTCAGGCTATATTGAAAGTTCACTTTTTCAGCTTATATAGCGCCGATGGTTTAGTGGTAAAATCCATCGTTGCCATCGATGGGCCCCCGGTTCGATTCCGGGTCGGCGCAATTTGGTTACGGCCATATCCTGGTGAAAATACGGCTTCCCGTCCGATCAGCCATAGTCAAGCACCAGAGAGCCTAGTTAGTATTGTAGTGGGAGACCATACGAGAATCCTGGGTGCTGTAATCTTTTTGCCCAGCTCACGAGTGTCAGTAAGTGGGCTGTCTTATTTTATAGGCGGTTTGGACCTATTTTTATTTCTTTTACTGCTTGACAAGGACTTTGGGACAACTTCATACTGCGGATACTGCTTACACATCTTGCACAAGTCAACATTCAATAATCTCCCAAAAACCAAAACAAGTCACGTGACTAGGGCTACACGTGACCCAACCCTAGAGACCTATCACCGATCGCTCTCAACTTCCAGACTCGTTTAGAAGCTCCGTCTTTGTCAATTGAGTGTCTACAATTCCCGAGTCACTGAGAGATTGCGTGACCGATAAGTAATGTGACGCTGTGTCAACAGATGAGATGATGTTGAGTGAAACCGGGGCTATGGGCCGATATGTTGCATTACATACGACATGTGTGTCTAGTCTGTCTATTTACTGGGGAAGAATACATCTTTCTAGAAGAAGTTAATTGGGGAGTATGGAAGGGTGTGGAAATGGTTCAATGAGTGTGAAAAAGTAGTAGTAAAATACCGGGGACTTTCAATTGACGTTCTCCAAGGCCAACCAAAGACTCTGGTGAACTCCCCGATCTCCCAGTTGTCTCGTTAACCCTACATTCTCCTCCGATCACACGACCTCGTTTACTTGACTCTATGAGCCAATAGCCGAACGTTGTGGAAATGTTTGCTTTTTCTCTCCAAGTCAGGTGGTCCGCGGCCGTCCACGCCAGAATCTCAACTCCTCTCCTCTCCACGGCTCCTATCATTAATAGTTGCTATCTATGATAGCTGGACGCCGTTAGACTAATGCCATGTCGCCATAAACACAAGCTCCGCCCTGGTTTGCGAGACCCTCATCGGGAGCCCGGAAATAAACGACATCCGAGCAGCAGATCTCTGCAACGCTGCAAGCAGACCTGCAATTTCCCACGGCTTTTGTGTTGTACAGTGTTATCTCCAGTTGTGATAATGCATGACTGGAGGAAGCGAGACATCTGGCTTGTAGGGTGGTAGCAACCCAACGGGTCTTGCCCTTCTCCCCCTGATTCCACGCTTGATTTGATTTTCAAATGTTTCACCTGGGGGAACTATTATCATAGATGTGTAGCTATAGCATCTTTCTCCGCTGTTACAGTCGGGCCAAAAAGCCTGGGTAAAGATACCCGATTGGGCGAAAGAAAAGCAAATTGTGGTCGTTTGGAGCCAAAAATCGGACGTCCGGGTGGCCCCAGACTCTCAAAGTCTCTCCATCAACTCCACGACGCTCTCCAGTGTCTCTCTCTCCGCCCAGTTTCATATTAATATCCCTCTCTACATATGATGCAAACTTGAATGGGGATAGAATTGCGCCGAGAATAATCCCGAAAGCCAATGTGTGACAGCAAGCGACCAACCGGAGCGACAAACACATGGCTTAGAGTTGCTGCCGAGCCGCCACCGCTTCCGAAAGTTTGTGAAGCATTCCGTCAACCTTGCGGACCATTTTCTGCCATTTTCTGAGGGCGTAGCACGAGGAAAATGCATCAAAATATGTACAATTGAAGGTAAGTTGGTTGTCAATCAGACTATACTGATTTCTGTATATCTCCCGAAGTTCTTACAGCTTCCATACACCAGTAAAAGATGATTACTTTGCTACAACATTAGTTGAATTTGTTGGTTCATTTGTTGGTTCATTTGTTAGCTATTTGTTAGTCATCTACTGTACCCACTCTCTCGTGTCAACACTTAATTGAATAAATACTATACTCCTCATTATATCATGCACAAAGGAAAATGAAATGCGTCGTGTACCAGGCTACTACATAGTAATACAAGGTCCCTTTTATCAGTCAGCCCAGCGTCTACGGAAACAAAAGACTGGGGATGCAAGGCTGTGTGGATGGAAGTTCCAGAGAGAGAACAAGATGTGGACGAGCGGTGGAGTCCGCGGGAATCATCACTATCTCCAGTCTCTCTCGCTCTTAAGCCTGCTGCTGCTGCTGCTGTTTCTTGGCTTGCTTGGACCATCGGAGGCCACAAGCGTTGCACAGGGTCTTGCGGCCCTGGGGACCCTTTCTCCACTCGGGAGAATTCATGGTACCGCACTCGGTGCAGATGTAGTCGCCCTCCTTGGTCTTGGACGTGGGCTTGCGCACCCGCTTGTCTTTCTTGCTGGGCTTGGACGCGGAGCCCGTGGAGGTCGAGGAGGGCGCCGACGTCACGTCCTTGTTGGCCTCGTCGGAACGGTCGGGATAGTAGAACTTGAGCAGGTCGGCGGGCGGGTGCTGGTCGCTCACGTCCGAGGCAGGAGAGCCCCAGCCGCTTTCGGAGGACATGTGCATCATGTCGTCGACCCACTCGGACACTCCGGGGGGACCCTTGAGACGCGCGGATGCGTCGTTAAAAGAAACAGTCTCTGGAGAAGGGTTGGTGCTCACCCGGTTCAGCTGCCGTTTGAGCCACAGGTTGTCGGAGCTCAGCTGCAAAAAGCCGTCGAATTGCGTTGCCTGTGGGCTCGGGTAGGGCCGACAGTTGAGCACCACGCCCCGGCATTCGGGCTGCGAGGAGTCGAAGGTGGTGGAGTCGGCCAGGTCCGACGAGTAGGGGGTGCCGATGACCTCAAACAGCTCGTAGACAGGCACGGAGCCACCGACCTTGGAAAAACGGGTATGAGTCTTGAATTTACGAGATCGGGTAGCGGCATCGTGGAGGGTATTATAAAAGCTGGCAGGTTAGTAGCGTATTCAGGCACTTTGGACGAGTGTGATCAAAACAATGAAAGTAAAACACGAGCAAATGCGAACGAACGTGAAACGACGACAGGGATATGGTGTGTGCGATTTCGATGTCTAGACTCATGTGAAAGTGGAAGGAGAAGAAATAGGGGTAACAAAAAAAGAGGAATTGAAAGGAACAAAAGGAAGGAGAATGAAGTGAGACTTTACAAGTGGATTTGGGGGGTTTGAGGAGAGATGGAGATTGGAGAGAGAAACATGTGCAAGCAGTACCCTGGGAGGAGAAAGATGGGGGACTTTTTGAGGGCTGCAAGCACAAAAGTTGGAATTCAGAAAAACAATCAGTTTGATAAAAAAGCCTTAAGCCGTTCTTGTAAAAATGTAAAAAAACAATAAGTGGTTGAGAGAGGAGTGGTAGTGAGATATGGTACCAATTATGGTAGGTTGACAGAATAAGAGCTGATTGTGTGTAGCAGAGGGGTATCCCGGGTGTTTTTTCAGTTAAAACAGCTTAAAACATGCCGGAAGAAGAACAAAAGAGTAGTAAAAAGCATCAGACAAATAAGAGCACAAAAAAATAAAAGAAAAGCCTTTATCAAGCAAAGACATCTGAGTAAGAGCAACAAAGCACCAGCCATAAGTGAACTACCATGATCTTTTGTAAGTGTGAGGAAGAGCACCACAAACAAAGAGAAGAGTGGATAAGAGTTCGGGTGTGTGTATCAATGCCAAGAACGGTCACATAGGATTGTTTTTTTTTTCTGGTAGTTTTTCTTTTTCAAGATTTTTTCCCTTGAGGTTTCCAAATGCAAAAAGAGAGGACTGGGGTCTTTGGAGAAGTCACGACCTTAGATAAACCAGACATGCTTTTGCGGAACATCAAACAAAATAACAAGACAAGAATTGGGGGGAAGGGAAAAAATTGGAAAAAGCTGGGAAAACAACAAAATACTCACTTGTTGACATCCTCGGGATGCAAAGTCGTTCGAATGTCTGCCCCGACTAGTTTCTCCTTGGACCAGCCCAGATGGGCGGAAACAATAGTGTTACAATGGACGATTTTCCCCGTGGGGTTCACCAGGAAAATGCCGTCGGCTATTTCGTCGGGTCGGGCCGCGATCGACGCCTCGGCCACTTTTTTCGGCACAGACTGCGGGGCAGAGCCGTCTGCCAGGGTGGTCACTCCGCCCTTGGCGTTGTTGGAGGAAAGCGTGCCTTCCAGCACTTGGTCCACCATCGTGGTGGGGTTCATGTATCCGGGTTCTCGCTGCGGTGGGGTCACTGACGACTGCGATGTGGTTGTGGACGAGTAAGGGTTGGACAGGAGACCGCCTCGTGAGGCAGTGTCGTCACTGGTAGCCGAGTCGGTTCTCACAGGCATAGAAGAACCAAGCAGCTGCGAATCGGCAGAAATGTAGTTGGGATCGTTGTAGGCGTCCATGGGCGCGATTGTGGGGGGCATGGCGTTCATGTTGTGGGTCATGGGCACGTCGTTGAGTCCATCGTTGGGGTAGCTTCCGTAGTCCATCAGTCTCGACGAGTACTGCAGGTCTAGTGGAGGGTTGAGGTCGAGCATGTTGTGCTGGTAGAGCGACGGGTCGTCCATGCCCGGGAAGTGCATCTCAGGACCATGTCCCATGTCGTTTGGATTGAATGTTGTCATGGTAGTTGTAGTTGTGTAGTCTGGGGTGTGTGTTGTGGGGTGGTAAAGGTGAAGAGAGAAAACTGGGAAAGAGAGGCTCTTTTGATACAAGGCGCCTGTGTTTGAGTTTTGGGGGGTGGAGTGGGAAGAGCGAAGCTTGCCCGAAAAGAGAGTGCACAAAAACAAGCGCTGGGTTCGCCAGCTTTCCAAGCGCCTCTTCCTCTCTCTCTCTCTCTTTCTCAAGCTTGCTTGTTCGCTGCTCGTCTGCCAAACCCACACAAAGTCCCAAAGTTAGAATCTTAGCCTGATGCCTATGGTTGCTATTTGAGGGGTGGGGTAGTTTACGACGGAACGGAGATAGTTGGAGGAAAACGGAGTGCACTACGGTATTCTCCACATGTTTCTCAACCGATCCTTATGATTTTCTTTGCACTTCCTTTTCTCCTCCCTTCAAAGCAGTGTTATTGTCCTCCAGGCGAAACTCTCTCTAGGTTCACCTTTATTTAAGAACCAACCAAGAGCTGAGTCTAATGCCTGTCAACCTTATGTTAGCAAGTTGGAGAAGTGAAAAGTGGACAGATGAGGAGGACAACAGATGGTAGTGATCGAGATGGTGTAGAAAAAACGCAGTAAATCAGCTGAAACTGTCCATGTGGTCTCTCTACCGAATCTTCCACCCTTTTCTCCGCTCACTTTACCATTATTTCTCCAACCTTCTCTCCTCCCTTATGCTTCGGCTATGACAGGAAACGGCCCGGATACATGTTAAAAGCCAGAGGCGTGTTATGAGTTGATAAAGAGTGGCAGACAAGAGGAAATTTGATAAGCACGAATTCGGTAGTCGTCCTTCAAGTAGCAAGACCCGCTGCCCGTCTATGGCGTTCTCTCCTCTCAGATTCTCTTGCTCCTTGCTCACTCACCCTTTCTCACTGAAACACCCAACAGTCGGGGATCAACAGTGGTTGCTTTTGGTTTGGTGACTGTAGGTGCGGGTGAGAGCGGAACTAACATGGGCTCAAGGGTTGCGGAACACGTGGGGAGAAAAATGGGGGCGAAAAATCGACTTTTTTGTGGAATGTGATTTTTGCCAGAATTAGGTGGTTTTATTTTTTTGTCCCAAATCCTACAAAAAGGCCGTCTATTCTGCACCTTTTCGCCCGTTTTCCACGTCGTCAAAGATTGCTGCAAACCAGTGCAAAGGGGAGGAGCAGCCAATAGATATGAAAAATAACATTCAATAAGAGAAACAAGGAGAGATGATATGAAATGGAAATAGGATTAGAATTAGTTTCAGGTGTGGGTGTGGGAAATGGACCACACAAACAAAACCTCACGTAGCCCTAGCCGAACCCTTGAGAAAGAGTGTGGTGAGTATATACTTGCTTGTTTAAGAGGGGTATGCGGGTTAGCCATGAGTGTATTACTTCTTCGTCTGCTGCTCCGCCTCGAAGATCAAAGGGACGGCTACAAGTACAATGGTGTGCTCTGACGAAGAGAAAACTTTTTCATATCAGACAACTTTCTCATATCGGCAGCAGACTTTTTCATATTGAACGTCGTCTGATCCCTGTCGTCATATTTCGTCGTCACCCAACAAGTCAACAGAGTGGAGGTGATGATACAATACAGGTGATGTAAGCAGATTATTCTGTACCGGTAGGGAACACCTGCAGCAGGCTATGAACTCTGGTTCTTTGTACTGTTTTTTGTAGGGTGACCTGATGAATACTCGTATGTTCCAGGTGTAAGTCCTTCTAATTGTCCTAATGTCATTTTAGGACCCACCATGCCCACCGTGGACAGGTTCCAGCTGATATAAGTCTCCTTCAAGCCTTCTATCCCTACTCCTACTCGAAGACATTCTCCACGGGCCTTGCGCTAGCGTTGCACTAGCGTAACACTAATGTTCCCCAGAATGCCAAGCCGCGTAGGCGAATACGTGACGTCTCCATTGGGAAGTGATGGCCCACGGTACGTGAATGATAGGTACAGACCTTGGGCACACGATGAGTAGATGAGCTGTGTTATTGAGACATATCATGACTCAAGAGTTATGACTTATTATAGATGGACCAATGATACAAATAGTGTGGGCTATGGATCTGTAGTTATGCGGATACTCGAATCCATCTGGAAGACCGTTAGATGTCAGTTATCATCAGCTCTATTGTTCAAATTGTTCTATTGTTCAAGGGCTCTCATAACATCTGCGATCAGCTTACATGCATCATGCACCCCAAATGGCTCGGCTAATCTATACGTGCATAGACGAGATGTAGAATGCCAAAAAATCGGAATTCCGAATATTGTTATTAAGGGGTGCTATATCTTTGATTGGTGGATCTCAAAGGGTGTTGTTTATTGGTGAATGCTGTCGTCTTATTAAAGTCCACACTAGCTCACTAGTCCCACTCTAACTGGTCACCCATACTATCATACTCCCGTATACCTTATTCTCGTCTACAAGCGTATAAAAGAGCAAGATGTGAGATTCGGCGAAAAGGTCTCGGAGCATATTGTCGTTAGAAGACGCACGGCTCACCAAGGGGGTGCGTTGTCGTGGCTCGCACAAGCAGATACGACGTATTCAGACAAAGACCACAGTTGCCTTACTCCAGACCAATGTATAGAAGTCACCTATGGATAATTCCCATATTGGTCTGTCTCACCCACTTTTTCCCTCGGTGATGTAGATCTAAGGGCAGGAATACGGGTGTTGAGTGATACGGTGTGTGCGAGAAGGAGTACGGAATACGGGTGGTTCTGTGTTTCAGTCTATGCCGTGAGGATCCTCTTCAGCTTATGACTATGGCTATTCGAATTGCTCTTGAAGAGTACACCTGAAAGGCGAGCAAGAAGTGAATGTTTCGATTGGTCTTTCAACAAGTTGCAAGGGTTGTTAACGAGTGGCAAAGGTGGTAATGGTATGAGTACTCGTACCGGTAGATAGGACTCACCTGCTCTATCTCATTCCTACACTAGAATTACCCATGCTGAATGACACCAAAAAGCAAACAAGAGGATGTGTTGAGAATATATTTTCTTTTCAAATGTTGCTCAATGGGGTTATTTACGAGATGTCCGAATAAAGAGTGCCAATAATACGAGCAGCTACGAATGGACACTCTGATATATTCCACATCTGGATATCCGAAAGTGTTGAGTACATCGAGAAGTAAGCAAGAATGTTCAGCAAGAATGTTCAGCAAGAATGCTCAGCAAGAAAGGCCTTCGGAGCGACTATTTGAAACAATTTCATAAATTGCTGAGTGATAGGAGAGGCTGACTCTTATCTTCTAATGGGTTCTATGAGAACACCCAGAACCGATAACGAGAAGCAAGAATTGAGTATGTTCGATCCTATTCTAGTTCCGTGGCTCATTCTCTGATAGGATGTTGCAATCAGTGACTGCTATTGATCTGTTGAGGAGCTATAGAGACTAATTAGTCCTTATCCACAACACCTCTCAATTGCTTCCAGATATGGTGCTACATCAAGAAGCAAGAAATGAGGATCTTTGATCAGAATTCGGTTCCTACTCGATGGAGCTGTCTAGTGTTTTCTAGAAGTATGGAATGCCTACGGTAAGTCAAGGCTATCCGTACCGTATGTACTTGTAGTTACAATTACCTTGATTTACCATCTCTGGACGTGCGAGTACCTCATAATACGTCAACCGTGGAACTCCATCAGAACCTGTGATATGAAGCACTCTTCATTGACTCCATGATGTGTACGAGTTGGCTAATTACACGAAGTACAGCTAAGCAATGAATGAAGTCAGAGACTCTCCACATTTTGAACACTACAACTCAAGATCGTGTATTGCCATACGCTGTATGCTATGAGCTCTACCGAGAGTCTTACCAGTTATATCGAGACTCACCACGAGGCCATGAGCTATCAGGTAGAAGTGCCATGTAAGAGGCTATAGATTCTAGACACCAAACACTTCTACTGTAGTGGTACAACCCATCAAGCATTTATTACTCATTTAGTGAAGAGTTTGCCAAGATCAAATATCGCAAGCTTTCAGATCAGGAGTCGTATCTACAACTGTCTACTCATTGACAGCTGTCACACCCGGCACTAGAGCGTTCCACCCGCACCACAAGAGCATCAATAACGGCCAATGCAACTCTAGAAGTGAGTCCTAGACTGCTTACCACGCTTTGTCGCTGTTCTTTCAATTGAAACGATTTTCTCTGATTTTTTCTAAATTTGGTGAATTTCAAAAGAATTAAAGGATCCTCTCCTAACCTGAAATGACCCCCCACCTTAATATAACCGACCTCATAATAACATCACCCAATTGAGATGAGACACATGCCACAGATCATGCTCATGTCTCGAGAACTCTTCACAAACTACTTTTTTGGTCTCACCCGTTCGTTACTCATCAATCACGTGCCTGTCCATTCTGAAACTCTCGCTTGCAACACGTTGACGCGTCTCAAAGTATGAGCAAGGGTGAAGATGGGGAAATGGGGAAGTTGGAAATTGAAGCCATATTACACGGTGGCAAATGAGGTGGGAGTAATTTGAACCTGTAGATAAAAACAGAACATATCACGTGACCTGATCAAATATTACCCGACGAATCCCCCTACTTGTAGTCAACGGGTCACCTTTCTCGTTCATCTCAACCCACCACTCCACAATACAGTTCACCACAGCAAGGCCTTATTGTCGTGCAATTTTAGCATAGTCAGCTCCAAGAGAAGAACATGACGTAGAGTGGCGAGACAAGTGGCGAAATGAATATATTTTTATTGCCTGTATAATAATCACCCGTTTCTCATTACCCTATTCATCACCATTACCCTTTAATACCCCCCTCCAGTTTTTAATTAGATTCACGTGACTGGATACGTGGCATTACCCGGCCGGCTTCTGAACAGCACACCAAAGTAAACTCCCACGTTAACATACTATCACGGTGTGAACACGACTGAGGTGAGTATAAGAGCGAGGTGAGGAGAAGGAAATTAAGAGGTGGAACCAAGGTTGCGGACACAAAACGGCCAGTACTTCAGCGTCCCTGAAATCCAGCTTTCAATGGACTCAGAGGAGCTGTGATCTGAGGTGGTGAACTATGTGGATTGACACGGTGTGATCTGAGATGAGGTGATGACGAGGACAGATGAGTCGAGTCAGGCAGACTGGGGTCTCAATCAAGAGCAAACTGATGAAGTGCTTTCAGCTTCACCACGATCTCAATTCTAAGACCGTTAGTCATGTCAGCATGTCCTGTCAGCCCATGATTATGACAACGCCCATGTCATATCACTGAACGACATTGAAGCATACCATTGGAGGATCGGGATGTGTGGGACTGCGTGAACTACTGGATGCTGTCAGTTAAGCTGCTCATGAGATTGCCACTGAGGACTTCTCTCTCTAGGATTGATTCTGTCACTCTAGAACGTGATGTCAGTCCATTCACAACCTGCAAAGGCTAGATGTTATGAACTACGGCTGCTGTCTTCATATCCAGAATTTCCGTCTTTCGCTGTCTACATGACAGCCTACAAACTGGATGTTCATACTGAATGCAGGGATGTCGTTTGTTCATGTCATTCACGACTTGCCACTCACACACCACATCGGCTTGTTGTTGTCCGTTCACAACCGTTCACTGCCTGCTCCGGTTTGTTGTTGTCCGTTCGCGACCTACGTTCACGACCTACGGCCGTTCTCTACGGTACTCACTGCCTATACTAATTTAGATGAGCCAAGAACACCCCGAACAGGGCTCTTCGTCCAAACGACGGGTCTACCCCCAGCAACAGTATGACTTTGCCGCGGCCCAGCCCGCCGGCTACGCCATGCCCGACCCCACCCAGCCCTACGGAGCCTCCGCTTCCCCCAGTGCTGCCATGTACGGAGCTCCTGCTGCCCCCTCTCCCGCAGCCTTCCAGCCCTACACTGCCAACGTGCAGTCTGGCGCCTTTGCTCCTCCTCCCGGCACTCCCGGCTCGGCCGTCGACCCTCCCGTGGTCCCCGGTGTCGCTGGAGGACAGGCCTACGGCGCTCCCCAGGCTGCAGGAGCCGCCTACGGCTACCAGGGCCTCACCTCCCAGATGGGCTCTCTGAACATTGGTGGAGGAGGAGCCTACCAGGGAGCTGGCGGCTACCAGGGCGGAGCTGCCCCTCCCGGAGCTGCTGGAGGAGCCCACATGAGCGCCCCCACGCAGCTTAACCAGATCTACAACACGGATCTGCTGCAGAACTTCCCCCCTCCCATCTCCGATCTGAGTCTGCCCCCTCCCCCCGTGATCCTGCCTCCCGGATCCTCGGTGACCGGCAACCCCGATCCCAACGCCGACTCGGAGTTCATGCGGTGCACCCTCAACACCGTGCCCACGTCCTCGTCGCTGCTCAAAAAGTCCAAGCTGCCGTTTGCATTGGTCATCCGACCGTACACCGCGCTGCGGGACGCCGACGAGAACGTGCCCACCGTGGCAGACACCACCATTGCCCGATGCCGACGATGTCGATCGTACATCAACCCCTACGTGGTGTTCCTGGAGGGCGGCGCTCGATGGCGGTGCAACATGTGTAACCTGACCAACGACGTGCCCTCTGGCTTTGACTACGACGCCGTGGCCAACAAGCCCCGAGATCGATGGTCGCGAGCCGAGCTCAACCACTCTGTCGTTGAGTTTGTCGCTCCCGCAGAGTACATGGTGCGACCCCCCCAGCCTCTGGTCTACGTCTTTGTGCTGGACGTGTCCGTGCACTCTGTCAAGAACGGTCTGCTGGCCACCGCCGCCCGAACCATCAAGGAGTCGCTGTCCCGAATCCCCAACGTGGACAACCGAACCCGAGTCGGTTTCCTGGCGGTCGACTCGTCGCTGCACTACTTTGCCATCCCCCGTAAGGAGGACGTGGCCGAGGGCGAGGGCGAGGAAGGCGAGGAGAACGAGTGGCCCGAGCCCCGGATGATGGTGGTCTCGGACATTGACGACCCCTTCCTGCCTATGCCCACGGACCTGCTGGTGAACCTGAGCCAGTGCAAGGGCGGCATCGAGAAGCTGCTGGACTCGCTGCAGAGCATGTTTGCCCACACAGTCAACCCGGCCTCGGCTCTGGGCTCCGCAGTGGTCGCTGCCCACAAGCTCATTGCCAACATTGGCGGTAAGATTGTGTGCCTCACTTCTACTCTGCCTAACGTTGGCCAGGGCAAGCTCGAGGTGCGAGACGACAAGAAGGCTCTGGGCACCTCTCGAGAGGGCCAGATGCTGCAGACCGCGTCCACCTTCTACAAGTCGTTCGCCGTGGAGTGCTCCAAGACCCAGGTGACCGTGGACATGTTCCTGTTCTCGTCGCACTACCAGGACGTTGCATCTCTCTCCAACCTGCCCCGGTTCTCCGCCGGTCAGACCTACTTCTACCCCGGCTGGATCGCCTCCAACCCCGAGGACGCCAACAAGTTTGCCCTGGAGTTCTCCGAGTACCTGTCTCAGGAGCTGGCGACCGAGGCCGTGCTGCGAGTGCGATCGTGCGACGGCATCCGAATGAGCGCCTTCTACGGCAACTTCTTCTCGCGGTCTTCCGACCTGTGCTCCTTCTCCACCTTCCCCCGAGACCAGAGCTACGTGATTGAGGTGAATATTGAGGAGACCATTGTCAAGCCGTGGGTCACGTTCCAGGCCGCCATTCTGCACAGCACCGCCTCCGGCGAGCGACGAATCCGAGTCATCACCCGGGCCTTCCCCACGTCTGCGCTGCTGCAGGACATTTACGCGTCGGCCGACCAGATTGCCATCACCACCTACCTGGCCAACAAGGCCGTGGAGAAGGCGCTGCAAAAGGGCCCCCAGGACGCCCGGGATCTGCTCATGAACCGGCTCAACGAAATGTTCACCTGCTACAAGAAGGATCTGATGACCACCAACGTCGGCGCCTCTGCTCCTCTGCAGTTCTGCACCAACCTGCGAATGCTGCCTCTGCTCGTGAACGCTCTGATCAAGCACATTGGTTTCCGAAAGACCTCGCAGATCCCCTCGGACCTGCGATCTGCCGCTCTCTGTCTGCTGTCGACCCTGCCCGACAAGTACCTGATCCAGTACATCTACCCCAACTTTTACAACCTCATCTTCATGCCCGATGAGGCTGGTCTGCCTGACGCTGAGACCGGCCAGATTGTGATGCCCCCCTGCACAAACCTCAGCGGCGAGCATCTCATCAGCCACGGCCTGTTCCTCATTGACGACGGCCAGGTCATGTTCCTGTGGGTTGGCCGAGACGCGCAGCCTGCCCTGCTGCAGGACGTGTTTGGCGTTTCGTCCATTGCCGAGGTGCCCACCGGCAAGACGGAGCTGCCCGTGCTGGACAACCAGTTCAACGAGCGAATCCGAAACATCATCAGCAAGGCCCGAGAAAAGACGGACGCCATCACCCACCAGCATCTGTACGTGGTGCGGGAGGACGGTGAGCCTGCTCTGCGGCTGTGGGCCACCACCCATCTGGTCGAGGACCGGGTCGAGCAGGCGGGTGTCACTTACCATCAGTTCCTTACTCAAATTCGGGAGAAGCTGAACTCTTAGATAAAGAAAATGTATTAATATGATAGGCGAGCAGCAACGGTCGAAGGCTGTTGTTGCGAGTAATACCGGTGTAGGTTGGTAAAACCGTGTACAAGTGTGTCTTTTGGTGATGTAGATGCTTCCAACCTACAAATAGAGATCCTAGTCTAGTCAGACATTACAGTGAACTGCATAGAGTAGAAGATAACATGTTGACCCCTCTGTGAGTACCACACCTACCGTAGTTGTATGCTATTATGAACGAATGGGGTACTTGTATTGCTGTATTTGTAATTGCACAATATGCTACCATGGTATTTCACTGGTTCTTTTGTTCTCGTCGATCTTTCCTCCTCCTCTTTCACTAAATACAAAGTTTCATTACTCGATTACTTGACACATCCTTCGTCTGCCTGCTTCTCAGACGCACAACCTTAAAAAATGCCACTTTTGGGCCTGGTGAAAAGTGAATCAAGAGTATTCATTCATTAGGATGTCGAAAATTTCACGAAAAGAGCTGTTTGGAGGAGGAAGCGATAGCGAGGGCGACGCCGGCAACTCGTCGTACGCCGGATACGAGAATCTCTTCGCCTTTGAGGAGGTGGAGGTTCCTCAAGCCAGTGAGAGCGAAGAATCAGACGCCGAAATGGCTGTTGTGGAGGTATCACAGGTGAATGGGGAAGAAGGGAGCGATGCGGAGTCCGACGCAGCCCCGGCTTTTACATTCAATCTCTTTTCTGGAGCTCCTGAGACCGTGGTGGTCAAGGACGTGAAGCCTGTTCTTGAGGGCTTTGTTGATGAAGGAACAGCTAGTATTGCTCGAGCCAAGGAGATTTTCAACGACGAGTATGCTGCTGCGGCACGCAACAAGTTCCGTTCACTGGCGTATTACTTTACTTTTGCCGATCCTGAGCCCAAAAAGCAGGATTTGGCTGCCCAGTTCAGAGAGATGGCTATGGACGCTGATTCGGTGCTCAAGGTAGGAGGATACCATCGGTACGACGTTCCTAGCAAGGTGCTGGACGTGAGCGCTCACAATGCCGAGATTGAAAAGTCAGAGCGAAGAGCCAGACCTGGAAAGAAGCGTCGTCAGAAGATGCGGGAGGGTAAAGTACAGAAAAGTGACGATTTCGGCACTCGAGAGTACGGAGCTAGCAGACAGTATGGAGGAGGCGTGTTTGATTACGGCGGAACGGGCATCAATATGTTCCCTCTAGGTCAGAGAGGCGGATTCAGAGGAGGTAGAGGACGAGGCAGAGGAGGTGCCAGAGGAAGAGGAGGAAGAGGTAGAGGAAGGGGTAATTAAGACGGGAAGACACAAGGACATTGGAAGACTTCAACGAAGTGTTGGAGATGGAGGACAAGGATATATTTATATGGGGTTGGTAATAATATTGCAATCGTGAGAGGAAGAGAGTAGAGTGAGTAAATATAGACAAGTTAATGTGATGGTATCTGTAGGTGTTCAGAACGATCTCTGAACAGAACATCCCAACAAGTCACTTTGAACGGATCATTCCGAATATGACCTCGGAAACTGCCTTGAACTCGCCTGATGTTTTTAATCTGCGTCATTCTCATCTTGCACACTCAGAGAGCTTCCTCATAACAGCACGCTTCTTGTGCCGTATCATGTCAAGCATGCTATAGCCAGAGTGTATAGTCTTTAAAATCAGATGTTTGTGACGTTCCTTCCATCTGGTAATACACCAAGAGTCATCACTCCTCTAACGAGCTTTGGCTCATGAACGCTTTGTAGACACTTGATTATGAATCAAAACTGTGTACAGCTATCGCAATGTTGCCTTGATTAGACAGTTGGCACTACAGTACTGTACTAGGCGAATCAATATTGGCAAGCTACAGAGACTGTCCTCCACCAGAGTATGACTTCATCCTACAAAACCTCTTCCACACCCATTCGTTAATGCAATATATTATCGTCGTAGCTATAGACAACCAGGTCTTCAGATAACCTGGCAACACACCGTCTAGTCTCTTAGACAGACGTGTCAGGCTGTTCGATCATAACCTCTGGCTGTTCACCTTCGTTAACCGACTAGATGTTGTCCGCTCACGACCTTCAGCCGTTCGCTGCCGTTATTTCAGCGGCGCCAACGCCCCCTTCATCACCTTTGCTTCCATTCCATCCACCGTCAGACCTCCTCCTCCTCGACTGACAGCATCGGCAACCACACCTTCCAATCTAGCATGATTCTGCTGCAGACTCTTGAGTCCTGGAGTGGCTCTAGTCATTCTCTCCTTGATTCTCAGATTCAGAGCAGAAGCCACATCTCTCCAGAACTTGCTGTTGAGATTGGAATCGAGCAGATCTGCGATTCTAGGCAGCTCGGAAACAGGAGTTCCCTGCTCGTCATCGCCTTCGGCAGGCACAACCGCTCGAGAAAGCAGAGTTCCAAGGGTAGACACGGCTCTGGAGTGCTGACTGATGGTATGCATGGCGTGTTCCAGAGACTCGTCTGAGTTGACTGACCTTGCCAGAAGCGAGATGGACTGTGAAATGTAATTGGAGAGAGCAGACTGAACAGCAGAGGCGAGTTGTCGTTCATCTAGAATACCTAGTCCAACAATAGCAGAAGAAATGGCTGTTCTCTCAGCACTGGTAGACACTGAAGAGACACTTTTAATGGAAGCCACACACCGTAAAGTCAGCTTCTTCTCAGCCTCCTTGAGCAACTTCTGATGGTCTCTAAAGATCTGTAAAGAGGCCAAACCAGGATGGATCTTTGAATGAGTATGTAAATCACGAATCAGAGACGCTGATCCAGCCATATCTAACGTGCTATTGAGCTGCACGGCCAGATACAGGTACCACGTGAGCGACCGCAGCAGATCGGTGGTGTGGTGAACTCGTTTGAGAGCAGAGTACAAGTTGTCAGCCTGATAGTAAGGTCCCAGTACATCAGTCTGCAGCTTTTTGTACGACGAGTTGACGTCCTTCATGGGTCCCTCGAGCGCCTTGAGCGTCTCCTCCTTGGCGCTTACGTCAGCCACACGTGACAGCAGCTCCTTGTGGTTGTCTCTGCATAGTGTTCGTACCTGGTCGTCGAGATGTTGAACATCGTAGGAGATCTTTTTGATGGGGATGTCGAGATCAATGTCCTCGTCACGTGACGACGACGTCTGCAGCACCAGCTGGTTTGCGTACGCGACCGGGTCGAATTCCGAGTCCAGGAATTGGTCAATGTCCAGCATGGTGTGTTTTGGGTGGAATATGTGACGTATGCTGTAAGTCGTGATGTTTGAAGGAGGTTGGGAGATTTGAGTTTGAGAGGAGGAATGGAGGGGGCGTGCTATGGGGTGTAAAAGTGGGGGAATCTGATGGAAAAAGCAATAGATCAATTTAATGGCGTTTTTGGGGCAGACTAGCGTTTTCAGATTTCCAATATCTCTTCTCTAACACCTTCTAATCAGCACCCTCCTACTCTTAGGTCCTGCAAGCTTAATGGAATTATTTCCAAAATACCTTGTAATCTTTTCACTGCAAATCACACCTCGTCAACTCCTCCAAAAATGTCATTCTCGTTTGGATTTTCCGAAGACGGCGAAATCAACGCCCCCAAAGTCGATACCAACGCCGTCAAGGCCTTCATGGACTCGCAAATGGACATTTCGCCAGACTTTCTGCCCAAAAAGTACTCCTTCAGACAGATGCTGCAACGGGTGATGGGAAAACGACTCACTTACCAGCCCCTGCAGATTTCAAACAACGTCCAGCTTCTCCGACGAGAACTGTACGACGTCAAGCATCAGCTCATGGGTGAAGATAACCTTTCAGCCACTGACGAACTGCTTCTAGGCACCACCAACGAGGATCTCAAGGTAGCCACTTATGAGGGTGGTCTCAAGGCCTGGGAGTGCATGCTGGACCTCACGAGGGTGCTGGAGGGCTGCAAATGGACCCAGGGCTCTGCTATTGAGCTTGGATGTGGCCAGGGACTTCCTGCCATCTATTTGGTCGAGAGACTGCTCAAGTCTGGAAACAAGGGCAAAATCACTCTAGCTGATTATAACGACTCTGTTCTGGGTCTGGTGACGGCCCCCAACGTGCTGCTGAACCTGTGCAACATGCTGACTGTCGAGGAACTGTCTGCTTTGCAAACTACGAACGAGGACGCTGCCGAGGGTCAAACAAGAGTGCAGGAGGGAGAACTGGACGTCACAGCCGCACTAGTGGACCGAATCGAGCAGCTGTTGCAGGAAAAGGGCGTCGAGGTCGAGTTTGTGGCCGGTGCATGGTCTCCTGAGTTTGTGCGGCTCGTGGGAACCTACAGTCTTGTTCTTGCATCGGAGACGATTTACTCGCTTGATACCCTGCCTGTATTCACTAATACGCTGCTGAACATTACCGAGGCTGGAGGGGATGTCCTGGTGGCTGCCAAGAAGGTGTACTTTGGAGTTGGAGGCGGTATTCACGAGTTTGAGACCCTCGTGACGGAGAGAGGATGGAAGGTGGACGTGGTGGAGGATATTGAGGATGCAGGTGTGGCGAGAGGTGTTTGGAGGGTGACCCAATGAGCAAACCAATGAGCGAAGCGAATTGGTTGTGAGTTGGCTATAACGAACAGTTAGCGCTTCAGGTGCTTCATCACATGGTTGAAGATGTCGACCTCACACCTAGTCATACAAAGCTATATCTATCTAACGTAACATAATGGAGCATATTGAATATGTGGGAAGGGTGGTGTTGACATTGATCTACAATTGATGAAGTATGTAGCATCCATGAACGCTGAGTTGTAGATTTGTACCCGTGTTAGAGAAGTGATAAAGAATATGACTGAATGTGTCTAACAGAAATGAACCATTGAACTTCAACGAGTGTAACGAACTGCTTATGTACTGGTAGACTTGACGTAGCTTCTCCTGTCTTGTAATGACTACTGCTCTTTACACATGGTGAAAGTACTATCAAACATCAACAGCTCTTCCTCGGAATGAACAGTAAGGAGGAGCTGTTAGCATCAGCTGGAGAAACGATGAGTATCAAGTCGCCTTGGGGGAACCCGTCTTTTTGTAGCTATGAAGTCTCCAGTAACTGGAAACACCTTGTACTGATCTTGATCTACATGTACGATGTTGTTGGCTATACTCTGACAGGCACAACAGAAGCAGCCCCAGACAAACAAAAGCACACCATCTAAGCAACAATAGCTAGCTTACAAGTCCGATGAAAAGCAATAAATAATGTATTAGTGGTGATTCTATATTTTGGAGGGATCGTCAGAGCCATGTCAGAAGTAGAGCCTCAGCACATCTAGATTTCACGGTTCGACACTGAAGTTGAGCACAGTCAGATCTGTAGCCTGTCTATAGTTGACTGTAGAGACTCTTGTTGGTCGAGCCTTGGGGGGAGTCTGTCTAACGAGGAACTTGAAGATGATAATGGCTCTTAAGACAAGGCAAGGATCAAAGACGAGACGGGGCTCTAACAGGCTGGTCTCAGACACCAGTGCATTGATTTGGCTGCAATTAGTTCTCAGCCTCCCATAGTCAAGCAAGTATAGGTCTGTCCAGGGAGTCAAGGGGTTCTCAGAGGTTAGACGGTTGAACTCAGAGAGCTCTAGTCAGAGAGCTGAAAACAGATATCTGAGAGCTCGCATTTTTCTGAGACTGTTCACTGTAGCAGGCCAGTCTCAAAAGTCAAGTAGAATCAGCTTAAAGAAATCAGCTTGATGTAAACATGTAAAAGAACCTGATCGCTCCGATCTGAGGCATCCATGTCCTCTACAGCCTGATCGCTTCGCTCTCAGCTCGTACTCTTCTCAGAGAGTTCGCTCGATCAGTTCGCTTCGCTCACTGATCTCGCTCACAGCCACCTCTTCGTCGTTCCCTCACTCCCCGGTCTCCCTCCCCTTCCCACACCAGTATACCCCCCTCTACCTCCCGTCACCCCACGTGACCCTCCCCTCAAATACGAACCCCTTCCTCTTGGCGGTCTCAGCGAATTAGGCGGTCTAATTCTGGAAGCTCTTGAACTCTGAGGAATTCTGCTTGGTAACTGATGTTGATAACTGCTAGGCGGTTGGATGATAAACGAGTTATCGTTACGCATATACGTGACATCCCCGTCCGACGGCTCGCTTGGAAGACGCGTAGGAGTCTCTTGGACCTGTTGCAGAGCCATCCGTTCGCGTTCAGCCTGCATCTGAAGTTGTCGTGCTCTCTCCTCCATCTCTTCCACCTCCTTTCGACGCGAAAAGTCACACGAACGCGGTCCGTTGTGGAACTCCGCGCACCACGCGTTCATCTGGAGCCCGTAGATGAGCGTGGAAAACGACTCGTTGAAGTTGTTGAGGTTGGTGTGGATCACCTGCAGGTCTTTGAGGTTGCGGTCGAGAGCACTCATGCCGTCGGCCAATTCGGCCATTTGCTCGCCGATAGCCGTGTCCAGCGCAGAATCGACGATCGGATAGTGCTCCTCGTGGTCCGATTGCCGCGAGTTTGAGCGTCGTAGGGGTGTGGTTGGTCGTTGCATGACGCGTAGTGGTGGTGAAGATGTGAGAATGAGTTTAACAAAGTACCGGTAAGTGAAGGAGGTGTTGATGTTTGGGGGTAGTAGGAAGAGATTATGAGTAAAAAGAGTATATAAAAGTGTTAATAAGAGTAACAGAAAGTGTCTGAAGAAATTTTGGAGCGATTTGAGCAGTTTTGACCAAATCTGACTGTCTCCCCGGTTTTCTCTTTTCCTCCAGTTAGAGACAGTTGGGAGATTAGTGGGAACAAAAGTGTGCTGGGGGTGCCTATTTCTGTGATCCGAGAGTTGCGGAGCTTAGCTGGTAGTATTGGAGTATAGCAGATGTGCAATGTACCAACTAATATTTTAAGGAAAGAGTAATTGGAGCAAGGGTCGGCTCACAGTCAGCTACTTCAGACCCAGTTGTTGAGTAGCATTTACTTAGGCTTTGTTGTTCATGTCTAGTTAAGCTTCTCCACGGAGTTTCAGGCGTCGACAATACGATAATAGAGTGATTCAACCTTGTGGGGTATGGTATGAGACAACAGAGTACAAGTAGTATTAAATCGAGATTTTCACTTGATTCCGTGTGTGGATGCAACATGTTCGTGCAGCGTAGCATATCCTCTGACACACAGGTTATGACTAAACACCACCACTTTTGCACATATTACGAGTCTTGCGCTCTTTAGTGGAATCAGCTCACTTCGTTACTCACTGACTGACCCACCCACCACCAAAGCATATACGACTTTGACGTCTTAGCTTACGCCATTCCTTAGTTTGATCTATTACCTCACGTATAGAATAAAGTGGGATGATGCGGATGCCGTAGAGTAACGAACTCTAGAGTTGAGCACTTGACAATGAGGCGTTACTATGACAACAACAATATCTTACCTGTCAATATGCCCCATTTGTCTTGTCCACATTGTTCCATCCTCCAGCTCAACGCTTCCACCTGGTTCTCCATCCCAACCAATAGAATAGGGTAACCTTATTTCTGCCACCTCCGTACACTCATACAAGAAGCGACTCAAGGGCGCAATGTCACCTTCTCCTGTACATACACAACACATTTCAAAATGGTGAGTAAGAGAGAGGGAACAAAGGCAATTGTGATGCAATTGACACAAAACGGAGTGGCAGAATGATGGAGGAAGAGATAAAACAGCAGAGTGGCTTTCTTAAGTACTCTGGGATTTGTGACTACGTGATCTTTGTCGTTACATGACTGTGGTGACACTGAAAGACATGGTTACCTGAGGGCATTGATGCCATACTCACCTGATGACAATGGAACTAATGGCTCTAGTAATATGACTACCAACGCCATTGGATGTCTTTGTTACTTGACCATTGTTACCTGATGTCTTTGTCACAGATCTCTTACCTCAGTCACCTTGTCTCCACCATCATCACCACCACTCTCTTCCCCTCTAACACAGTCTCGAACCTTTTTTGTTGGCGGAAACTTCAAGATGAACGGCTCTCTGGAGTCCATCAAGACCATTGTGGAGCGACTCAACGCTTCCGAGCTTGACCCCAAGACCGAGGTTGTCATCTCTCCTCCCTTCCCCTACCTCCTGCTCGCCAAGGAGTCCATCAAGAAGCCCACCGTGTCTGTTGCCGGCCAGAACTCTTTCGACAAGGGAGACGGTGCCTTCACCGGTGAGGTCTCTGTTGCCCAGCTCAAGGACGTTGGTGCCAAGTGGGTCATCCTCGGTCACTCCGAGCGACGAACCATCAACAAGGAGTCTTCCGAGTGGATCGCCGACAAGACCAAGTACGCTCTTGACAACGGCCTTGACGTCATCCTCTGCATTGGTGAGACCATTGACGAGAAGAAGGCCGGCAAGACCCTGGACGTTGTGCGATCCCAGCTCGACCCCGTGATCGCCAAGATCAAGGACTGGTCCAACGTTGTTATTGCCTACGAGCCCGTGTGGGCCATCGGAACCGGTCTCGCTGCCACCGCCGAGGACGCCCAGCAGATCCACCACGAGATCCGAGCCTACCTCAAGGACAAGATTGGCGCCCAGGCCGACAAGGTCCGAATCATCTACGGTGGTTCCGTCAACGGCAAGAACTCCGGCACCTTCAAGGACAAGTCCGACGTTGACGGTTTCCTCGTTGGCGGTGCTTCTCTCAAGCCCGAGTTTGTTGACATCATCAACTCTCGACTTTAAGCAGAGTGCACTTAGTGTAGCCTAGTATTATGAGTAATGCAATTTTGAATATTATACAGCGTGAGGTGTAGTGGCGATTTGGTCACGTTCAGATCAGATCAAGGATCAGCAGCCGAGATGCATGATTCATGTGAATGTGGACCGAGGTTGAGGGTGTGGAGACGAGTGAAACGAGTGGAAGTTATAAATATTGAGTCTTCTGAATAAGGGCTATCATGGTCCGAAAGTAATGAGATCATTCAATTGAGTGAGATTAGGTGCTGGTGGAGATCATGCTATGAGTTGCACCTACTTGTAGTGTGAGCCCTCAATTGGAGCTATTTGAAGCTGTGTTTGAGAATGAATTGTCCCTGAAGCTGTGATACAATTTCTGAACTTGTCTCTATCTTCATTTTGAACAAGATCAGCTTACACCGTTGGTACTTTTCATTTTGCTATAAGTTCTGATATCACTAATCTGAGAGAAATTCAAGACCACTGTAGCAACAGTAAAAAGATGAAGAGAAGCGGTCAAAGATCAATGAGCTGACCCATCTTCCTGTAGCGACTTCTTTGTTAAGGTATTGGTAGATAGGGTCCCCATGTTAACTATAGAGGATAGCTTGATGAAGACAGTCTCTTACCAACTAAGAGCAGAGTAGATAGAATAGATGAAATACTTGTACTTGCTACCTGGGATACAAGCAGTAGTCGTGATGAATCAATTGAGTCAAAAAGGTCTCCAATGGTTCATATACAATACTTGTACCGGTAGTAGAGATCAGGTATCGAACCTTTGACCCTCAAAATGTTCAGGTGGCTATCGTAGCTCTTCTTGCAGCCTGACTTCTCAATATCTTTCAGTGATTCCTCCAACTCTTCTACAACACTAGTCATATCAACCGTTAAATCATTGTCTATATACTCCCTCATCTACTGCTTCTTGTTCCACTCAACGCAGTCACTGAACTTGACCTTATCTCCTCCAAACACATCGAGTGCACTGCCGTAGGTCAGATCAACCTTGCCGTGGGACAGTTTCTGCACCAGTTCCAGATCACTAATATTCTTGGCTCCTCCAGCGTACGTCACGGGAGGCAGATTGGAGGTTTCCAGCCACTCGCCCAGCTTGGTCACCAGTTCCTCGTCAATACCGTTACACAATCCTTCCACGTCAGCAGCGTGGATCAGGAACTCGTCACAGTGCTTGGCCAACAGCTCCAGAGTCTCCTTGTTCACTTCTGTGTCTGTAAGCGTCTGCCATCGGTTCATAGCCACGATCCACTTGCCGTCCTTCTTTCTGCAAGACAGATCAACCACGATCCGCTTCTTGCCTCCGTACGGCTCCAGAATCTTCTCCAGGTCCGTCAGCCGCTTCATATCGAGCTTGGCGTCGGGGAACAGGAAGGACGTCACAATCACGTGAGAAGCGCCGTTTTTGATCCACTTTTCGGCATTGTCATGGTTGATGCCTCCTCCGATCTGAAGATGATCTGGCCATCCAGCGAGCGCCTCCTCGGCAGCCTCGTCGCACCCGGGACCCAGCTTGATCACGTGAGTGCCCACGACGTTGTTATCCTTGTACAACTTGGCAAAGTAGCCCGGAGGCTGGGTTGCGACAAAGTTGGTCTTGAGGTCGGCATCTGAGTCCGTCAGAGTGCCTCCCACGATTTGTTTCACCTGTCCAGAGTGAATGTCGATACAGCCGCGGAATTTGGTCATCGTAGCGAGTTTTTGTGTACTGGTGAAGAGTACTAGAGTGTAGTGTTGAGATGATTGGAGACTTCAGATATCACTCTCAGATCATGCATCAAATGTATAGCGCAACTTTAATGATATTAGAGGAGTTGTAGGTGGGTTGAGTGATGAGGAAAAAACATGAAAAGTAAGTAAGAAAGATTTGGAAATTCAGGCAACAAATTGCTTTATCTGATGTAATTAGTCAGTGTGTGTTTTTCGGTGATATCGGACGTGCTTGCTAAGTATGTTGGTGTCTGTGTGAGGACTCACAAGAGATAGTCATATATCTCGTCATTGGAATACGGTGTAACCAAGAAGTGTTGATCATTAAGAAGTCAGAGTCAGAGTCTTGTTTATCCAGTTCATCAGCTTCCCATACTCTCTTCTACTTCTCCTAGGCTGAGTAAGACACTCTCGTATCCTTCTTGTAGTTGCTTACTGAGATACACTGACTAAGATGCAAGATAGCTGTAGATGATAAAAACAATGTCCAATGACTTTTAAGCATTCAAAAATTTGCTATTTCAACTTTTCAAGTCTTCTACACCTCTCTACCTTCTCGTATCACTTGCATTATCATTTCACAGCAGATGCCTGACTAACCACGCTCAAATTTGGTCAAGAATGATCGAATTTCAATTTCAGCTCTTGAATAGCTCCAGAAAGCGCCAATAAAGATTTGAAACTCTCTATCTTCCCTCTTCCCTCATTTCTTCACCCACTAATCCCTCTCCCTCTTATCCGCTTACTAAGCCGTTTAAGTTTATGCACGCTTAAATTTATTTCAACGGCCTGAAATTTATTCTCCATTTTTCACCACTACACAACTACACCATGCTTGGAGGATTTAATCCGTTTGATCTCGGCGGCTTGGCTGCTGGAGGCAAGAAGGCGAATGCTGCTAAGAAACCTGTGATTTCTAAGCCGAAAAAGGCTGAGAAGGAGGCACCAGAGGAGGTGGAAGACCAGTCTGAAGAGACACCTAAAGAAGATACCACAAAGAAGGAAAAAGAGGTGAAATCGGCAAAATCGAAGCCTGTGAAGGCCGTGAAACCGTCGAAAACGCCCCAGAAGGTCGTTAAACCGGCCAAATCTGCCAAAAACTCGAAAGAAGACGCCGAGAAGGAGTACCAGAGAAAAATGAGACTGGCATTTGAAGCTCAGTTTGGTCAGGTTGAGGGTGTTCATGAGGAGGAAGAAGAGGAAGAGGAGGATGACGAGTCGGATTCTGACTCCAACAACGAGGATTTTGACGACAATGAAGATCTCGTGGAGTTGTCAAAGACCTATGTTGAACAACCTTCTTCTGACGAGGATATGGATTCCGATAGTGAAGCAGAAGAGGAAGAACAGACCGAGGAAAAGAAAGAGGAGGGTCCTATTGTTGTGCGTTTCACAGGCAGCGACCGGTCTACGCGGGATTTCAACGAAAAAGCCGAAAAGAAGCGGTTCATGAGCAAAAAGACGCCGTTATCCGAGGTTCAAAAGGAGGAGAAGGAGAAACTGCTTGCTGAAACCCAACGACGACCTCCCAAGACCAAGGAGGAAGAGGAGGAGGAGAAGGAGGATCTCCAGAACGACGTGGCTCTTCAGAGACTTATCAACGAGTCTTCCATTTTGCATTCTCAGGCTGCCCAGTCTAGTTTTTCTGGAGCAGATATCTCGTTTCTGGACGATGGACCTATTGGAAAAGCTCGTCTCAAGACCCTTACCTCTCGAATCGAGAGTCTGGGAGGCAAGCATATTCCTCTTCAGAAGAACATGCCCATGTTGACTCGAAAGATGGTGAACACCAAGTTCCAGAACAAGGTCAAGGCTGAGCAGCAGCATGCTCAGGAAGCTGGTATCATTCTGGCAAAGACTGCGCCTGTGGACAACCGGTTTGCGATCCGAAAGAAGAAGGTGGTCAAGAGAGATCGAGGCCTGAAGATCAACTCGGTTGGTAAGAGCACTGCTGGAGGAATCAAGCTGTCCAAACATGAGATTAGGAAGTTTGGCGGTAAGATTTAGAGAGGAGGTGATCACGTGGGATGATTATGGGGTCCAGGATACTTCATATACAAACATAGCATTAATAATCGTCATTTGAAAGTCAACTACTTTACTTAGGTTTTCGATTAATAACCCAACTAAATTAGAGAGGATATTCGTAGGCTTTTTTTGCGCTAAAATAGTACCTGAAAGCACTAACTGACACATTGAGGGTCTAAAAAGCGCCCAAATCCACTCAAAATATCAAAACTCGAAAAAAGCGCCAATAGTATCCCCGTCTCCAAGCCTCGGTCTACTCGTACATACCCCACTCACCTTCCTTCAACTGTTCCGTGTTCAACTTTAAACCCCACACCACGTGAAAACAGAATGTCCAAGAGACAATATTGTAGGGTGTAGAGATGAGATGGGAAGGTGGGACAAGTAGGAAACGGTTTGGCGACAATTCTCTTTATATATTCAGTCTTGTTTTATACCCCTAACCCTAGGTCGGCCCATGGTGCTATCCCCACACTTGCCTATCATGCAGCCTACATGACATCACACACACCTCACGTCTCAACATAGCGTTTGAATTCTACAGTTGGAGATCGCATTGAAGACTCAGCATACTCGACATGAGTGATAGTATTGGTGAGTAGGAAGAGGGGAGGGGGAGGGGAAAGGGTTTGCTCTCACGTGATTTGGTTTTGTTTTGTGGCTTTGCTACATCACTATGGTTACCAAGAAGAGATGTCTGAGATCATACAAAGAACAGCAGGTGGTGATGAGAGTGGAGAAGTTGAGGTGGTTCAAAGGGGAGTTAACAAGAGGGCCAAATGACTGGATGGTATTGCCCAAACTCATTCACACCAGATTTGACTCGTTTTTGGGGTCAATATGGTAGGTGGCAAGATGGGGTGTGGAGACTGATTGATGAGATGTACGGTGAGGTGTGAGACTGTGAGGTGTGGTGACATGAGTGGGGTGTTTGTGGCATTATTTCAGGTACTGTTTGTGAGGTATAAATGGAATAATTGGTTCATTTACTACTGGGTCAGTATTCCTGATCACTACATGACCACCGTGATGCCACCTTGAGGCATGTTGAGATTTGGGTATTGCTACATAGGCTATCTTGAGTCTCGTGATGCAATGACTGAACAGCTGTATCTTAATGCAGTCTCTGCTCACATTAGTTATGTCTCCACCTTAAGTCTCCACCTTGAGTCGAATCAGAGCAAGTTGAACTGATTCAGGTTTGGTGAAGGTCATACGTTGTCTATACGGATCAATGATGGACGTTCGAATGAGCTATATTTGCTTCATCAGTCTCATTGGTCTGTTGACAGTCCGTGCGACTTCCACCATGTCAGATCTGTCTTACTCCTTCGTCTACGCTCTTGTTCCTCCATCAAGCTCTATACTTGATGTGGAGTTGATTCGTGTGTTGACTGTTCATATGATTCATGCCTCTGACGAGATTTTCATGTCCTCATATACCATGACCATCCAGTAACTCTCCTTGGTAGTTCCATGATGTTTCCTCAATTCATGACCTTGTCTATCCCATCTTGGACTCTGGTATGTCTACGGTTCTTTGATAGTTAAAGCTATGGGGCCTAGATGACTATCACTTGTCCAAGATATGAAGGTGACTCCTAGACAGTAAGTCTTGTTACTATCGATGAATGACTCCATGGCTTCTCCACCATCCTAGAACTGTCCACACATTCATCCATGTCCATCTCAACCATTGACACGGTGACTCTTCTATTGAGTCTAATACCATCTTTCATGGTATAGACACGACTCTTTACTAATGGCACACGTCATAGTGATCTATTGAACTACTGGCAGTTGTCCACTTGGTGGCTTCATATATGCTATGACCTCTCACTGTGATGCAACTGCCCTCAATTCTTGGTAACCTGGTAGATCTCACTTCTGTCATGGTACAGTCCATTGGGGTTGTTCATGACCTAAATGACTTCCGTTACTAGTGTCTTCACTCGATGGGTCCGTTCGAGACCTTTGGCTGTTACTTCTGATGTTTGGCAACCACCTATCGGGTCCGTTCGAGACCTACGACCTCTCTCTACCGTGCTAACCCAGACCGAGTATTCGTCCGTGCAATCAACACCATCCGGACTCTCTCCTCCCGTCCAGGATACTCCTCTCGTCCTCGACCTCCCATCGAGTCTCGGATCCAGCTCTATGGCATGTACAAGCAGGCCACCGAAGGCGACGTGATGGGGGTCATGGCTCGTCCAGTCGGCGATTCTGAGATCGACGTTGCCGGTCAGAAGAAATGGGACGCCTGGAAGGAGCAGCAGGGGCTCTCCAAGACCGAGGCCAAGCGCAGATACGTGTCGTTTCTCATCTCCTTGATGAACACGTACGCCTCAGATACCCACGAGGGCCGTGAACTGCTCGCAGAGCTGGAGTACATGTGGGATCAGATCAAGGACGTGGCTTCCGATTCCGAGGGTGCTGAAGAGGAGCTCTACGAAGACGCGGTCGAGTATCCCTCCAGAGCAGCTCTTGGACGAGGAACAGCCGAGTTGGGCACTTCTCCCAGCCACGTGAGCCATGCTACAAGTGCAGGAGCCCATGGCAGTGGAGTAGGAGGCTCCAGTCGAGCTCAACAGGGCTCCATTCTCACCCAGGGCTCCGGCAACTCCAGAAATACCCACCATTCCATTGCACCGCATCCCCAGAGCCATCTCGTCCACCATCAGCATACTCCGCCGGCGATTCCGTCAGACAGGTTCAAAAGCGACATGGCCTGGGCTCTACGGACCATCAACGAGGAGATGGCAGACATGGCGAAACAGTACCGGCCTGCTGACCCGTCTGAACCGAGCAGAAACTGGCGTCGAAGAGTGCTGTCGCTGTTACGGGCAATAGGCGTGCATGTGGGCATTGATCTGGTGCTGTTTGCGATTGTCGCAGCTGTTCTCAAGGCCCGACGAGGCGCCAAGGGCAAGCCGGCGGTATCTCGGGGCGTTGTTTCTCCCGTGGATACGCTACCGACCGGGATGCTTACTCTGGCGTCTCTCGGAGACCATATTTCGTATCATTTCATTCAGATGGCCGACGGCTTCTACGCCTACGCCGTGGCCTGGTTTAGCATGTCTTAGGAGGGAAGTTAGGTAAGGGAGGGTATATAGGTTGAATACTGACAGAACAAGGGAGAACAACGGAGTACGGAGTAGTTTGGCACCGACTATCAATGCTTATCTACAAGTATTGTCTGATCTCAGATCGAGCAAGCTTGTTATCGCTTGATCGTTTGTATGACGGACAATAATGTCTGCCTGTTTGATGAGCAAGCAAATTAAATCACAATAAAGTCGAATTAAGTCGAGCAGACAAGGACTCTGGCTAATGTAATTCTGGAAGCTGTAGGCTGAAACTATCGCGGAAAAACTCTTGCAGCTGGACTTGATCTGATGATAGTCTGCAGGATTATCGTACGTTATACGTGATTAGGGGTGTTTGAAGGAAGCCGTTAGACTGATACAAGAGTTAGACGTTTTCGAGTGCTTCAGCGTTAGACGATTCTGGAACCACAGAGAAGAACTGAGTTCCAGCTCAGGCTTTTTCTTACTTTTCATGTCTTTCACACCCTTTCCTTCAGCTGTCTCGTGAGCTATAGCAAGTTGAGTTATGGGGCAATAAGTATAGCCAAGCAAAGGCATAGGGCATAGGGGTATTGCACGACAGATGAGGTTTTTTCCAAGTCTGTGAGCGGGTAGGCACAGGAGTGAAAAAGTTCCAACGGAAACCGTTTTACCAACAACCATGCATTAGTCCAACGGTCCTAACAAGAGCAGCGGTGTATAATTCCGGCTCGCAGAGTTCCAAGTCCGTTTCACACGCCCGCAATGTTTTGATTTCGGAGATATACTCGGAGATCTTTCGGGAGGTTTGAGCAGCAGCTGAGCTCGGCTTTTCTCCAAGAGCCGTATACGGTGCGTCTACGCGGTAAGACGAAATACGATGCGAAAAAAACGATTTGCTTTGCCGCCGGCGTGATTGGCAGGCGACCCCGGGCCCAGCGATTACAATCTCTCTTTGTCTTTGTTTGTGCCCCCCGTAATATGTAATTTGCCAGGCTTGATTTGTTGTAGCGAGGATAAACATGAAGGTTAAGCGTAGTGGGGGGATGAGGGTAGGAAAACAGGTGTCTGAGCAATACAACTAGTCAAACAGTTTGATTCTGGATTTGTGTCATTTCAATTGCACAAGAAGTGTCATCATTATTTATTTCTCCATTTCTCCATTCCTCCCATCATTCTCCACTATATCCACCATCCACAGTTTAGGTTACGGTTTGTATGCAAACCTAGAAGGTGGGTCTGGGTCTACTCTAGGGGTGCAAGACACATGTCGAGGCTGCACGCTGTGATTGGCTGTGACTCATGTTCCTGCTTCTGTGCTGCTGGCCGTGTGTGGCGGGAGTGCGACCGCTGTGCGTCTTTGGGGCAGTGCAGGTGGCGATCCGCGAGGCTTCCCAGCTCCACTTTTGGCCACCTTTTTTGCCAGGTATTTCCACCCCTCTTAATAAGCGAATAAAATAAAGCCAGGGCTTTCTTGGAGATGGGATGCAAGTCTGGCACCCAAGGCAACTAAGGTGTAGACACTATAGCCCCATAATAAGAGGCTAGTGGCTGCATTGGCCGATTTTTTTTCGTCGACCCGGAGGCGCGGCAGCTCTAGCGATTGTGCCAATTACCGAGCCTGAGCCGTTGAGCCGGTCTCCGATTTTTAGCCGAGCTTTTGAGCACTGCTGTTCACATCTTAGCCGACTCACCGTGTCAACATTATTCAGCACTGTGCATTACCGAGTGACCAGGGTCTTGGTGGGGGAAATAAGAGGAGGATAATTAGGAGGGCTGTGAGCAAGTGGGAAACGGGAAAATGGCACTAAATAGGAGCACTACAAAGTCTTCCGCAGATTCTGCTCCGCTTAGGTCTCGAGACTAGCGCTACAGCTCCAACGAACGTACTTGTCGCCAGCTCCATCTGATCGAAAGTTACACTCGGTCAACATTAGACGTGCTGCAACGTGAGGTTAAGCGGCTTGGAGTCATTCTGACAGATGAGCGTCAGGCCGAAACGGGTGGTTGTAATGACAGTGACTGACGTTTTGTTGACGGCTGTTGTTGACGGCGGCTCTTGACAGTTCGTTGAGAGCACCGAGTCAGTCGCGTGACCTCATACTATCATTGTTCCTGGTATAGCTTTCATCTACCGTTCTTGGCCTTGGGCTTGGTCTTCTTCGACCCCCTGTTGTAGCTACTGTACGGAGACACACGGCGCTGACTGTTGAAACGGTCTGAAACGGTCTTCGCAGTGCATGGTGGTATATAGGTTGAGCTATGGATGTCGAGAGACGTGACTATCGTTTGCACAGGTCTCGTACTGCTCATCTCGTACCCCTCATGTTCTGAAACAGGTCGGTTTCATTATGTCCTTCTCGGCGGCCCTTCCATGTCTTTCTTCTTTGGCTGGTCACACTACCAAAAATATACGACGTCTTTCTATGCCACCTCTGGATTCATTTGCTTTTTCACGTCCTGATAAAAACGAAGCTAATGCAGCGGTTGGGTTCAAAGAGGCAAAAAGAGGAAAAAAGAAGAAAAAGGGAAAAAAAAGAGTTGTAGCAAAAAGGTTGACAACGGGCGGTAGTAGCGACCGAGTGCAGAGCCCCCAAACGTTGGTGCGCGGTCGGCTGTCCGTAGAGCTCTCTTGGCGACTCCCACAGGCTCCAACACTCCCGGATATGCAGGGAATGGCGTTATTTGGGCTTGGTATGGAGCTGAAAGGGAGGATTGAAGGGAACCAAGGAATTCAAAGGGAAACCAAAGAGAAACAAAAAGGCAAGTGAAGCGGAAGGGATAAATGAAAAGTGAAAGATGAAATTTTGTAATTAAACGACTGAATATTTATGGGATGTCTATCGTGTGTTTTCCAATTTTCACCTTCACTTCTTCACTGATCTTTCACACTTTCATTCACCTTCACACTTTCATTCACCCTCCCCTTTGTCTAGCCAGCTCTCTGACTTTGACTGACTTTCGCTTTCGCTTGTTCTCCCCCAGAAGTATATCTTTTTTGGGGTCCAACAGTGTTTGCAGCGACCGTGCGTCCGAGCTTTCTTCATCTTCACGCGACCATCGACCGAGCCCTCGCCGTTGATACATCTCCTTCAGCGCTCACAAACCGACCCACAACCCGCCACCCTCAGTCACCACGCTCCGTTGCACCGCTTTTTAGTCGTTGACAGTTCTCAGTCCTACCCAGAGTTTAACTGGGAGATATCAGGAGAACAGACAGAACGAAGAACAGACGAAACAGAAGACGAAACGACATCCAAGACGACACGATAGAAGAGAGGAGACAAACGACACACTAAGTAAACCACGACAAACAACACAACAACCACATCCACGACACATTTCGATTCTTTCCTCCCCATGTCAGAACTCGAACACCCCGATTACGCCAACCAGATGGCGGAGATGAACTCGTTTCTCAACCTGCACACCAACTCGCCGGACCACCATCAACTCGGCGAGCCCGCGCACCCGCTCAAGCGCCAGACCCACAGCTACCCCAACTCGGTGTCTCCTTCCTCGCCCTCAGTGCACTCCATGTCTCTGGTCGGCACCCCCAAGATGAACTACGACGAGATGGCCTTCCAGAAGACTCAGGGTCAGGGACAGGGTCATCAAGGGCAACACCAGGGACAACACCAGGGTCAGGGACAGGGCCATCAAGGACAACATAACCAGGGTCAGGGCCAGAACCACCAGCAACACAATCAGGGCCAGAACCCTGGACACCCCCAAGGCCACCCCCACGGCCACCCCCAGCGGTTCGAAGACTACTCGTTCTGGAACGACTTCATCGACGACGACCGCAACTCGCCGGCCGGAAACACCCACAACAGCCACGTGAGCCCCACCACCACGCTGCCTTCCCAGGCCAAACCCCAGACCCACCGGTCGCCTGCAAACCTGACACCTCCAGGCCAGGCGCAAAAGTTTTCGGGCAACGGAAGCGCACCTAATTCGGCGTCCCAGGGACCCCAGTCGGCCAGATACCCGTTTGAAATGAAAGTCCCGGGCATCACGCCCAACGAAATCTTCCATTCGCCGCTGTCGGAGCCCATGGACCCCCAGAACCAGAATCTGGCAAACGTCTACGACGACGGCTCGTTCACGCCCCTGGTTTCGCCCGCGGTCTCGTCCTTTGACCCGCCCATGTCGGGCCATTCGCTGAACTTTGCCATGCCCAACGCCTTCCTGTCTCTCGACCCCGAAGGACAACAACACCAGGTCATGATGCAGCAGCAGCAGCAGCAGCAGCAGCAGTACGAGGGCGATAAGAAGGGCTCTTCGTCGTCGGCACCTCCGTCGGCACGGAAGCGAAACTCGGTTGCCGGAAGAGCTGCGGCTCCTAGAGGAGGAAAGGCACGGTCTGGAAGAGCCACGCCTGTAGGAGGCACTCCCGTCATGGGTCCTCAGTCTGGCGCCTCTTCGGTAGCCGGACGAGTCGCCAAAATGTCGCCCATGACCCGCCCCACAGGACGAGCTAGTGCTCGAGCAGGCTCGCTTTCAGGCCCGAATTCAGTCGGTGGCTCTCCTCTGGTCAACCCTCTGGTGTCAGCCTCGGGAAACAAAGACTCGTGGTCTTCAGATAGCATTTCGCCCGAGTCGCTGCCAGATATCGTCATGCCGCCTCCCCAGACACGGTCGTCGGTCTCGTCGTCGTCTTCTTCAGGACACATGAAACCCGCGACCCCCTCGACGCTCATGGACCTCCCCAAGGGCCAGAACGAGGACATTGACATGAAGGACGCCAACAGCGCGCTGGAGGACGCGATCCGGGTGACTCGTAACCTGACATCCTCGCGTTCGTCCGTTTCTCTGGCTTCCACAGGCGCCACTCCCCTCATGAGTGACGCCAACATCTCCCCCAACACAAACATCAGCAGTGTCTCGTCCACGCCACAGATTGCCGCCAAGAAACAGCAGCAGCATGGCAAGAAGGGCAGTGTGAGTGGATCCAGCAGTAACGGGGGAACGTCTGGCTCTGGAAGCAGCAAGATTGCGCCTCAGCCTCCCTCCAGACGCTCTTCCTCGGTATCTGCGTCGCCAGCCCTCATGCCCAAGATCTCGCCCCAGATCAAACCCATGATGTCTGAGGGCTCGTCGCTGGACTACCAGACGCTGCTGGCGACAAAGTCCAACTACCAGAACATTGTCGAGGGCAAACACAACGCGCTGGGACTGCAGTACCCCGAGCATCTGAGCGTGAACATTGCCTCGAAGCGAACGTCGCACAAGCTTGCTGAACAAGGCAGACGAAACCGAATCAACAACGCTCTTGCTGATCTCGGAAAGCTGCTGGTGCCGGAATCGGCGTCCACTTCCAAGGCAAACACAGTCGAGAACGCCATTGACTACATTCGCAAGCTCAAGGCAGAACTCGTGGAAGTGACGACCAAGGCAGACCGACTCCAGGCGTTCCTGCAAGCCAAAGGGCTGTCGGACGAGTTTGAGGCCACCATGGGCGTTCTGGTCAAGGAAGAGGATAAGAACTGGCAGGGAGCAGAGAGTTAGGAGGATCAAGGTAGTGGTATTTATATTTATTACAGTAATTGAGAGAAGGGAAGTGTAGATGGTGACCGGTTGTAGACATATGCCGATTGTAGGCAAAACGTTTTTCTAGAATGGTTTATTGTTTGGCGCACATTTGGCGATTTGAAAATCAGTGTTTGGAATACGACATGTTTCAAAATGTAGAATGCATGTTTCACATGTGGAGTGGGGTGACGTCATGTTAGTAATCAGAATAATGGTGGGGGACAGGGGCGAGTCACGTGACCTCATTGATATGAAGTACTTGCAGATGCGTGGTTGGTGTTACTACAAGTTTGGATTGGTATGCTCGTTAGCGAATGAGCTAAGTTGCTTAGTCAAGTGTTGAGTTCTGAGAGTGGAAGAAAAGAGAAGTTTCAAGAAGTAACAGGGTGGCATGAAACTTGCAGGAATTCAACTCTTCAGGCTTTCAAGAGTCTTGATTCTTCCACAGTATGACGTTCTTCATTGCATGGTGGATTGGAATGGGAGCTGAGAAGTTGGTATTCGAATAATGCCCTAATAGCGATGAGAAGGGTACCAGAATGATCGCGAGAAGAAGGCGGTTCTATCGGTAGTGGTCTTGAGTCTCTATCTCTTTCCAGTTTCAAGATTTAGTAATATAGTGTATCTGGTGCAGAACCACAGGGCTTTCAGCCATGGTATGTGCCAAAGTGCTCCAAATGGGTTGGAATTTGAACTGAAAACTCCTGGACGTGCCCTTCTACCCTCATCAAGGGCATTTCTTTACTGCTTAAAAACTGACGGACTTCTGGTGATCTTGTCAGTGAGTTTATGCTAGTGAACAGCTTGTATCCCACCAAGTGTGAACTCCACCAATCCATACCCACCCACCGTCTATAAGTAATATGCTATTGTTCTATGTATATGTATATATGCTATTTTGTCCTAGCGCTGAGCGCTGTCTTTTTCTATGCTCCCCTATATGTTTTTTTCTGTGGTTAGAGACTCTCTGTCTCCCTGGTTAAACGTCTGATCGTCCTTCCCAACGTGTAACGCCTCCTGTCGGCTACTGCCTGAAAAGCTCCGGATCGATCGAGTCCTTGGTAAAATTCACCTCATCATGAGCTCCGTAGTCCATCTCATGTCCCGAGGCAAGAATGGAGTGGGACAGAGCAGGAGACACGTAGGCCGAAGCCATGGCGCTCAGAGGCAGTGAATCAAACGGAGCATACTCCACGGTCTCGTTGAGCTGCTGCAGAGGTGCAGGAGAACCGATGGAGCCCGGAGTAGGCGTCTGGGTCGGGTATGACGTCACGCTGATGGGACTGGTGTGTTGGATGGGTTGATTGTGGTACGACTGCTGGGCGGTGGGGCCGTACATGTGCATGGGGCTCTCGCTGTGGGCTCTCTGGGGCACCTGGATCACGGGGCTGTGCAGAGGGCTGTTGTAGGACGAGTTGGACTGTCCTCTGGGCGCGTTTCGTCGCAGAGAAGTGTACTGCATGGGTTTGTAGTGGTACTGCTGCTGGAGACCGGGCTCCATCTCTGGAGTCTCGCCCCGCAGGTACGCCAGATGCAGTTTGATGTGGTTGTCTGGGAACTGCGAGCTGTAGCACTCCACGGGCCACTTGGTTCGGTGCTCCTCGGCCATGTGGTCTCTGACGTCGGTGACCATGTGCGAGTAGAAGGGACACACGGCGCAGTTGGTGGCGTGGTTGGCAGCCACGTGACGGTCCAGATCGTACTTTCGGTTGAACCGGTGCATACAGGTCTCGACGACACAGGGGATGGTTCGAGAGTCCGAGTACCCTGCTCCTGTGATTTTGTCGACGATCGAGGTTGTCGTGTTCGTCGCAGCGGCTGCTCTGGCGGGCTGTTCTCGTCGCTGACGCTTCACTGGTCGCTCTGGAACGACATGCTCATCTTCCTCCTCCTTGACCTCCTGTCGCTCGGAGTTCTTGCCTCGTCTGGTCTGCTTCTCGACCTTTTCAAAGTACGGCACGATTTCCGGCGTGACGGCAAGCTCCTCCACACCTTCAAACATGTGCTGGACCGGCGCCTTGTTGTGGGACATGTAATGTTTGGCGAAAATGTCTCTGTCGTGGAACTGGAAGCCGCAGTTTTCGTCAGGACACGTGTACAGCACTCGGGACATGTTGGGGACCCGCAGACCACCTCTGTAGAGAGCTGACAGGCCGTGGACACTCTGCTCATGGTCGTACATGGCCTGAAAGTCCTTGAACAGCCCGTTGCAGTGGTGACACAGCCACAGATTGTGGGCCTTGCTGACATGCTTCTGCAGTTTGAGCCACTGAGTCGCAACCTCAGAGCAGTCCTCATGGGGACACTGGAACTCAGGGGCTTGGTTATGGTCCCGTTCCCAGTGGTACTGCAGCTGTCTTTCGGTTCCTAGAACTCGTCCACAGTCAGGGTATTCGCACATGTACTTCCACGTAGCGTGATCAGCCACACAGTGTTCGAGCAGCTGGACCTCGGTTCGACACTGTTTTGTGCACTCGTAGTGAGGACAGTGTTTTATCGACTTGTGCGTCACCTCGTGTCTCAGCAAATGCTGTCTGGTATTGAACCCCTTGGCACAGAAGGAACAATGGTATCGTTTGGCCACCGTGTGGCTGTTTGTGTGGGCCTTGAGGTGTGAGCGGCGGAAAAAGCCCTTGCCACAGCCCTCATAGGTGCACACAAAACATCTCTCGTTATAATGGGACCGCAAATGCTGTTTTAAGAGTGACGGT
The DNA here is from genome assembly GCA_001600195.1 of Yarrowia keelungensis. Taxonomy (NCBI): domain Eukaryota; kingdom Fungi; phylum Ascomycota; class Dipodascomycetes; order Dipodascales; genus Yarrowia; species Yarrowia keelungensis. The sequence goes on along the minus strand of BCJD01000002.1, from coordinate 355,236 downwards.
CGGCTGTACGCCTTGTCACACCCTTTCTCTGGACAAACATGAGCCAGAGCTCGTTTGACGGTCGTTTTTTCTTTGGGCACATTGCCGTTCCACGCATCGCCGTACGTCTCTCCCCTCGTGGGGAAAAAAAGCCCCTTGCGCTCAGGAACTCGTTTGGGGTTGCCATGGGCGTCCTTGACCTCAATCCACTCGGACTGAACCTGGGACGAGGCTGAGGACGCCGCAGACGTCGGGCGGGACGGAACGTCGTAGGAGGAGCCGGGCTCCGGGGTCTGCGACAATTCTGGTTCTTGAAACATGCTCTTCTGAGCTGGCACGGGAGAAAAGAGGTGGATCGCTATATATGTAGGGGGAGAAAAAATTCGGGAAACCTTATGTGAGGTGTGTGGGAGAGATGGGGTTAGTGTGGACGATAGAAAAGAGACAGAAGAATTCTGAGTATACCATTTTGATGAGCGTAGAGAGGGCTTCAGAACAATATACTTACCTTTACTATTTGTCTTCTATTGACCCCTCCCTCAACCTCCCCCCACTCACTGTGCAAGAGAAAATAAGGGCGTTAACTTTCATTTTTCCCAACGGTACCTGTTTTGAGAGACGTGGCCGGACGTTCCAGAAGCGAGATTTCGCCACCAAAGTGAATCCCTGGGGTATTTTAGCCCCGCTGATCATATTCGCCTCTTCACTTTCCCTCCACACCTCTTCCCCACTCTCCACCATCGCCAAATACCTCAAATCCACCGTGCGTCACTCTACGTCTGACATGCACAGCTTCGAAAAATATATTTGGACTGCGAGAGGTTACAAGTGGTGACAGGAAGACCGGTTCCTACCGTACAGGAAAACAACGTAGAATAAATAACGGTTATAGTTGGTGAGGGTTATCTGAGATAAGGGGGTACACTAATAAGACTGATTATCATCACCCCAACCTCCATTCGCCACTCATTGCCACTCACTGTCTCAAATCATCTGTACCATCTCTCTTCGCCACCGTTACATAGCCATACATTTGTCCGTGTGCATGGCGAATGTGAATGCTGCAGGAGTGGATCTGAGGAGTGAGAGGTATGTTGGCTTGTATGTTGGTGTTGGTTAGTTGGGTGAATTAGTTAGGTTTAGTTAGAGAAAAAGTGAGCTGGGGTGGAAAATAGGTGGTCCAAAAGGTCTAGAATGTTGGTCTTGATTTCAGTAGATAACACGGCATTATATCTCTACACTTGTCACCCCACCCCACTCACGGTAATACGAAAGGTCTCACCTCAAGCTCAGCTTGCTTTTTTCACCACCCTTGTTTACTTGCCTTTAGTTGGGACAAAACTCCCGGTTGTGCGAGGGAGAAATGGGATATAGACATTGTGAGTGTCCCGGTGTGTTGAAACTTTCGCTATTAGTGGGGTAGTGCACTGAAGATCAAGTTTGCAGCTTTAGTTTGCGTTTTTAGAGACATTTTCGTGATTACGTAAGCACAGACCGTGAAAACTGCGAATCGGTATACTGGCACCTGCAAGTTCGGAAAATGTCGGAGAAACTCACACAATGGAATTGGGAGAACAAGTTCTTGGGTGGAGCTTACTGCAAACAAAAAAATTGCATGCCTGGTCTAGAATTTCATGTCAAACTCTTCAGTGAGACCGCTGTGAGTTGGATCTGAAAGAAATCGATATAACCAGGGCTGTCGAAACCAAATAAACTGGTAGTTTGTGTATTGCACAATAACCTACTAGATGACACCTCTTATGAGTGTTTTTTGTCACTTTATCACTCAGTTCTTCTAAATCAACCATCTCGTCATGCAACAAGAAGGTATCTCTTAACTTCAACTCCAAGAGTCGATTCACCTCGATAGAACTTGTCATATGACTGATTGTGGATACAAATAAGTTATATATAATCCCTAAGTAGCCCTCCAACAAATATCCAGAGCTTTAAGCCGCTTCTAGAAATTTGCTTAGTAATCATCTTAGTAATCATGTCTGTCTAGTAATCAAAACTTGTGATTAGTCATCACACCCAACTGTAAGTTCCAACTAAGGGAAAAATGAAGATATCAGCATTACGGTAGCTACAGAACAGCTGGAAGTTTAAGAATTTCGCAGATGTTACCCAAGACTTTATACTAGACGGTTGTGTGCACTGTGTGTTGCCATCATTGATAAGTTATCCCCGATCTAGACATCTCCTCAACCTCCTTCAACTAACATCTTAACAAAACAACACTACTGTTCTGTAGAGTCGAATGAATTAGTGATCATAAAAAACAGAATAGCCGCCAAACAATCAACAAACACCACATAGCTCTTTGCTACACTCATTTATTCGTAACCTCGTCTTTTGGTCGCATGATCACCACCCTCCCATCTCCACTCTCTCATGTCCCACTTAGTCAGCAAACTCTGATTGAATTTTTCCAAGTCTACATGTCGAAACCTTGAGTGGAAAAACCATCATCACCACATTTTCAGCACAACCACTTGACCATCATGTCTGATTACGGTGGAGACGAGGAAGCGTGAGTAATGGGAGGGGGAGGGGCGTGTGGTGTGCGTTCATCACGTGATCTATCCAATCAGCACGTGACCTATGAACCAACTTATGACTCCATTCTGACTAACACAGATTCAACGACAACTTTGAGAACGCCTACGAGGAGGAGTTTGAGGAGCACGTGTCGGATGTGGAGGAGAACGGCGAGGAGGTCAAGGCAGACGTGGCCGAGGACGGACGACAGATTGTCAACGGAGAGGGAGTGGAGAACTTTGAAAAGGCCGTGCGACGAAAGACGGTTCGAGAGCTGGCTATTCCTCGAGAAGAGCGAACGACGACTCCTTACATGACCAAATACGAGCGAGCTCGAGTTCTGGGCACGCGGGCACTGCAGATTTCCATGAACGCGCCTATTCTCGTGGACATTGAGAACGCCACGGATCCTCTGCAGATTGCCATGAAGGAGCTGCAGCAGAAGAAGATTCCGCTTGTGATCCGAAGGTACCTGCCCGACGGGTCCTTCGAGGACTGGGGATGCGACGAGCTCATTGTCGACCAGTAAAGTAATTGTAAAGTAGCATAGAGGTTTGGATTAAGGAGTGAGTGTAGGTGTTGTAGGCTGGAACAGGGGAAGTAAGTGAAGTTTTGCTCTGTAAAGTAGATGTGAAAAGTGTTCGATAGTGAAACTTTCATGTTTTTCGCTATTTCATTGAATTTTTCTTTGATTGTGCAAGATTGCTGGATCATGCATCTTTTAGACGTTCCCCTATAGTGGAGACTAAGCGACTTCTTATACCTTTTTACATTTTATCAAAAACATCATCCAGGTCGGGGTATGTAAATACGGGAATCCTATTAAACACTGTACTTCGTTGATCTACCTTTTCATTGTATCCATTTGATCGCCTGTTCTCTCAGAGACACAACGTGAGTTCTGACAGTATGGGCTTTATCAGTCTTGAATCACTTCCTTGAGCACCGATGCTCTAATTACTTCCTACTCGATTTTCCACCTCTGAGGGTAAGTCTTCCACAAGTACAATTTCCCACACGTCTTCTTCCATAACACTACGATGTACAGAGACACTCCCCTAGAGATTTCGATCCTTCTTGAACTCTCAAGATCGTGACTTTCTAAATTCTTGTTTCTTCTTGATGAATAGATGTGTGAGCTATAGCTAGTGCATGCTTGTCTGCCTTAGATCTTGTCGTTGTAGAGATGGACAACTTGTAAATGGATATTCTTGCTCTTGTTTACAAGTACTCAGTGTGATCTTCATCGCTCTTCAGCTCTTACAGTTCATTGTAACGTTTCATAACCATGGATACTTCTACTGTACTTCAAGACACCGTTTTTTTCACCGTACCCTTTCCGTTCATACAATATAATACATTTTCTACTTCTAGCCATCTTATATCGTCCCCTTACTCGTCTCATAACGTCCGTTCATGACCTTTCCTTCTCCTTTATTCTCCGTAGATCCAGAACTGGCAGAAGATGACAAAGTCGAGGAAAAGGGTGCCAATGGCTCCCAGCAGCCACGAGGCGTTGATGATCAGGTACTGCCGGCTGGTATCCTTGAGCAGAATGGAAGCAACAGCAGTCAGGTTACCCAGACAGGCAAACAGGAAGAACATGAAGGAAATGCCCTCGCACGACTTTCGCTTGTAGTTGAGCAGAATCTGAGGCACTCGAGAGCCGAGGTAGAAGGCAGCACACAACCAGCCGAAAAACTGACCGAGCATGTTCATCTCCAGAGGATCATCGTGGGGCTTCTCGGGCTTGCCGTCCTTGTGGTCGTTGGACGAGAAGACGTATCCCAGGATACCGGCAGCAATCACAGTGGCCACCATGAGCAGTCGGTAGAAAGCGACCTTGGCTCGAGACACAGGCTCGGTCACAGGAGCAGGACGAGGCTCAGCAGTGTGACTGGGGTCAGCCTCCAGAAGAGGAGTGGCAGGAGACAGATGCTTGAGATCGACCATCTTGTTTCTGTGGGTGTACACCAGACACTGAAGCAGCAGGAGAATGTCTGCCAGGGTGTAGTAGATGGCGAGAATGATCATGGTGGGAATGATCTTTTGGAGAATGGCTCCGAGCACGTTGAAAATGTCTCCAATGAGCCAGATGACGACGAAGGAGAGGGAGAGTCCTTCGGAGGATTGTCTTTTGAACTAAAATTAGTAACGGAAGCGAGGGCCGTAGGTCCGAACGGACAAAATCAAGCTGGTGAGAACTTAAAGGTACAGAGCTTTCAGGTTCAGATGTATCTGTAGAGCGCTGTTGATGGTGCTCAATAAGCTGTAGACCGTCGTGAGCTGACCATCTTGTGAGCCAGCAGCCATGTCTATAGAGACTTGACAAACACCAGCTCCATAGATATAGCTGTTTGAAAAGAGAGCCACTTGACAGTGATCCAAAATATCTGACGGTGACAAGGAACTCCATGAGCTGATATCAAGCTGATAGGAGCCGATAATATCAACAAGTTATGTCATACTCTTGGGTATAATGGTACATTGATAAGACAGAACTCTGTGAGGTGCCATGGCGAATACCAGAAGCTATCGAGACTGATCTGCTCGTTCAGATAGGCTGTAAGACTTCATCTGACTTCAGATCAGTCCGAATCTGGGTCTAGATGTCTGACCTTCCCAAGACAGACAACTTCCATGGCTCATATCATACCCACAAGCCATCTCAGCAGCTGAACCACACAACAAGCACCCTCTTGATATCACCAACATCCCAGATCAGTCTTACATATCAAATCCAACTTGACTAATCATTCTAGACCTCACTTCGTCTAAAACCCTTAACCTCCCAAGAGGTTCATATTCACCCTTCTTTCTCCCTCTTCTCCACTCATACTCACATTTTCATAAATCTGGGGCGTGAAAACAATGATCCAGCAGGCAATGGAAATGCATCTGTGTTAGTAAGACGAGTGACACAAAACGGCCTTCTCCAAATTTTGTACTCACCCCATAATGCCACTAAGGGCTGACGAGTCTAGGCCATGGATAGGAGGTTGTACTGCGGTGTACACGTCGTCCATATCGAGATATTCCGTCGTTGGAGAGGTGTTGCAGAGAAAAGTGAAACCCAGCTCTTTTACCTCTTATGCGTGCGATGACTGAATGAGTGCACAAAAGCGATTTTAAGGTTTGGCTCTAGAAGGGCAAAAAAATTCGCTAAAGCAACTTTAACGTGAGGGAAGGGTGAAATTTGGCAGGAGTTGTAGAGGAGAAAATATGATAGATTTATTGGTGATTTTTGGCTGATTTTATTGGTACGGATTTGGCCTTTCTGTTGCAAACATCCCCTCATCTTCTCCTCACTTTCCTTCTCCCCAAGGTTGAGTTTAAGTGCCGTGTATAGCGTCGAGGAGCATTGATATGTAAGGCAGATGATGCGTTTTCAGAGAGAGGCTGCTAAGGCTGGAAACGCAGGAGACGGGTGGTCGTGTGCATGCCGCGGAGGGGGAGATGGTGGTGGCTTTCGATCTGCTTTTAGAGCACGAGAAAGGGTAAGAATTGAAGTGGGAAGTATGACGGGTTTTAGTTGAAGCTTTTGTTAAGATGGTGAGACAGTGGGGGTGGTGTAATTGTGATAGAAGAGAGCTGACGTGGTGAGGGTAGTTTCAAGGTGTATAAAAGTAGAGGTTTATAGCTCTGTCTTAGTAGCTTTGATCTTATCTCATGTACAGTGTGTTTTATTGGTGTATGACTTCACCTGATTATAGTTGAGGAGATACTTAGCCCATGTCAAGAGACTGTCATGGTACGATATCTGGACGAGGTGTGGGTTGTATAAGTGTACTTCTTGAAAGCCACCGCTTGTATGAGTCTTTTAATTCACTTCTACTTTCCTCTCCTTCTTATCTCCATCCACCAAAAGATATCGGAGTTGTCATCGGAGTTTCGTCTTAGTCAGGCTAAAAGGGCTAAAAACTGATGGTGAGATAATTCTGGAAAAAGGCCGGATATGGTCATTTTTATCAATTTAGAGCTCATTTCAACGGTTTCGAGATAATACTGTGGAATATTTCGCGCTTTACCTGCAACTATCTTCAAGTCTTACAGTGTGAACAGGGATCCACTCTGAGAGGATACACAATGTTAACACCTTCATATACACTGAGGAAATATAGAAGAAAAGCGTCTGAGTGTTGTCCAACTGGTATCATAATTGCAATATAAGCTGTTTTGGTAGTTTCTTCGCCTACTTGTAAGGAATAGGACACTTCTCCAGTGCTACAAGAGGACTGAAGAGAGTTCCATACAGGAAGCTCAATAACTGACATTAAAGTGCTTCTAAATGAACGAAAATCAAATGAATCTCATCTAGAGCTCACTTGAGACATTCGATCTCATCTTCCTCGCTATTGAGTTGATATTCGCTTTCTTACACCTCCTCTAAATCTCATACCCTCAGGGACTCTCCACACTCTACAAAAACAGCTATACTAAGGATATAGCATCGGTTTTTGCTCCAGATGAGAGACACACCCTCAAATACCCACTTTACACCAATTCTGCCTCTAAAACTCCTCTCCGTCACCACCCATATACCCCCTACTCTTTCCACACCCTATACCCGAACTACCCTTCCTAACTCGGTCAAAAATGCTCCAAAAACGACCATTTCTAGTTCATTGTACTCCCCAAGCTCAGATAAATACAGCCATACAGTTTTTACGCTAATCCACTGCCTCCCTCCATTACAACCTCGCCTTCTCCATATCCGCCTTTCCACACTTGTCCAGACGCACCCCGTGCATTTTTGGGGCGATATTTAAACTTTTGACAGCTGTACGAGACCCCAAACGGACGGGTTTTAGTCCGGCAGTCGGTGGTTAAACTGGGGGGAAGTCACGTGACCAAAAAAACAAGGTGTATATCACAAATCACGTGACAGCCCTCAAATCCCTCCAATAGCCGAGGAGGCACTTGTTCGCCTTGTGGCCACCTTCTATCCTCCCCCGAAGCAGTCCCGTTGAGTTGCACGTAACCCCACAATTTCGAAACTCTATTTTTTTTTGGCTTTGGGCCAGTCGATAACCGTCCTCCTAGAGCCGACCTACACACCATATAGCTAAATAGTATATATCCTAGGGACACACTCTCTCCTACTCCATACTATCACCTAACACACAACATATACACACGTCACGACAAGGAGCGAATTCCTAGCTGACACAGATACAGATAGCACGGACAAGAGTGTTACACAGACAGAAGGATCACTTGAACGGATTCACTGACACAAAACCACAGCCACACATTACATTACACTCCTTAAGTCATGTTATCAAGATTCAGACCTATTCTTAGAGCTTCGAGACTCCAGTCTAAGCTCTCCCAGTCCTACTCCTCCTTGGTGGCGTCTCACAACTCCCCCAACCTCGTGAACCTCTCTGAGGCTCCCTTTCTTCTCAACTCAGCCAACGCTGCTCTGTCTCATCCGGAACTTAAGGGCACTCCTGCTGCTGAAGGACAGGCCAAGCAGCTCAACCTGTACCAGAGTGTCAACGATGCTCTGAAGACGGCGCTCGAAACCGACGAGACGGCCGTTCTGTTTGGCGAAGACGTCGCCTTTGGAGGAGTGTTCCGGTGCTCCATGGACCTCCAGGAACGCTTTGGAGCCGACAGAGTCTTCAACACGCCTCTGACGGAGCAGGGTCTGGTCGGCTTTGGCATTGGCTACGCTGCCTACGGCTCCACGGCCATTGCCGAGGTCCAGTTTGCAGACTACGTGTTCCCTGCGTTTGACCAGATTGTCAACGAGGCTGCCAAGTACCGAGCCCGGTCGTCGTCCAACTTTGACGCTGGCGGACTGACGATCCGAATGCCCTGCGGAGTGGTCGGCCACGGAGCCATGTACCACTCGCAGTCCGGAGAAGCCTTCTTCTCGCACTCGCCAGGAATCAAGGTGGTGATGCCCCGATCGCCGTTCCAGGCCAAGGGTTTGTTGCTGGCGTCTATCAGATCACGTGACCCCATCATCTTCATGGAGCCCAAGATTCTGTACCGAGCGTCGGCCGAGTTTGTGCCCACTGAGGACTACGAGCTGCCTATTGGCAAGGCTGACGTGATGCAGGAGGGCTCCGATGTCACGGTTATCGGCTACGGCACCCAGCTGTACCATATTGACGCTGCTGCCAAGATGGCCAAGGAGAAGCTTGGCGTGTCTGTCGAGATCATCGATCTGCGAACCATCTCGCCGTGGGACAGAGACACCGTGTTTGACAGTGTCAAGAAGACGGGCCGATGTGTGGTGACCCATGAGGCTCCGCGAACCGGCGGAATTGGAGCCGAGGTGGCTGCCGAGGTCCAGGAAAAGTGTTTCTTGCATCTCGAGTCGCCCGTGCAGCGAGTCACGGGATGGGACACGCACATGTCGCTTGCATTTGAAGATCTCCAGGTGCCCAACGTCACGAGAATCTTCCATTCGATTAAGAAGGCGGTGGAGTACTAGTCAGCTCTGAGTGCGTAGCACGAAGAGTTGACGAGTATCGCCACGAGTATCGAGTGCGAAGCACGAGATATTCGTGAACCAGAGTCCCCCCTCTTAAGAAGCATACAGCATTGAAAGGTACTGACTCTTGTCTAGAGCAGGAGTTGTACCGCGATTCTATAGTAAAAGTAAATAGCTTATGAAACTTTAGAAAGTTGGCAGTGAAATGATGAAGTAAAGGGGTTCATTCTGTAGGGGGCTTTTACGTGATCTGCTACTTTGATGGTCTGATAGAGGATAAGCTTGACTGGTCTGGGTAAGTTGTGTGTTAGTCGAGGACGTCAGCTAACAAAACAGAGGTTTATGCCTCAACCATTTTAAATGAAGAATCACAGTAAGCAAGTCATAAGGACCATACAGATCCAATTGACAGCCTCAAATTCCTCTTTTCGAAACTTCGGATTTTTCACAGTTGAGAACACCTTATTTCAGAGAGGGCGGGAAAAGTGATAAATGGCAGGACATAATGGTGATCTCAGTAAGTGAATAATACAGCCGAGTCATTTGAACAGTTGTGATCATTTTGATACCTATAAATGCTTTTTATGAAATTTGTTGGATGTGTGGGTGGTGCTCTGTTTGCTGTATGAAAACGACTGGCCCTTTTCTTGAGCTTCGTACCAGAGCCTACCTTTACCTGCTATGGACCAAGTGATGATGATGTTTGTCTATAGCATGCTACCACAAGGAAACACTTTATACTGTAAGTACTCGCCAATTGCACCTGAGAGCAGGTCTACACCATAATCAGAGCCACCCATAAGGCTCCAAAGACCTTCACACTCAAAGCCTCTGCATCGAGGCTACTTGTAACTGTATCGATACTGTCTACTCGTGGGCTACAAGTCCGATCTCTAGCTTACCACCTAGAGGTTCCACCACAAGGATCACTTCTTTTTCATGCTCACGCTGGAGGTACTGCACAACAGAGTAATCGGTCCACCAACTCGAGCTTCGCACTTCCGAGTTTCCTAACCAAGAAGCAACAGTTTTGATGCTCATCTAGGACGGGTCCACCTGGGTGAGCTTTTCACAAGTGATGTATGCCGCTAATGCTCTCTACTTGTAGTGCTCTACACTCTATAGCAGAGCTCTTAGCTTACCGTCCCGTGGTTCACACTGAAACTTCAACAGGTATAAGTTCATTAGTCCAATATCTATACTCTCCTACTACAGCTCTCTCGTGCTTTGCACTCTAGAGCTATTAGTCCACTTTCTCGAGCTTCGCTCTCAAAGTTCTGAATCTACATTCGTGTCACCGCTCTATCGTGCTTCGCACTCTAGAGCTACAGGTCCATTCACTCGAGCTACGCTCTCGTTCATTCGTGGTCATTATCTATTATCTATCCGTGCATGCACAATAAGTTAGTATCCTTTTTCCTTAGAAAGCGAGCTCCTTGAGAGCCGAGTCGACAGCGGCCGAGGCGGCGGAAGCCACGGAGGCGGAAAAGTCGGATGCGGTGGAAACGGTGGGTCCGGGGGTGGGAGGGGCGTTTCCAACAATCTTCTTGGATGCAGCGTCGGTGGAGACAGCGGGGGTGGCCTCAGTCTTTCCAGGTCCAGTCTCGAAGGGAGAAGTAGAAGTAGGAGAAGAAGCCGAGGCGGTAGAGGAACCTCCAACAGTGACGGTGGGGGTAACGGTCTTGTTGACGGTAGAAGTGGGGGTCACGGTGACGTCAAGGTAGGTGACATCGTCGTCGGAAGCGACCGAGTAGGTAGCAGCGGCGTTGATGGCCGAGGCAAGAGCGGCTGTGAGGGAGTCGGGGATGGACACAGACGCAGGCACGTCGGGAACGGCAGCGGCGGTGTTGTTGCTCAGCGACTCGGCGACAGAAGACAGAGCGGCAGCCTGCTCGTCACAGGGGGGAGGCACGTAGTTCTCGGGACAGATGGTGGTGTACTGGGTGACAATGTTCCAGACGGTGGAGGGCTCGGCGGGAGCGGGAGCCGAGGTGATAGGGGCAGGAGCAGGGGCAGGAGCAGGCTCTCCAGCAGGCTTCTCAGGAACAGCAGCGACAGAGGTAGGGACAGGAGCAGGAGCAGGAGAAGGCTCAGTAGGAGCAGGGGCAGGGGCAGGAGCGGGAGTAGGCTCGCCCTGAGCAGTCTCCTTGGCCTTGGCCTCCTCCTCGCACTTGGAGCAGGGAGCAGTGACCACGTCGGTGGACTGGACGGTGGTGACGACGGTAGCAGTGACCACCTTCTCGACGGGAGAAGCAGGGACGCCCTCGGCGGTCTCGGGACACCAGGTGGTGGTGACGGTGTGTTCCTCGGTGAGCACGACGTCTCGCTCGTTGACAGGAAGAGCCATGGCAACAGCCACGAGAGACAGAAGAGTGGTGGGGAAGATCATCTTGTTGTGTGTGTGTGTGTGTAAAGAGTGACTGAGGTCAATGAAGGAGGGTGATCTACCGAGGTAGTGGTGTATTAGTGGAGTGAAGGAATGACTACCGGGCTAGAATGGATATCCACGGCTTCTTATACATTTTGGAGAGGACGGGGTGGTTTTGGTTTTGTATTTTATTAGGTTTTTCAAGAAACTCGCTTAGCGTGACACCTGCAGGGTGTGTGTGGAATGGTTATGGGAGGTGGAACAAGAACACTTGTTGAGGGTGATCTAATAGACGAATTTCGATTTTGAAAAGCGGAATTCGGGCCAAATCGGGCATGGAGTTGATTAGTGTAATTCTTTTCCCAACTCCTCCTCTCCTTCATCTTCATTTTCCAACCCCCTATCAACCCAGGGGCTCCTCCACAATTTAAACATGCAGAGAGTTCGGTGGTGTGCATGTCTGAGGTAGGAGGTGAAGAGAATGTAACGGCTGCCATGAGATGATTTGGTAATATTTGAGAAATTTCGTGAGACTCATTGCCAAGATGACGTAAGCGAGAGTGACAGTAGATAATTATTTCCCAAATGGTCATATCTACCCTCTTTACCCTGGTCTTCATCACCTCATTTACCCTCTTCCCTCTATCTCTGTCTCAGCCGCTCAAACCTTGCTTTCCTTGACGCGATGAAAAGTTGCCGTTTCGGGCTAAAGACGCGATCTGGTCGCGTCAGGAGCGCAGGAGTCAGCTGTCCAGATCCACCGCCGGCTCGAGTGGGCCCCTGCTCCGCCCAATGGGGCAACCCTGTCGCTCTGAAACAGCTCTGGTGCCAGAAGCAGCCAATTTCAGCTTCAAAACGGCATACCTCCGTCACCCTTGCGTTACACAAGTGGTGAGAGTAGCAAGACGAGCAAAAGGGGTATGGTGGGGTGGACATCATGAGCCGTTTGAGGTGATACTGTAGACATCTTCTTTTCTACAAGTCTTTACTATAGTATCTCCCCTTGTATCATCTTACCCTGTCCTGTATTACACCCCCCAAGGTATGACTAATACCCTAGTTGATGCACCCCAACAACCCTGCTTGCGCACCTCCCTGACCCTGTCTTTCAAGGCTCAAATCTCACAACTCCGAAACATTTCTCCATACAACCTCTTCAGGCACACTACTCCGCCCACTTACCCTTGTCTGTCTCCTATACCTCCTCCTTGTTTGCTCATCGCAACCAAACCGTGCTGCGAACCTTGCCAACCCAGCCAGTGTTTCATATATGCATTGTCTATCTCCAGATTGTGCCAATGATCATCGATACGACGGGAAGGGTTATATGGGAGCTAAGGAACTCTAAGGAAGGCTATAGACACGTGATAAAGAGGGGTTATGGATCTGCCGATGTTTTATGAGGTGTTTTAAGCCACATGGAAGTCACCCATCTCCTCCATCTCCTCTGAAAAGACGCGTTTCTAGCATTTCAAAATCGGCCGGATTAGTCAGCAGAACTCACAGTGCAGTAGCCACTTTTTCTCTGTTTTTAAATTCCGCCTTCGTGGCCAAGTGGTAAGGCGCAGCACTAGTAATGCTGAGATCATCAGTTCAAATCTGGTCGAAGGCAATTTCTTTTTTGCCCCGAAATGAGTGAGAAAGAAGAGATCTGTTTTTGCCGCGTTCTTTTTAGCTGTATTTTTGTCGCCTCGAATTTTTTTAGACAGGTTTTGGCCCTCTACTGCTCTTTCCTAATTGGGTCAGGTTAGCGTGGTGAAGAGACTAAGCTGTGGTCTAAAAGTTGTGGTAGAGGGACGAGAAGTCGATGGTGTGAGAGCCCTGAGCTTGGAAAGTGTGTTGGTAGTTTTCTTTTTGCTCTTGTTGTTTTATTGAGTTCTCAAATACGCTACTTCTCGTTTGATGGTGTTCACCCCAACGAACTATTCAAACTGACTCAGTATTATAGCTGGAAGCGTCAGATGGTACATACCTATATGTAACCAGAAGTTGTATTCTTCTCTCTATGTAGTTTTAAACGGTTAATCTCGACTATTGCACAAACTAGACTCCAACACCCATATCTTAAAGTCCCTAAGAAGAAGCTGTCTACTGACTGCAGTAAAAGAGCCCTAGAGCTCTTGACATTATCAGTTGATAGTTCATGATGCAAATTATGCTACTGTATAGTCTACAGAGGTGTTTCCGTACTGTACTATTACTTGAGGTAGACTCCGAACTCCTACCGTTGCACTCTGAACAAGAAGTGCTCTTTTTATGCTCAATTGAGAAGCAGAAAGAATTCAGACGATTCATACTATAGCTCTTCTAGCTACTATCTACTGGTACGTACTCCCCTGCTTTTGATTCGGTGCTTCTCTACTAAATCACGAACTAGACACCAAACTCATATTACAGCACGACTAAATAGAAGTGCTATTTTGGTGCCAAGAGTATAACTGAAGAGTACTCAGCTATACCGTCTGATAGCGTTTCATGAGCTCTTTCTATTGACACCTCTTCACCTACTCTACCATACAAAACCACAACCAAAGCAGATACCCTGTCCTATACCACCATGTAACCAAGAAGTACTCCAATCGAGTCAGTACCAAAGCTAGCGAATACCCAAGTACACCGTTAGAGAGCCCTTAGTTGGCTCACTTCACTTTACCTCGAAAACTTCCATACACAGCTCTTCACTCTCAGCACGGATAATAGTCAATCCAATGATTCTTGGAGACCCTACTAGTCAGCACGATTTGTAGACCTAACCGAACAGACTCAAAGTATGCTACAAACCCACAGTTATTGATGGATCTGTTGTCTTCATTCACTTATTGTCCTCACTTGCGATCTTCACACTCACTTCGACTAACCAACCAACCTACCCTAATCTACCATTCTGAAGACAGACTCAAGACAAGTCAATCGAAGTCCAATCGAGCCAGCTTCTAGTTAGAAATCATTTTTTTTCCTTCATTCAAATACTAACATCTCACCTCACGGCTATTAATTAATTTACATGACTCCATCTCCACTGACTTGAGTGACATCCACTCACAAGCAACAAGTGAGTTCAACCAAATCGAACCAAAGAAACCGTTCACTCTTCATGAACTGATTGATTCCTCACCTGTTCATACATGAGCAAAGCAAGTGAGCTAGTTTGTAATTGCTTCAGTCTTCATTCACCCTTCCAGGACTTCCAAATTCAACACTCGCTTTGCTCGTATTCCTTCAGTCTTCGTTCACTCACTGACTGTGTCAGTTGTCTAGTGATAGACTCGCAAACTCGCTTCGCTCGTTTGCTCTTGTAGGTTAACAAACGAGCGCAGCGAGTTTGTTAACCCTCCAACAACAACTCCTCCTCCTCCTTCTCCTTCACCCAATCGACAAAATGCTGCACATCTTGCGCAATAGCCGAGGCAATACTCTGGTTCTGCAGCCATCTAGGCAGAAATCCTCTTGCGTCCGACGTCTGGGCCATTGTCCATCGCACAGTATCACCTTCAAGTCTCACATTTTCCACAGACATGTACACAGCCTTGAATCCCTCAACCACATTGTCTGCTGGGAATTGAATAATGTAAAACTCGTCAGGAAGGCTAGTGGCTAGCAACCAAACTGCCATTTTGCGGTTCGCCAGAGGCATGGGAAAACGGTAATGGACCACCAAATTCTCATATTCTCGGCAATGACCAACCTGTTCGAATCCTTGAAGCATCGGAATATACTGCACCTCATTGGAGGTATGATTGATGAGTAATCCCTGGCGAAACTTTTCAAACAAATCGTAAGGACGGTCATTGGGGTCTTTGTGTTCGCTAACTCGCACAAACCAAGGCTCACCAGCTATATCTCGACGGTACGTTTTAACCGGAGGAATTCCAGGATAGTTGTACTCCTTGACAAACGTCCAGTCCTTGGGAACGGTCGAAATAAGAGAAGCTGCGGCGTCCACGGCCGTAGACTCGAGCGGCAAAGTGTCTCTGCTTTTTTCCCGCAAAGAAAACATTTTCCGAGAAGGATGTGTAGGGTGAAGAAAACAAAGGTCTGGAAATTAGCTCACTTTGTCATTCGGAGATAATATGAGTGCATAGATTATGTGGGGAGATGTGCAAAACGGGGAAGGTGGAGAAATAATTGTGTGTTGGTGAGAACTTTGGAGATCATGTGATTCTCTTTTTCTGAGTATGTTTTTTTCTTTATTTTGGCGACGTTTTATTCTGCACAACCGGGAATCGAACTGACGATATTTTACGGAAACGCCTCCAAAACGCCCAAAACGCATGGGAAGTGTCTGAGAGAAAGGAAATCGGATGTTGGTAGTGGTATCTTGGTTACTGAGTGTCAGAATTTCTCTTGTGATTCAAATTGAACCAACTGGAGACCTCTCAATTTGGTTGAAGTATCCAAAACCTTAATGCCGTCAAACTCCGATGTCCGAGGTCACAATGTCGTCTTTGTTATGATTGTTAGTGAGGGGTTTGGTGGGATAGCCGAAGAGGAGGAGTTAATGTCGTTGCAATACTACTGTTCTGGCGAGCACAACAGTAGTTTCAGTTTTGCTGTGGGACCTTTTTTGAGCAACTTCGGACGTATACTCGTTTTCTGAGAACATTGACTTGACTAATTTTGTTCTGTAGAGTCAATCAGGCGACATATAGAACCACCTTTAGCTCCATCTTCATCTCCTTGTGTGTTTCACTCTTGTTGAAAAATCCTTGTTCTTCTCCGAGTCTTCCCCATTTCATTTTGCCTCACCAAAGACGGTGGGATGGAAGAAACTAGAAGTGTTCATAAAAGGGATAAAAGAGATACCAAAACAAACTATAAGCCTTCTATAGCATTATTGTTGCTTTGGAGCATCTACTGAGACTTTTTCTGACGTTTCTTAATACTCTTGTGTCACCATATAGCTCAAGTTGAGGTGTATACAAGGAAAACATATAACACCACTGTGAGACATCTAGAGCACATATATGCACCATTGCTCATCAATTAGTCCCCAATCTAGCACTACATCCAGCTCACTCTCTTTTTCCCCTTGTTTATCACACATCTGACATACTTCCTAACTTGGACTACTCAATAGAACACCTGCACCCCACACGCACAGAAGCTTCGAGATCTCCGGAACAAGATAAGATAATGGGCTGAAAAGTTGAAAACCATGTACCCCGCATCGAGGGCTTCAATTCTGTGTACTCAAGTGCTCTAGAAGTCCAAATCTCGTGAATATAAATACCCCCCTCTTCCCTACCTAATACTCCATCAAACAACCACCTCTACCACTACAACCACTACTACTACTACAATGGGCTCTGCTATTCCTCGACGATACGGTACCGCCTCTTACCGAGTCAACTCCAACGTCACTATCGTTGGAGGCTACCGAACTTACCAGCCTTCTTCTTGTGTGATCTCTTAGAAAGAGAAGACTCATAAGCTGTCTTATCTGTGAGCTTTTGACACCCAAGAGCTACTTATTTTCTTCTGAATATTTTCTAATGTTCTAATTCAATGTATTTTTATCTTCCAATTGTGTTCATGACTGATAGCTTTCTATGTTTCACAAATTGCCTATCTTGTAGTGCAGTCCTGGTAGCAGTTCTTCGAGCTGACAAGACCTACAGTATGCAGCTATTGTGCTGTATAGTGACACAACTGTATGTGTTCCAGCAAAAACAACAGAGGCTCCAAGTGTCTACGAACAAGAACTTGTAGTTCGGTAGACAATATGCTAACTTGTACTTATCTAAGAGTTGCTGTACAAGGAGCACAGAGTAACATCCTAAACAAAGAACATGAGCAAAGATCATACAGTACCAGGTACAGTACCAAAATGATGTCGGCCTGTCTAAAAAAACACCACTAAAACAGTTTCTCAAGATACACAAGACTGGATTATCTATTCCTCATGACACAGTCCTTTCAAATACCACAAATCATTTTCCCACAGTAACAATATACATCGACTCCTGAAGAAGACCCCGAGATCCACCAGACTCAATAATATGGTCAACACTCAGCTGTTCTTATCTGACCAAGTCTCAGCCATTAGTTCTTTTTATTTGTTTCTATTTTTTTAATTTTTACTAATTGTTCATTTAATACCTTTGCTTAGTAATCATCCCAATTCGGCCACCTTAATTCGGGCTGAAGAAAAAAGTAGAATTTCTCAGGACCTAGAGATCTCGGGTATTTGAGATTTATACCATTGAAACGAGCTCATTTTGGCGGTCATTTTGGTACTACTTAATAGGGGTCTACAAATTATCAAATTTGTCAAGGTCTATGTTTTCGCTTACTTCATCACACTCTTTCATAAATAAATAATATAATACAGCTATACAGCTCTCCTCCTCTACTGAACAGGACATTTAGTTTTTCCGTCCTCAAAATCATCAGAAAGATTGGACTCTTCTTCGTTTGTTGGTTGCTTGTTTCCACGGATGTAGTCTTTGTGTAGATTGACCCTGAAGAGTCCCATTTGCTCGTACATCTCTTCGGAAGGTTCGTTATTGAGAAACGGGTCAGGCTTTGCTAGTCTCTTACGTCTCTCCTTCTCCTTCTGTCTCTTTTCCTGCTCTTCTTCCCTCTTGATTCGTTTCTCCTCCTCCTTCTTTGCCTTCTCCATTTCCCTTTTCTTTTGCGTCCTCTCCTTCTTCTTCTCCTTTCGCATCTTCCTATACCTCTTCCTCAACTCTAGATATGTTTCTCCCGGAAGTCTCTCCAGTACCTCTTCCTCCTCCTCATCCGCCTCCTCAACCTCCTCAGACTCGTACTCTGGATCCTCCTCGTTTTCATACAGAGTGTATGCACTAGTTCTGGGAAGATTGCCAAATCTGTGGTAGTACTGTTTGAACATCCGGAGGAAACGCGACTTGGAACACGTGTACCCAGCGTACACCTTTTCAGCCAGTCGACCCTGGTGAGCACGCACATTGACTCCAGTTTGGTCTTTGCATTCTGGAGGAGGTCTCATACGGAACCAACGGGGACCGGAAGTATCAGGAGAGTCACGTGTGGCCTCAGAGTCATGTGTTTCTTGTACTCCAGAGTCACGTGTCTCCTGCACCTCAGAGTCACGTGCTCGCTGTACTTCGACACAACCTATCACCTCCTCACCATACCCATCAAACACATACCGCTTCTTCTTCTCCTTGAACTCATGCTCCTCCAGCTTGTTCATGTCATAAAGCACCCTGTTGGCCTGCGAAAACACACTGTTGTACCTGTATGGAGCAGCATAGGCAAACATCTTGGCCAGTCCTAGCTCCTCAATCTTGGCATTTGTCTGATCAAGTCGCTCAAGTTCACCGGTCTCTTCGTCATGCATAAACGTCAACAAAAAAGGAACCTCGTCCTCATACCAGGGATACAGGTACTCTGGATCGTAATAAGCTTGTCGTTTGATATCCTTGTCTTCCTCCTTCTCATTTTCCAACTCCATCCAACCCATATCTCCCTTTTGGATCTCCTCAGCGTACTTCATTTCCTCCCTCATCAGACCCTCCAGACGCTTCTTCTCTTCGGTATCGAGAAACTTGCTCTTGTCCAGCTTAGACATGTTCTTCAGACTGGCTGACAACATGCCTGTGTTCCTGTACAGCTTGGGAAGCGCGTTCTTGTCCAGATTGGCACTCACAAACCGCACTTCTCCCTTGCCGTCCTCATCCACAAGTTCTGAGCCACTTCGTTCAATGTACGAACGGAAAAAACGGCTCAGAGAAGAGTACCGAAGTCCATACGCCATCAGCATGTTTCCATTACGCGTCAACTTTCTGTTCTTATTAGGCTCAACAAAACCCGTGTTGATGAGATTGCGGTACAGTTGGCGAGTTTTCTCAACCGCTATAATCAACAGCTCCTTCATGACATCTCCTTCAATGCCTTCAAAAGCAGGCAAACCAGTGTTGTACTCCAGACTGTCGATATCCATACCGTTAACAGGGTTAGGGTAGAAAAGCTGAGAAGCCAAGGATAGGAGGTTTTTGTTGTTGAAAAGATCGTCCTTGTTCTCATCTCCAACACTGATGGACTCAAATGGAGCTTCTCCTGGAGACATGGGTTCCTCATTAATCTTATCAGCTAGACTTTGAGCAAACGAGTCTTCCAGAGCTACCCATTTGTCTGACATTTCCATAGCAGCAGGGATATCCTTGTAGGAGATTGGTGTATCTTTTTCAGGAATAAACTCTTCTCCTTTATCCACTCTTTCACTGTAAATCTTCTTTTGGTGCTCAGAAGCAGTGAACAGAAGATCATGGTACTCTTCAACTTCAGCAAGAGACTTGTAAGGCAGACACTCGGCTATCTCGCCAAGTCTGTGTCTTCCCACACGTCCAAGGAGTTCGAAAAAGTGGTCCTTTTCCTCCTCACTCCATGGTGTTCCGGAGTGGGCTTCCATATCTTCTTCAACATCGTCAGCTGAGTAGAATTTGTTGGTGTAGAGGTCTGGAGAGGGTAGTCTTCGTTTGGTGGTATGTTTTTGAGGTGGTAGAGATTCTTGAAGTTCTTCTGATTCTTCAGTTTTTACTTCAGATTTTTCAGACAACTCAGATTTTTCACTTCCTTCTTCTCCTCCATTTTCTTCAAATCCTCCGTTTTCTTCTCCTCCTCCATTCTCTCCATTTTCCTGTCTTGTTCGTTTCCTCTCCCTTCCTTCACTTTCTTCACTTCCACCATCCTCTTCTCTTTTCCTCTTTCCATGCTGACTAACATCCTCATAACTCCTCCTCCTCTTCACCCACCTCTCTTGGGCAGCCACAAACTTGAGCCACTCTTTGTCCACGTCCACATCCTCCATCCCTTCAGGTCGAAAGTCGTCGTAGTACTCCTGCATTCCCTTCAACTGGTGTGGTTTCCAAGTCACAACATTCCGTCCACACCTGTCTTTTCTGAAGAAAAACGTTTTGAAAAGCGAGTATTCCAACTGCAGGGCTTTCTCGCGCGGAAAAACACCTCCCCAGCCGGAATTGAACGTCGGAGGAGCGATTTGGAAAGCAGGAGTGTCGATACACTGCTTCTGTAGCTGCTGAGGAGTCAAGGACGTAGAAGAACACGTAGGAGGTGTAGGAAGTCGGGGAAACACACGTCCACTGATTCTAAGGATGATCTCAACACAGGCGAGCTGGAAATCATCATACCACGAGTCCTGAGAACCCACGTCTGTGTTCGAATCGGACATTTCACGTCCCCACGGAAGACCCTCTCCATGGTACGAGAGAAAGACGGTGCCGGGAATCACGGGCTCCAGCTCGTTTTGGGCACGTGACACCATCTTCGCGCCCACAGCAGGACACAAAGGCCCACTTTTCGCACTCGGAGATCCGCTCATGGTGATAGTGCTATGCAGAAATAAATTCAGATAGACTTTGAGGCTGATGCAGATAATAATAACAGAGTGGGAAGGTCCAGGAGGTGAACTGTAAATTACGAGTCAAATGGGGAAGGGGTGTGCTGTATAGTATCAATCGGAAGCCCTGAATGAGCTGAACACAATGGTATGGGTTCCAGAGCTCTAGCGGATCATCTGCGAGAATTATGGCTAAACGTGTTTTGAGGCTTAGTTTCACCTTATTTAATGCTTTCATCACTCTAAACGGCACTTTCCGGCCATCTCCTCAAGCTCCCAACACTCTAGCGTATCTCCAACTGTTTGATTACGTAAGCACTTAGCACCTACAACACACTCTCCAAAGCTCTAGGAAAGATAAAACCCCTTAATAAGTGGATGAGTGTATAGCCCCAGAAATTCTGATTCCAACAGTATACCTCTTATCTTGGTAGCTATGTCACAGCACCTATGAAGTAGATCTTCTTGAGGAGAGTGTCATAGTGAAGTCTCATGCTGAGTGGCACAATGATGGTAGAGCAACATTAGAAGCACCATCGAGTAGCCCTTCATTCACTAACTAGCTCTATACATTTCTTTTTTGTGTCCTATTTTCCCTCAATTTTAACCATTTTTTACCAATATTCCCGGTATGATTACATAAGGTGGCAACTAACATACCATTCAGTTTGTCTTCAGGGCAAGACTGAGCTACAAATAGCGTATCATTTGATAGCCCTAACTCTGCTCATTACAGCCATATACTTCTTGTACTCCTAGCTATTACACAACTCATTTTAAGACGTCCTAAAAACATGATTACGTAATCATATCCTCAAAAAGAGGCCAAAATCATAAAAGCACACCACTACACTGCCCGAAATCCACCCATTCTATCTTTCTCTCATTTTCCCTACTTCTATTGCTCCACTTTTATATCAGATCCTTCCCGATGATTAAGCTCTTGATGCATTTAGGATTAATTTTTTTGAGGTGAAATATTTCATCTTTTGCGCCACAGAGACAAAATGCTACGAGCAAGCAGGGTGGTTTGTGTGAGTGGATCTGGCCTGCTGGCGCGTTCCGGGACCCACGTGGGCCAGATCCGGAGCGTTTCCACGCAGCTGATTCGAGATCGAGTGCCCAAACAACGCAAGACTGCCTCGTTCATCAAGACCAAGTACAACCGGTTGAAAACCGCTCTGGAGACCGGGGAAGAGCCTGAAGTTAAGGCTGGAGCTCGAGAGAAGGGCAAGCCCCGAAAACGGTCCAAACACAACAAACTTGCCGGGAAATTGGCCGAAATTAAGGCGAAATCGGGAGGTAAGCGTGTTTCATCGTCTGTTTCAGCACCCTCCCTCACAACTGAACAACGAGAGGTTTTGGAGCTGATCCAGAGTCCTGTCGTGTCTACCGGTGGTGCTCAGATGAACCCTCGAGCTGTCATGTTGAACACTCTAGGCAACAAGTCTTCTGAGACCATGATTGATGCAGAAGGAGTGGTTGAAGATAAACTCACAGGCTGGTACATTGACCGGTCTAATGTCGTTGATCTGCCGAGTATGGACGACAAGCAGATCAGTTCGGGCCCGTCGCTGCGTGTGAATCCGATTTTCAGCAAGGAAGGACGCAATTTGACCCACCATTTGCATCGGCTGATGGCCAAACGAAGACGAGCACCGTTCATGTACCAGGAAATCAACATGCCTGCTCGATACGAGGCTCTGGAGCGGCAGACTATGCAGACGGTGATTGAGGAGCTGAATCAGGAGCTTGAGAATGAGAAAATCTACCAGAAACGTCTTCAGGAGCTTAATGAACACTCCAGTCTGTCTTCTGCTCAACAGAAAGAGTACCAGACGATCAAGGAGGCTAGAGATTTCGGTTCCCAGCGAGTTGAGCAGCTGACCGAGCGTTTTTTGGCTGCCACGACTACCGAAGATGGTGGCTTTTCACTGGAGACCCTGAGACCTGCAATCGTGAAGGAAATGCTTGCCTGTGGAACTGATTTTGTGCGAGTTACCGATATCCGATCGAACGGATTTTATCTTCGAAAAAGCTACGCCGAATTCAAGGAAGAACATATCACTGAGTCGTTTCTCCCTCAGGCTTCGGTCACTGATGGAATTCGGTGTTACGCAAAGTATGGTTCTTCTATCGTCTGTTTTCCCTTCTACAAGTTCACAGGACCGAAGCTGATGAAACTGCTCAACAAGAGTGCGCCTGTGGAGGAGGATCTCAGCTACTCGGTGTTCCAGCTGCCTGAAACCGAGAAGGACAGGTATTACCAGTACAGAAGGAAGCTCGATGAGGTGTATGAAACCGAGGCCGAACTTGTGGACAAGGTGGTTGAACAGGCAGACTACCAGGACGTTTCCCAGCATCTCGACAGTCTGCGGCCTCTAATGCAGATTCTGCCGACCGAGCAGTGGGATAGAATTGCCAATGATATCGAAACCAACATTCTGGTGAATGATCTGAGACAGTACATCAGAGACCAGACGTGGAAGAGAGATATCCCGCTTTCCAAGTACAACAAGGGCGAGCTGATTGATCTTCTGAGAAAGGAGATTTGGGACATTCATCTGACCGACTCGCTCAAGTCGGATAGTGCGGTTTCCACAATTACCCTGAACCTCACAGATATGCAGAAACAGCTGCTGTTCAAGTACCATTCTGCCCTGGTTCAGCTGTGGGTGTCTCGAGGAGCTGACGTCAAATTCTCGCCCAATTCGAACGAACAGTTGGTCGTAACCGCTCGACAAAGTGTCCTGGAAATGGTCAAAATCACGTTGAGACAGTTTGGACGCAAAATCGAGTCTCTTGAGCTCTATCTGCCGAAACCGATTGTGAGACAGCTCACTCCCGAGCACTGGAAGAGTCTCGAGAAGGCGTCAAAATCTGAGATCGTCAAGGAAGACGGAACTCTCATGGTGTATGCTGTTGGAAACGCCTTGAAATCCCTCACAATCATCAAACAGTACATTGACAACATGTTTCCTGGAGACAGATTCTCACAGCAAATCATCTACCAGACAGACAAGGAGTCGGTCAGCAAATCCGCCTACTTTCCTCGAACTGTCTCTTCAGAACTGCCTTGGTACAAGAGAGTGATCCCCAAATGGGCTAGATGGCGAGAAATCCACTCCATGGACTCTATTGTCAACACTGAGAAACCCGAACTCTCCCTCGTGTCTGCAAAAAAAGTCACAAAACTGCCCACAGACCAGTCTCTCCAGACCATCATTGCAGACACTCTGATGGCCCAACTGGAAGCCATTCCCAGACATCTCGTCACCCAGGACCCGGAAAAAGTCGTCGATGGAGACTACAGCGGAATCAGTGAAAAGCTGGAATACACGGCTAGAGACGGCGCCATTGCACCTACCTACGACCCGGCTGCTAACAATGTCAGTCCGACAGTCTACGAGAAAGTGGCAATTCAGGCAACCCTGGGACACCTCGTGCACGCTAACGAGACGTCACGTGACTCCAAGGGTCGTCTGAACCTCAAGAAGATTGATCCCTTCATGGATGTTCATTTTTCCGGCTCGGTTCCGTACGTTAACGAGCGAATTTCGAAAAACGTCCCCAAACCTCAGCCTGCTTTTCTCAAGCGGTACAGAATGGTGGTTGACTGTGTTCCCCTTTCTGCGGACGCTCCTTCTGTTCAGATTGAGTCTATTCCTCTGCATCCGAACGAGAAACTGTGGTTCAGATACCCTCCTGTGAGACTGTACGCCACTACTCGTCAGGCTAATTTGTTGGTGTCTCTCCCATCTGTCAACTCGGATCTCAAGTTCAGCGCAACTTCCAGACAGAAGATTCTGCCCACCCAGGACTTTTACGTTGCCTGGAAGGATTTTTGGGGCAAACTGCAGCATCAGGAACAGACGACGTTTGTCTTCAACATTGACGGACAAGACGTCGAGTACAAGATCCGAAACATCTCGTACAGTCGGTACGACGAGTACCACATGAAGACGACGTTTGAGCGGTTCAGCAGCGAGCCTGAGGCAGGCGAACGTGGCGAACGTCAGGGAGGAGTCCTGAAAAATATCGTCACCAATGGAGGAGATCTGAATGGTCTTCAGAACGAGGTCTCGGTGCAGACCATATGGAGAGACTACAAGATTAAAAGTGAGGCGTTGGACAAGGAGCAGCACAAGTCGGATCAGTTGCTTGATGAGTTTGTCGGAAACTCGCTCAAGTTCATGGACTCGTTGGATTCAGAGTCACAAGTGTTGTAGGGTAATTGTGGAGGATTGTATATAGTATAGGAACATGATAATTATAAGTGAGTGGAAACTCTGGTAGCAATATAAGAACTTGATCATTGGATTCCTCGTGTCCACTGTAGAAAGGCGAAAAAACTCATCTTCCTTTCTTGCTAGTTGTTCTGGATGGTTCAGGAGGACATCAAAGCTATCTAATTAGAAGTGTCAGATATGTATATAAATGAAGCAAGAAGCTAAAAGATCGGATAATGAAGACAAACAATCTTATCTGTCAACTTCCAGTGTCTCTATCTCATGTCTCTCTTCTTATGGAGGTGTTCTAAAGCACTTATAAGTCTGGAAGACATAACCGGGACATCTTCTCCAATATCGCTTAAATACATTACTCCACTTATACCATTGTAATCTACGATTCTGTGAGGTCACTTTGATATTGATCAATTTAGTATATTGTTGGTACTCATCTCTAGTCATGAATGAAAACATCCTTCGAGAGCTTCCCTCCTAGGTAATTAACCTCAATCGCATTTTTTCCATACTCCACAAACTCAGGATCAAGAGTATAAGTGAAGCTGAGAGTTCCGTGAACCATGTTCTTTCCAGCGATTCCCTCGCCAAAAGTTCCCACAAAAACGTCTCCTTCCTTCTTGACAGTCATCACCACTCCATCTTTGCCCTTGATAGTCATGACTCCAGGGTTACCTTTGGTTTGAACTCGGTTGGATAGATCAAAAGTAAAGTGGTCTCCAGGTAGCACTCCGGCAAGCTCGGGGTCAAAAGCGTACACCAGAAAGATAGACCACATGTCGCTGGCTTGTCCCTGCTTCAGAGAAAAGTCGATAAAGCGGCCGACATCGAGGTGTCGAAAGGGAGCTGCAACTTCTCTGGCAAAGGCAAGAGAAGCTAGTAGGGCAATAGAGAGGATCTTCATGGGTGTGTGATGAGCTATATGGTAGAAAACAGCTGGTTTATATAGACGAAATCAGTCATCTGAGTGGTAGATCTAGACTTGTAGAGGCTGAGGTCTGGAACATATGAATCACGAGAGACAAAGAATGGAAGAAGAAACGTTGGTGGTCTGGATGCAGGAACCGTGTAGGTCAGGTGCACTTCTCTTATAACAAGCAAATTCAGAACCTATTTAAATAAAGAGATCTTCCTAGCTTGAGGTTCATCTATCTGAATCGAACATATTGAGCCGAGATTGTTAACAATATGACGATAATTTTGGTGAAGTCTCAATGAAGAATTATTAAAGACGTAATAGGTTAGAATTACCGAATATGACATCTACACATCCTTGGCAAATGTCATCCGACGACTATGTGTTTCTAAAAACAATCAACATGCCATTAACCACCTTTAGAAGGTAGTGTGCGAAGTACACACCAATACCCAAAAAGACTCAGACTTCGAAAGACTCCAGCTCTTCACCTACCGGTATTGTAGTAACATCTGTCACTTAACACCAAGTCTGCCAAGCGGAACACTACTTGTAGAGTTCCAAGTCTGGAACTCACTTTTTGGATACCTCAGAAAATACCCGTTAGTGGAATCAAATTGATCAGCAGAAAGAGCTGAATTTAGTGGTAGTTGTCTGAATTCAGTGGCGCTCTTGGATCCAGATTTATTCGACTTCTCGTTAAACACTCAAATTAAGCTATAGCTGGGTTAGTTTTGATTAGTAATCATCGCTACCTCACACGACTTTTGTGGCCACTTTCTCAACACAACAGAAATGGCCAGTTTTGGGTATCAAAATGATCAGGAGAGAGAGCTGAGCTTAGTAGTAGTAGCCGTAAGTGAGTAGTGCTTCGATGTCCAGATTTATTGCAATTCCAGATTCATAGCCAAATTAAGCTATACCTTAGCTGATTTGCTTAGTAATCATTACTAAGCATATGTGTCATGGTGGGATACAGCGGAAAATTTTGCAAAAAAGAACTGTCGAGTGACAGCTAGTAGCCCGACGTGGGGCTTGAACCCACAGCCTTGAGATGGTCTCTGAATAAGAGTCTCACGCTCTACCGATTGAGCTAGCCAGGCAAGTTGTGTGTTCGGAGGAGTGGTTGAGAGTTAAGAGGGAGAAAAAGTGATTTTGAAGTTTTTTTAGAAAATCGAGGAAATTGATAAAAATTAAATGAAAGCTGATTCATCATAGGACAAGCTGTATTTAGCTAGGAAAAATTGTTTAGACGTTGTTTTGGCATCAAGGAGCTTTTTGAGGATTGGACTTTTGTGACTCTCTGTATATGAGTTTCGTTTTAATACTACAAGTCAGAACTACAAGTGTACTTGTATGCACTGGTTGGCAGAAAAGAACAGGAAACGTCACATCACTTCATCAAAGAGCTCTGCACTTGGAATAAAGCAATCTGTCGTATTTTCAAGTTCACTTCTATTGTATTTACCGCTTCGATATTTAGTGCATGCCTCATTATCTCAACCTTAAGATGAGAAGAGGGGTTGTGTATCTCAGAATGTGAATGATGTAGACTAACAGTAGTTGCTTAGCTAACATGATCTTCAATCTTTCTTAAAAAAGCTCAATAGTGCTTTAGCTGTTCCTGATAGCCTGCTTCAGTAGTATCTCTAGCACCCTGAGTATTTTACGGTACACAGAAGCTACTCTACAGAATATAACCACTGATAAGAGAGATGAAATGACAAGAGGTATACCGTTCATTTTGTACTTGTTCAAGCATACAGAATTTCAACTTCCCATGTATTTGTCATATTTCACACGTCTGATATACGCTGTCCCTTGAGTTGGATGACCGCTCAGAAAGTGAATAGGCTGAAACACAAAGACTAATCGGATTGAGGTGTAAAAAGCTGAGGACACAAGGGGCACATGAGGCCTATTAGTGATGAGTTCCCCATCCCTTTTTTTTGTTCCCATCTAATGAACGTCAGTAACTTCTCCTTTGTGGCTATATTACACCATCACTCTATCTTGAGCAAGGCTATCACTGTATACGATGGAGACACCTCCTGTTAGTATTTGAACACTCCGTCAGTTAGTAGCAAGTGCAGATCAGAGCAGCTCTTGAAGCGGGCTTAGAAGCTCATCCTACATTTCTGGTTTAGAGAGCTTTATTCTCAACTAAACGTCTACATGACTCTCACAGGATGAAACCTCCTTACAAAAGATCCAGACCCAACACCACATCACACATCAACTTCACACTCATCTAACCAATGTCTACAAACACCTACAGCTTCAAGAAAACTCGGAATAATCAAAATTAATATGTCTATAAAATTAAGGCCATAGCAGTGAAGACGAAAACTCGCAGAAAACTCGCTGCGCTCGTTTTCTTGCTCGTTTTCTACTGCATCATAGCCAACAGCCTCAACCGTCTTCTCGGACCCTCTCCCGTCACTCTAATCTTATTCTCATTCTGCATTCCCTGGACCACCTGGGCAAACTCCTCGTTCGTCACCGCTCTAGTAATATCCAACACCTTTCGCTGTACCTCGTTATAAGGCGCTTCTCCGGTAGGATAACTCTCAAGAGCTCGCTCAATCTCCTGCGAAACCATCGCCTGAGCGGTTCTCTGAGCCAGAGAAGTTCCCGTCTGAATGAGATCCATATCGATTCGTCCAGAGACAGGATCAGTGGCGTAATCCTTGATAGCTGCTCGAATCAGACGCACGGCTTCATCCACGTCAGACACCTCTACCGTTGGAGAAAGCCGCATCTTTGCGTGAGCCTCGGAAAGTCGAATCATGGACTCCAGCTGACGAGTAGTAGCCGTGATTCGCTTCTCAGAAGATCGAGGATCGTCTCCCTGCTTTCGCATGTCCACGTAGGCAGCCACAAGTCTCTCCTTGGCGTCAGGAGTGATTTGAGGGAACACGTTGGCTCGTGCGTAGGACAGGTACAGAGTCAGGAACTCGACGGGGAGAATTTCACCGGTAGCAGCAGTCGCAGTGTTGTCGTCCAGGTACATGTTGGCAATATGAGTGGCCAGATGTCTGTCAACACGCTCGTCGACTCTGTCAAGCATAAGATAAACAAGATCAAAACGAGACAAAAGAGTAGGAGGAAGATCAATGTTTTTGGTGACTGGAAGATCGGGATTGTACCGCGAGTCAATGGGGTTTGCAGAGGCGATGATGGAGGTTCGAGCGTTCAAAGTGGTAATGATACCGGCCTTGGCAATCGAAACCGTCTGCTGTTCCATAACTTCATGAAGAACAGACCGAGTAGCATCGCTCATCTTGTCAAACTCGTCGATGCAACAGACTCCTCCGTCAGACAGAACCAGAGCTCCAGATTCCAGCACGGGTTGACGAGTATCTGGGTCACGTGCAACGTAGGCAGTCAGACCAACTGCTGACGAACCCTTTCCGGAAGTGTACACTCCTCGGGGCGCGATTTTGTGCACGTACTGCAACAGCTGCGACTTGGAGGTCGAGGGGTCTCCACACAGAAGCACGTTGATATCGCCTCGGTACTTGGGGCCTCCTCCCTTGGTAAACGTCTTGTTTGTGCCTCCAAACAGCTGCAGAAGAATGCCCTTTTTGACATCGTCGTGCTCGTAAATGGAAGGAGCTAGCGACCGGGACATGAGTTCGTAGAGATCGGGACGTTCGGAAACCTCCTTGATTCGGTCCATTTCGTCAACGGTGATCTTTCTCGTTTCCTCGACATCGTTCTTCTCAGCCGAATCCTCCTTGTCAGCACCGGAAATGTCGGTATCGACCTGGACTCGCGTTTTATCCGTCTTCTGAACATGAACAACGTCAATGTACGTCTTGAACAGCGACCGGATGGTTCTGTTTCGGGGATTCACTCGTGTAGGCACAGATCTGTAGATTCCCGTGACCTGAACTCGATCACCGGCTTTGCAGGCGTCAACAAGCTCGTCGTAGACACACAGAGACACTGTATGAGGCGTTTGTCCGTCGGGAACCACGTCAGGCGTCTCCTGGAGTCGAACAACCTGTTTGTCGCCGAAAATCGACCGGTTGTGCAGAATCTGCATCGAGTACATGCTCTGACAGACCGTTCTGGGACACATGGTCGGTTCGGCGATGATTCCTCGCTCGATTTGAACGGGTTCAGTATGGTTGCAAACTGAACACTTGAAAACAGCCTCCTTCATGTCAGGAATGACCTGGGTGCTTCTGAGAGACAAACCCTTGACACAGACGAGATTGTCGATATCTGAGGGGTTCAGTTCTCGCATACCTCGATCGGTACCAAGACCATAAGGACGAACCTTGTAGAGAGTCTGTTCGACTTCCTGGATGACCGACTCCTCAGGATGATCACTTCCTTCAACCAGAAGAGCCACCATGACGTCCTTGATCGTCTGATCCATCAGAGGAATGATTTCCTGAGGGTACAAAACGAGCTTTCTGTAGAGAGAAGCTGTAGGCGGGTAAGCCAGGAGATTCTGCATATCCAGGTTCAGATTCGTCATTCCCAGCTCGTGCATCTGTTGCAGCATGATGACGTAATACAGACGATCTGGGTCGGTGTTTGTATGTTGACCAGACGCTCCAATATCTTCCAGCTGAGTTCCGTCGAGCTGCACTCGGTAGCTCGGCTTGAAGTGCATCAGAAACCGGCGGAATTTCGCCATCACCTCGGGAATCGCGATATCTGTGCCCCAAAGCACCGCTCGAGGCTCGTTTCCGTCTGTGGAAATACCTTCGCTAGGCATCAATCCTGCCGAAGAAAGGCCATTGTCGCTCTGGAGACCGAGACCTGTAGAACTGAGACCTCCCTCGGAATCCAGACGCATGGGAGACGACTCAAACGGGTTGCCAAAGGTCGTTTGACGTCGTGGAGTGTTGATATCTGAAGAAAAAATATCTCCTCGAGGCTGTCGTCCTCCAGCAGTGGCTCGCGTAGGTGTGGAATCAAGGTCAGACAGAAGAGCAGCTCCTCGGGAAGAAGGAGCACCTCCCTGACGAGCGCCAGTGGAGGAGGAAAGAAGACCTCGTCGAGTTCCCGAAGAGGAAGGCATAGCTGCCGGAGAAGAAGCCATGAAAAGAGGGGAAGAAGAGGCGTCTCCAGTAGGACGTTGGGGAGATGATCCCAGACCAATGGGGGAAGATGGGGTGGACATGGCGAAAGGGGGTGACGTAGACGGTGTTGTGGGTTACACGGGGAGTGTGGTGGGTGACTGGGGTAATGTCGTTGGTCACTTCAGGTGTAGGTGGAAAGATCAGGAGTTTGAATCACTGTCAATCTTGAGGTGATGTAATTACCGTCTTCTGCTGATCACGTGATTACCGTCTTCTGTGTGTATCCTGATTGCTCTCTTCAATCAGGTTTGCTTGGTGTCTTGGTGATGATGATGTCAAGGATGAGGCAAGGTAAACACTCCTGTTCGCTGATGATTTTCTCCCAAATCAGCGACGCGTTAAGGTTTCAATTAAACGTCCCGATTGGGAACAGGAGACGTGTCGGTAGGGTAATAAGGGGTAACCAGGGAGAGGGGGGTAATACGTGTTTGAAGTGGCTGAATAAATACTTGCAACAGTTCATCTCGCGTGTGTTGAGCTCTTAATTGAGGCATACGTTTTGGGTGGTACAATTTGCCACATATTTTAGGTGGGAGACGTTTACGGTGTAACATGCTGACACTGTATAGTGGGGGGAAGTGAGGGTGGATTTTAAATAGTGGGTTTGGGAAATATCGTGAATTGGAGAGATGTTTTGTACTGAAAAGTGGGTACGGTGAGTACGGTGGTGGTCTTAGATTGGAGATTGGATGAGAAATGGGGGAGTTATGGAAGATGTGGTAAGACACTCTATAGACGGTTCTGGGAGATTATTTGACGAAATGGAAGTTTATTTGAAAACGATATTTTGCACTCTACAAACAGTCTTTGTGGATTATTTGACGGAATTAAAGTTTATTTTTCCTGGAATATGACAGATTTGAGACTCAACTTATCAGATGTTTGAGTGGGTAAATGGGAAATTTGAAGACACTTTTGTATTGAAATATGGGTATGGAGAGCACGGTGGTGGGCTTCAAACGTGTTTTCAATCAATATTGGGTCAGCTAGAGAGTATGTTATGAGATACTCTATAAACTGCACTTGAGAGGTGAATATCTTTTGATTGAGGGGATCAGAAGTGATGATGGTGGCTCAGTAATGATACTTTGGTGTATCCAATATGTTTGGTTTATTTTCTTTGTTTTATTGCTACTGTGTCATGAATTACACGGCTTGGAAAGAGGTGTTCACTGATGTAGTCTAATGAGAGGCTGTGGGACGACTAACAGTAGAAATATACCTGAGAAGTTCACCAGTCGAATATGTACAAGACCAGGACTCTTTTAAATTTACTCTCATGTCTATATAAGCATTTCTGACGGAGTTGTGATCCACATGCCATGTAACTGAGGGAGGAGAGTAAGAAAGTAAGAAGGCTCTAATTTTGAGGAAAAAACAAGCCGAAAAAGAAGCAATATAAAAAATAGAATAAATACATTGACTACTGAGTGAATCTCAAGCTTTGTGGACTTTGTTGATTTCCATGTGAACAGTTTGACGGTATCAATTAGACTCTAGTTGAACCGGTACTATCAAGAGCCATTGACTGCTAATGAAGAGTCCTACAGCTTTATAAAATAGTGATGCAAGTATTAGATATGCGATTCATTCATCAGTGGCAGTATTATATCAAGCAGAGTAAATAAATTGTCACTTTATTACCCTTGAAGATTGTTTTTTTCTTGTTTCAAGTGTTACCACCCCATTAGAACATAGGATGATATCCAAGTCTCTAAAGTTCATATGGGACCACAAATGATATCTAGACCTGTTGAATCATTCAACTAGACATCATTCATAAGATCTCGTGAACTTCTCTGACCCCTACCACTTCTCAGAGTCTCCCATCCATTGACTTAGATGGTACACAGAGAAGGGTGGAATGTGGCTCATTACCGGATGGAAAAACACAATTGAACCAACTAAAAACTTCCTTAGCTCTAAGAGAAGACTTCTAAAGCATCCTCCAGTGTCCTGATAGCTCAGGTATCTCTCTATCGTTCACATACTCTTGAGTAAGGAGCTTCACAGATCACCCATTATTGCGTCAACCAAAGGAGATGCATGACAACCAATGACACCACGTGATAACAGGCGGCATCTCAATCCACAAAATCACCTCACTTTTTAATTACCACCTCTCAAACCACACCAAGACTTGAGATGTCATCATTTGCCTAAGAATGTCCCTGAAACGTCCTGGAACACCCAAAAGTGCCCCAAAAGCCTCGCCTACCCACTCTCCTCTTTCTTCACATTCCCATCATCAGAAAAATTCACTTTTTCTTTGAAAAAACTCGATGTTCTGTGATTCTCATCTTTTTCCTCCTCCTCTTCTTCAATTTCACGGTACATCCCCCCCAACTCCTCCCAAAGATCCTCCCTCTTATCTCTCACAAGTCCACTCGTACTGGGAACCACAAACACCTTCGTTCCTCTTCCTAACGTCACAGGCATCAATCCAAACTGAGGCAGATCACTCTTCTTCACTCCCTGGTGCTTGAACACTCCCCTAAACACCATCTCCCAGATCCCTCGACCAACTATACATATAATTGCCGGTTTGTGTCTCTGGATCTGCTCAACTAACGTCTCAGCACCTCTGGACATTTCTTCACGAGACAAATCTTCACATCCTCTTGTAGGCCGATTAACGAGATCAGTAAACCCGATTCGGTGACTGTCCATCAACGAAGAGTCGTCGTAGCACGTGAGATTACCGTTTTTGACAATATGCTTGTTGACATTCTTCCAAAATGAGTTGGAATGATGCGCATAGTAATGACCCTTTTCAGAAGACATGATTCCAGGATTGAAACCGACGAAAACGAGAGACAAGCCGACCTTTAACAGTATAGGCAGAGGTTTCAACGGTGGATCATGTGACTCACTGTGTTCCTCATCACGTGACTTTTTATCCACCTTTTCCTTCTTACCTCTCCTCGGAGGACTACCTAACGTCTTGCTGGCAGGTTTCAGCTCCCTGGCGTCGTCTCCCTGGTATCGGAATCTGCTCAAGTCCATAAGTAAGGTAACAAAAAGTTCTTTAAGCGTTTCGATTCCTGTTTGTGGTATTTGAGATGTTTGAGAGGTATGTCAGTTGTAGCAATGGGTATCTTGTAGTGAAGCAATTGATGAAGCAGTTGTGGCAATGACTGTAATGGGTTTTTATGTCACGTGATCAGGACAAATCACGTGACTGATTGTCTCTAATAGCCAAGTTGTCTACTGTAGTGAAGATGGTAAGTTGCTATAAGAGTGCAAGAGTGTCAGGTGGAGTGCATGGAGGTGCAGAAGTGAACGATAGCAAGGAAGAGTGGGGATTTTTGGGGATTTTTAGGAAAATCGAGACAATTGGGGGAATTGGGGGAATTTGGTGAATAGGTGGTGAGATTGCGTGCGGGAAATTGCGTCAGTAGTATGTGTATTTGAGTCTCGTTATGTGCTTTTTCGTGAAGTTAAGATGCCTCAAATCTGTTCGTTGATGATAACTAAAAGCTAAGTAAAGTTGAGGGAGGGGGAATACCTTGGAATGTGTTTTTGAGGAGATTTGGTGTCAGGAAAGTAACATGTGAATAGCTGGCTGTAGTATTCGATCGATTCTAAATATAACGAAGCTATGATTGAGTCGGTCTGGAGATTTTAACGTGCTGTTTGAACCCCTCGGTGGCTTCTGGTGTTAAGTATTGCTCAAGTAAAGAGCAGATAATAGGCGTGGCTTTCGGAACTTCCAGAAGAGGGACATTGATAGGCGAAAAACTAAATAAAGCATACTCAAGGTGTTCTTGAACTCTTTAGCAGCTATTCAAAGGTCTTCTGGATTTGATTGTACAAGTACAAGTACCTCTGATGTTCTATTTCTGTTTCTTGCATCAGGACAGGCTACAGCAGGAAGTAACTCGTCACAGTGGCTTCAATATAGGTAGAATATAAACGAAGGATGTATCGTCGCAAACAGTCATACTCTAAGTTGAGCAACAAAGATTACATTTGTAGAAAATTCATGGCCTTCAACACATTGAGGGTGTTCTATTTGGTCAAGTATACCTAGGCCGTTCAGTCTATCATGTGGAGACTTGGGAGACACTTTAGACGTTCACCGAGAGTCATAGTAGCTATCCGATCCTTTAATTCCTAGGGTTAAATGACTTCAGAATATCAACATCTTTTCTCTATGTTCAATTGACTGGATAAATCAAGAGCCTCAGGATCTGAAGTCCTCGTTATTATAGTAACACGTACAACTGAACAGGACCCTAGAATATATTAGTCAAACCAGCTATCAGACACCACCGTGTAACTTTCTAAATCGTTCTTAGGAGACACTGACACATTGTCATAGATCAACCCCGTAAAGCCAGACACCACAAGACCTTCAGAACCATTCAAACGAACTTACCATTACTAACTGAAGCAACTGAGCCATTCAAATGAATGAAACCAGCTGTTCAGCAAGTCAATCCCTTTCCTCTTTGAATCCATTTTTTCTTCCAATATGATGTGTCCTCAATCAGTCAGCTTGAAGTCCTCTAAAGTGTCACACACGTCACCCTTGACACTGATCACTTGTGGATTCTTCTCTTCACATCACCCAACACTAATCTTCATCCCACCTTTCAACGCCCACCTTAAAACTACTCTACAGACACAACACTACGATCGTCGGAACGCTACGCATTCCGATACTACACTCCACGGAACGATTCGCATTCCGTATACTACAATTCGCGGAACGCTTCGCATTCCTTGTCCTGGACGGAACGCTGCGCGTCCCGTGCTGTCATTCGTGAATCTCGTTGAATCATATCTAAAATGCTTAAACAGCAACACCCTCCTCCTCCTCAAAGGCGAGCCAGTCCTCGTCGTTGGCCTGGGGAGCGGCAGACTTGCCGCCGGTCTGGCCCTCAACGTCGACGGGAGCCTCGGCGTAGGCCGTGAGCTCAGCGGCGTCGGCACCCTCAACTACGGGGGGCTTGGGGGCGGTGGGAGCAGTCCAGGGCTTGACCTGACCCTCGGCGTCCTTGGCAGAGAGCTTGGGAGCCTTGAATGCACGGACCTCCTTGGTGTAAGCCTCGGAAATCAGGTTTCGTCGGGCAATGGATGTGGAAAAAGCACGTCGCTGGGTTAGCAGGAAGCAAAAACTATGAGCGGAGCGAGTAGTTTGAGCGGACAACATCCCATCTCAAAGCGAAGCATGAGATGAAGTCATTGGTAGACAAACGACACATCTCAAAGCGAAGCGTGAGATGAGCACACTTTTGAACGTCCCATCTCAAAGGCGAAGCGGTGAGATGGTGTCACATTGAACAACATGTCTGAAGGCGTACCCAAGACATGAGTCAATGATCTCAGAGGCTATCGTAGGTGACTCTCAGAGGATGACCTGAGACATTGACAATGAGACATGGACACTCGACGACAAGATAGACATAGCCACCATATCGAGTATCTACAGTCGTCGTTTACACCACTGAGTGATGTTCCCAGATGACATTGAGGTGATGCTGTTGATGTTGCTGGGTCATATCGTCAACATGTGCATGTGACTTGCCAGTGGTTCCTGAATTGTAACTGAAGCAATTGACGTTGACACAATTATGAGTGGATAGTCAACGATTGAACGGTAGAATGACTCTGTGTAATCCACCCTGATCAACATGACAATCTGCTGTGTGTATGGATTACTCGGAGAAGACGGACAGATTGACTCATTGATTGATTGTATCCATTGTTGATTGATGCTGAAAAGTGGTGAAGAGGAAGAAGAGAAATGCAGACCAGGAGGTACCTTTATACCCCATGGTTCCCCACTTTACACCTCACCTTATCCACCTCCCACATCACATCCCCAATGTCGTGTACACGTCACCAAAGCACACTCCACAACACACCCCTCCAAAACACAATCCACATCCTCTCAATCAACGAATAAATCTCTCAGACCACTCTGTCCATCCACAATCACCACTACCATCAATTCCCACCTCAATTGACCCTCTCCTTTGTGTCTCAATTGCATCATTCTCCAACCACCTCCTCACCCCATATCATCTGTGTCTCAAAGTCAACACCCCTCATCGGACAATATAAATACCGCCGTTTCCACCTCGCCGTATCCCTCCTTCTCTCCAGATACTCACGCTAGCAACTCGAAGGGCAAACATCGTGTCTGGTTGTGCGGTAGAATCGATGGAACAAGAAACGCAAACCGTGTGGTGGTTTTTCCTACACCCAAATTTGGGCCAATGGGAGGGTAGGAGACGGTAGGGTAAGTGGGAGTGAACGGTGGGTTAGGGTAGGTGTGGGTTGGGAGTGAAAGGAGGGTTAGGGTAGGTGGGTTGGGAGGACAAGGAGTGTCTCGAGGGTTAGGGTGTGACGGATGGGGAAGGTCGGGTTAGGGTTTTCCCAATGAGGTAATTAGGGTTAGGGCTATATAAAATGTGAATATTGCGATTTTCTGAAATGCCCTAAAACGAGTTCAGACGCCCTTCTTTCTTCGCCTGGAGTTTTGTTTCGTTTTTCACCAACAAAATCTCCACTATTTCCGCTTAGTCAGCTGGAATAGCTTAAATTGATTAAGGTTTTCAGGACCTCATCAGAAATGACGGGGTGAAAAGTGGCGAAAATGGGGAAATTCAGTATGATAATTATATGTCATGCTTCTGACGTATCAACAACCTTCCATTTTCAATCCCTAACCTCCAGGACCAA
Source organism: Yarrowia keelungensis (assembly GCA_001600195.1). Classification (NCBI taxonomy): domain Eukaryota; kingdom Fungi; phylum Ascomycota; class Dipodascomycetes; order Dipodascales; genus Yarrowia; species Yarrowia keelungensis. The sequence goes on along the minus strand of BCJD01000002.1, from coordinate 317,602 downwards.
AACTGACCATTCTGTGTTCATTTAAAGTTTCTGCAAGGTTTGATGCACAAATAATACATCGACATTTGGTGATATCTCTTCATCACACCACACCATGCCTAAGATGAGTATCCCTTGAGAAGGAGACGAAATGTCTTGCTATTTCACTTTTCTCCCTAACCCTACTAACCCCAACCCTATTGCGATTACTGCGACACGCGAATCACGCCTGACACGCTGGCGGTCAGAAAGGCCCACTGTACTGGACGGTCTCACATTGCCCATGTGGTTGATTACTATGAGAGAGCGGCTCAGGAGGTAGGGTTGTTCCCACGTGACATGCCGTCTACCCTTTCCCAGACCCAGTTTCGTCGATACAATGAGAAATTGGGCGATACCCCTAGCCCCAACCGAGATGTGTTGCCGTTGAAAAAAGGCGGTGCAAAACCTGCAGTTCCGGGGTTCGATCCCCAGTTGAACCAGTCGGCGCAGCTGAATGCAATTCTGTACAATGGAGCTCCGGGTTTTGTGGTACAGGTTCCGGTAGGGGGAGTGGGAGTGGGGAAGAAGGGGAAGAAGGTGTTGCCGCCTCCAACGAGCGCGTAGCCAGCCAACGAGTGCGTAGCACGAGTTGGTTAATCCCAACGAACACGAAGTGTGAGTTTTGACATATAACGAGCACGTGTGCGAGTTTTTTGCTTTATTTTTCTGTTCTGTTGTGCTGTTGTGCTGTGCTGTTGTGCTGCTTTGTTGTGCTGTTCTGTCGTGCTGTTCTGATATCACGATATTATGGTGTTCTGATGTGATGTTCTGGTTTACGTTCTGTTGAGATGTTCTTAGTCCTCCTGTTGGGATGTTCTGATGATGTGTCCTTGGACGTTGGGACATTGAACATGGGCAGTCTTGAGGTGGTATGATTAAGGTCGTCTGGAGTCTGAAGTGTTGGGTCTTCATTAAGGTGACTGATGCTTTGATGAAGTCAAGAGATGAAGGTGACATCATAATCCAGTCTCTTGGTGAATGATCTCAATCACTTCATTCAGAGGTTGAGACTCAGTCTCATCTTCATTGGTGTTCAGTCATGCCATGTTCAAAAGCTGTCAACGAAGACTTATTCAAGATGTTCATCAGTCCAAAGATCAGATTTGAGATGAGTCTTGGGACCTGTTCAGTGCTCAGAGTTGTGGAGGAGGAGTAATGTTGAGATCTGTCTGTTGTTCAAATGACACATCTTGAGGTCTGTCGATGAAGAGCCTCAGTGAATTCAAAGACGTCATGACTGCTCAACACACCTACTATTTATTAATGCATTGTATGATAATTTATATGAAAGTCGTAGAAGAGTTGTAATTGCAGCAGACTGCTTGTAATAGCTCAGACAAGTAAGCTGTCTCCGTTTAGTGGCTGACTACGCATATGGAAACTGGAATGTTCATAACTTGATGAGTTTTCGTCGGATGTTGAATCTGAGTAAAGCATCCGATTCTGCGACTCTCAAATGACCAGTCTGAAGCTTTGTTCTTATGATTCAGCGTCTTTCTGGTTAAGAATGATCGTATGGATATGTCTTCATGATAGATTCGTTTTGGATCATAGAATGACCAAAGTGAACTATATCCAATATTTTAAAAGCTATTCATTATCGTGGCTACTCTTGAAATGCAATGAAAAAGTCCTTTTACAGTCTGTTTGTTTACATCTTCTCAAAATTCACCAATAATAGCATGTGAAGAAGTTCCACGTTGCAACACTCCAACATCAGGAATATAACAGGTGGAGCAGATCGAAGAGTGTATGGCTGTTTTGTGTGTCATTGAGGATTGACGAAAAAATAGTTCACTACGAATCCCTTCTTATTCATTGTTCTATGATCGATGAAGTCTTCAACACGACAGGAGAGATGAGAGCTCTCAATTAACGGTCTTCTCTGTCAGTAAAGCCCTCAATTTTTATATCATAGTTACTTCACGTTGTCAAAAGAGATTCTAATACTTTTCGTTCTTTCCCAAAGCTCTAGATAACATACAACACCTCTCTAAAGATCCAACAGCGCACTGATTACTTCAGATCACTGAGAGTCAATCAAGTCACTTTGAGACTTAAGAACTAAATAACGACATTTATCAGGATCCATATCAATCATATATCACCCCTCCTTCCTTTGAAATACTCATTAGACGTCAAAATCCTCTTCATAAATTCTTACTAATATTACCAGCATTATACACTACTTGAACAGCCATCAAGATAGAGCCACACAATAAAACACAATCCTTCCATTCAAGCCACCATCTAAACACTCCCTAACACCTCAGAACACGTCAACACTTACCATGCTGACTAATCACCTACTTCAGGCACCATCCCATTCCCTACTAGGCAAGTAGTATTTAGAGCAAGACAATTATTCCCAAAACGCTCTGACCGGCTAATTGCTGTCATTTCAACCCCACGTGAGTTCCCCAGGTTGAAATTTCGGTTTCCCGATTTTACTCGAGTTTCCGTGATTATCCTGAATATTCGAAACAATTTGCAGTAAATCCAGAAAAATCCCAACCACCCCCAAATCACCCCCTACCACCTCCACCACCATTCTACACCTCCCCAACCCTCTCCCCTTACCTCCGATCTCTACGATTTCCACTTCTTGCGAATGACGTCACTCTACGTCTTGCACATGTCCAACGGCTGAAGACGTCACTCAGAGATGGAGCTGACCAAAGTGACGGAGGAATAGCGTTCAATATCTGCCAATTGACAAGAGTGTAACTGTGAGACTGGTGGTAGGTAGGTTGAGAAGAAAACACTAGAAGCTCTGTATCTCGCTCAATAATGCTCCGATTTGAATTCTGAAAACAGATTCGGAATTCTCGTGTCCGATTCTCCCACCGTGTACTCTTCTCATCTCTATATCTCTTACATTCACAAAGATATTCCAAATTTCCAGTCCCAAACCTAGCTCTCATACCACCCCAAATCCACCCCTACAAGGACAGATTGCGAGCTCAGACGCCCCCTAAAATACAGCGGCAGTTCACGTGACCTGCTGGTATCTGCACTAGTGTTTGTATCTCTGCACTTGGGCGGTTACTCGGGCAACGCCAGGGGACGTTGGAGACGCATCCAAACCTTAACATTTCTTTGTAAGCGTTGGATGAGAAGGGTGTAGAAGAATGTGTTGAGGAGAGGATTAAGTGGTGTTTGAGAGGTCTAATTACAAGGGGGAAGTTACAGGGGTGGTGAGTAGGCTGTGGGAATACGATTCCAACTTTCGGATTTCATTTTCAACCACTTTTGGGCAGTATTTCTGGGTTTTTCCCTCTCCCCTCCATACAGCGTTGTTTACAGCCTCATGTGCCAAATTTGACTTTTCCAAAATTTTCCTTTGCACCAAAACACAAAAAGCTTGGGAGTGCAAGGTTCCCTTTTGCAACTTGTCTTCTCCCTCTTCTTCTCCTATTTGTTGGCATCACTCAATTTTTTTTTGAAGTGCTGTAAAGAAAACCCGCCCTTTTTTTCTCACCACAAACAACAGAACACATCATGTCCCAGGAAGTTGCTGCTTTCAAGCTTGTGCTTGTCGGAGACGGTGGAACCGGAAAGGTGAGTAGATCGAGCAAGGATGGTACAAGGTGACCACATGAGGATTGTGGTGGCTACCTAGAGTGTGGTGATTACATGACCAGTGTGGTGACCAAAGTGACACGTCATCAGAAGATGCGATGATGCTAATGATGGCAATCAAGTTCTTCTTTCCCCCCTCCCTTCTAACACAGACCACCTTTGTCAAGCGACACGAGACCGGAGAGTTCGTGAACCGATACAACGCCACCCTCGGAGTGGAGGTGCACCCCCTGAACTTTGCCACCGACTGCGGAAACATCCGATTCGACGTGTGGGACACCGCCGGCCAGGAGAAGTTTGGCGGTCTGCGAGACGGCTACTACATCAACGGCCAGTGCGGAATCATCATGTTCGACGTCACCTCGCGAATCACATACAAGAACGTGCCCAACTGGCACCGAGATCTCGTGCGAGTGTGCGAGAACATCCCCATTGTGCTGTGCGGCAACAAGGTGGACGTCAAGGAGCGAAAGGTCAAGGCCAAGACCATCACCTTCCACCGAAAGAAGAACCTGCAGTACTACGACATTTCCGCCAAGTCCAACTACAACTTTGAGAAGCCCTTCCTGTGGCTTGCCCGAAAGCTGGCCGGCAACCCCTCTCTGGAGTTTGTCGCCACCCCTGCCCTGCGACCCGCCGAGACCGCCATCGACCCCGAGGTCATGCAGGCCATGCAGAAGGATCTCGAGGAGGCCAACGCCATGCCTCTTCCCGATGAGGATGATGCTGACTTTTAAGTAAAATAGATACCTGCATCGAGCAGGAATCGTGAGCGTAGCGAGCGATTCCGAAGAGTGAGCTAGTGAAGCTAGGTGGATCGAGCTGCTCGTGACGTAGTAGTGAATGAATTGTATATCAGACGAACTGTGAGCGAAGCGAACAGTGAGTGTGTAGGCAACCTGAGCGTACGAACCTCAGCGAAGCGAGGGTTTGTACGGTGTAGTAGAAGTAAAACCTGTAGTTGTGGGTCGTGTAGTTGAATGGATCTATCAAGTGGGTCATGTAGCACCTGTCTATTCACTTCTATTAAGGTGTTCCAAATGTGCTTGCTACTTGTACAACGATTACGTAATTTCTCGCTCTGTATACATCCTTCTGACTAATCAACACCACCACGTGAATCAGCGTGTCTCATTGTACCACCACCCACTTGATTGATGTCCCTGGGTCACTTTTAGCGCTGTTTTGAGTGCTCTGTTGTGGTGTATCTGGTGATAATTATGTCAAGGCGTAAAGTTAGGGGAAAATGGGGTGAGTGGATTTGGGGGTGTTTGAGAGGAGGTGGGGGGAAGGTGGTATAGAGGACTTGGGTTGTATTGGTGTGGGGATGATTGGAGTGAAAAGATCTTGTCTGCAGCTGTTTTGTAGCAGGAGTTGAAGGGTGTTGTTGAGCGTATGGTGAGGAGGTTGGGAATATCGATTTCCTGAGCGATCGAGATAAAATGGCGGCTAAGTGATATAGAAGACTGGGGTTTGTTTTGCTTACTTAATATATTACCGAAGAGATTTATCTTATATCTCCATTTCTGACCAAGTTGAAGCGTTCTGTTGAGACTGCTACGACAAGTTCTGGAATGTTATGTAAAGTTAGTATGAGAAATAGGGGCCGATTTTGAGGCCTTTTGAGAGCTGCTGTGGCTTGGATAGTATAGAAGACTAGGGGTGAAATCTGACGCTGACTCCATATCCATTGAGATCTCGCCTCCATCTTGTCTGTACCACAAACTGGAGACGTTCTATCCTCTCTCATATAACGTTACATTTACGATCAGGATACGCAGTCTGGAATGTCAGGTCAGGAGACGAGGGAAGGTCAAGACTGTGTTTCAGAGGTATCAGTGTGTCACGTGACTCTCCGTTTATCACGTGATCTACTTTCCACATACCCGCCTCTCTCCTATCTACAAGCAACCACCCATTCCCCTCCTGCTATCATCGTATTGCTACATGTTTGCTGCAGAAACACGTGTTGCCATGTGGGAACGTTGTGATGAGTAATCAGATTGAGAGGAATGTGGTTGGATGAGGGGATAGGTTATGAGTGAATGAGGGGTTGTGAGTTGTGTGGTCACGTGACAATATGGATTGGTGACGAGATTGGCAATCAATTCTTTTCTCTGATGACTTGTTTTATGGTGTCTTGGTGGGTGGCAAGGCTTCAAGGCGAAGTGGACAGTGATGCCACATATCTCAACAGGGGGGATTTATATAAATAGGAAAAAATAGCTGTTATTTGCGGTAGACTTCAGTGTCTATTTTTTATTTTTTTCAGATTTTTTCTGATGCTATTGGTGTCACAGTATACACTCCAATATTCTCACACTCAGGGGCTCAATATGATTATGTAAGCTTCAACAGCTTGGTTCAACGACATGTGAGGAGCCCCGCAATTTTATCATCTGTGTCTGGTATGTAGCCATGTATGGTATCAAAATGACCGCCTGAACAAGCTGAACAATATTGTGTAGTTAGAAACTCTCCATCTCAACTTATAGACGAGATAATAGCCAAATAGTCCAGGAGTAACCTCTTTGACTTTTTGTGAGCTCTGATCGTCTCCTCTAGTTCTCCTGATATATCTGAATATAGTTTATCACGTGGTCTACTTTGTGGAAGTATTTCCTCACTATATGGCACTTTAGGAGAAGATTGCAAGATAAGTTGACAATAACAGTGAATTCAAGCCTGAAAAACACAAGCCAGACGTGTCATGTTGCCTTGTATCTTTTGCATCTTTCTCGATGGTCTTCACAGCTCTGAAGCTCCATAAAACACACTCCAAATTACTCAGAGTTGGTGTGATTATGTAATCTTAATAATCGAGTTCACCATCAAAGAGACCTCACAATTTTACGAGAAATCCTCAGAATGTAGCCCTTTCTGGTATCAAAGTGACCGCCTAGGTGAGCTGGCTACGCTGGTCTAGTCAGAACTACGCCATCTTTGCCATCAATCGAGTAAAAGGCCAAGTCATCCACTCGTCACTTTTTATACTTCTAATTAGATCTAACGGGTTAAAACTAGCTCTTTCAACACCCCCAAATATACATCATCACGTGACCCCCTCAATGAAGGTATCCCCAGACCATACCACCTTCCAGCAGCCTCTGACACCCCCAAAGCTGGCCAAGAGCTATAGAAACACATATAAGTAGTTATATCACGTGATTCAGGTAGTCACATGACTCCCCACCGTCTCATTACAGCTGACTAATCTCGAATAAGTTCATCTTGTCTATGACCTCTCCATTTAGTATGTCCAAGTGGACTCAGTTTTGGTGACCAAGTTCGGTAGGGTAAGTTGAAGAAACCGGGTCGAACGAGTGCCCGATCACGTGCCAACTTCAAAATCCCACTTATCTTGTCTCTATATTCCCCCACACCAAGTTGTCTCGCCTTCCTCGTTTGGCGCTTACTAATCCCGATAAAAGTCTAAATAAATTTGTGCATGCAAGGTGATATATTTTTCAAGGTTGATTTGCACCTCTGACACCACCCCCCAAATGTCTCTGGAAGAACGACTACGAACCCATACCAGTGCGTTTGACGGTCTGCTGTCGCTGATTCCGTCCAAGTACTACGAGGACGCCGGCGATGGCGACGACCAGTGGCGCAAAAAAAAACAGAGCAAGGAGGAGAAGCGAAAGGCCAAGCGGGCCAAGCTGGATCCCTCGAATCAGACGGCCTCCAACGCCAAGGACATTCAGGACGCAAAGAACAGCAAGGAGAAGGCCGTGATTCCGACCAAGGAGAGCATCAAGGAGAAGATGGAGATGTTCAACACGGTTGAGGTTGAGGAGGAGGAGGAGGGTAAAGGAAAGAAGGGTAGTAAGAAGGCAGATAAGAAGGACAACAAGAAGGACAACAAGGAGAACAAAAAGGGAAACAAGGATGTTTCCAAGGCCACAGAGAATGGATCCAAAAATGATACCAAAACTCCTGTTTCCAAAACTCCTACTTCCAAAACTCCTACTGCCAAAACTTCCAAACCCAAGGACTCTAAACCTAATGCTAAGGTGAATGGAACTTCAACCACTACTGAAGACTCTGACGCTGAAATCGAAGCTGCTCCTTTTTCCGATCTTGTTGATGAAGAAGTCGTCAAGTCTTCCGAAAAAGAACTCTCTGCTGAGGAAGAGGCCGCCAAAAAAGCCGAGGAGGAAGCCAAGGAGGCACGTCTCGCAGCTCTGCGTGAAAAACTCAACAGCAAGATCCAGAACATGCGAGCTGACCGAAAGGCGCCCGGTACGGACCCCAAGAAGGCTCCCCAGAGCCGAGCCGAGATTCTGGCTGCCCGTCAGAAGGCCAAGGAGGCCCGCAAGGAGAAAAAGAAGCTCGAGAGAGAGGAGAGAAAGAACAAGGGAGATGAGGCTGAAGCTGAGGTTGAGGAGGACGAGAGTGCTTCTGAAACAGACGAACCCAACCTCCTGTATTCTCAGCTCCATTTCGAGACTGGAGAGTTTTCGTCTGATCTCAAGAACCTGACTTCCAAGAAGGAGGGCACTAAGCGAGACCTGCTTGGCCAGCTCAACCACGTCAAGGCCAAGCGAGCCAAGCTGCAGGAGATGGACCTCGACAAGAAAAAGTCGGTCGAAAACGCGACTCTATGGAATAGAGCCATGCAGCATGCCAAGGGCGAGAAGGTGCGAGACAACGAGAAGCTGCTGACCAAGGCGTTCAAGCGACAGCAGCAGCAGAAACGCAAGTCCGAGAGAGAGTGGAACGACCGACGGTACACCGTGGACAAGCACAAGCGAACCAAGGACAAGAAGCGAACGGAGAACCTGCAGGCCAGAAGAGATAGCAAGAAGATCAAGGGTAAGAAGGTCAAGCCGGTGAAGAAGCCGTCGAGTGGAAAGAGAGCGGGTTTTGAGGGACGGTTGACGAGCAAGTGAACGAAGGGCACGTAGTGCTCTGAGTGAACGATTGGAGACCTATCAACGAGGCACTTGTGCCGAGTGACAAAAACTACCAGTCAACGAACGAATCTGAGCTAAGCTCTGATGAGTGGACATTTTGCTACTGTTGGTTAACGACAACCAGTCTGTTTTGCTTGAAGACCTGTTTGTGTCTCAACAACTGTCAGTCTGCTTCAGATCTTGCTAACACTCGCTACTATCCCAGCACTTGCTACTGATAACCTCTTGTTCTAAGTACCCCAGTGTCAAGTCTACCTTATTCAGGTCTGAGGAGGATGTATAGATATATAAAATGAATGCATTAATAATGGATAACTGGGTGTATGAGGCTGAAGTAGTGGATATACCGATAAGAATTTCGATGTCTATTAGGTTATTAAGTTGTTGATGGGATTGCTGAAGATTCGAGCATATTGTGTTGTATGGTGCAATACATAATCCGACACATCAAGTTAAGGGCGAGTTGAGCGTCTCATAATTGGGAGTGCACAAATGATATCCATGGTGCATCAATTATTCCAATTTTTACGAATTACTCGAGGTATGATTCCTCACCAAAATACATAATATTGTTCAAATATGAGCATTAGGGGTATCAAACTGACCGCTGAAACGTGACGGTTTCAATGGTGCAGTCGTAACTTCTCTAGCGTTGGTATTGACCGAGTTGAGTGCTGCAATTGAAATAAGGTGAAACCGTCGAAAATGCCCAAAAATTGAAGCTGAACTACTTTAGAGGATGAACAAGGGTCTCCAATAAGCCTGGTATTTTTTTAGTTTTGATTTCTCTCTTTTCAGCAAGTCTTTATGATTCCAATTTAACTACCACCTTAATTTTCCCATTCAGAAATCCCATCTTAACTTCTTACTCATCACTCTAAACACTACAACGATTCCACCAAGATACCCAAAGATACCCTAACGACACCAGTGACACAAACAGGGCTTCTGCAAAGTACACAGAACACCTTCTTGACTTGTCTTCTCTTTCTTCAGTGACAAAAACCGTCCTTGCGAGTGATGTTACACAAACACACTTGATGCACAAAGACACTTGATACTTCATTACTGACACAGAAAAACGATGAGTGGTTGAGTTTGAAACATTCAGTGCTGTACTTGTACCTCCAGTCACCCTGAGAAGGCGCTATCTTACCTTCTGTTTATCTCACTACCACTGAGTCACTTATTGAATGGGATAACCTGACATGGGGGACACTGATTCCATTTGGGGATTACAGAAAGTATAGGTACCGTAATATCACCTTGATATCTCTATCTCAATTCCAATTGAGAGCCGCTGAACTTGTTTCCATCACTTCACCTTAAATGGGGAAATCCAGTAAAAGCGGTATAACTTATCTTGTATCTGAACAACACAGCTTCCAAAGGCACCGTCGAAACCGTCTTCTCTTCCTCTTCATTTTGGTACCAATCTCGAGGTGAATGGAAAACACTGAGACATGGCATTTCTGCGAGTAAATACATGAAGTATCTTTGTGTAGCATGTGGTGGATATTGTCATGTCGTCGGAATCAGAAGATCAAGGCAAGTAGAATGTTGCAGAATTTGTGTTACGGTACCTCACAAACATCACCAGGGATTGTGATGAGTGCTCCTTCTCAATTAGCGAATGATTCATAGGATGAGAGATATAGAAACAATGACCTGTAAACTCCACCCAAGCCACCGCTCCAACTTATTCAACTTTCCAACTCTGTAGCAAAAGTCTGAAATTATCTGGGTTTATTGCTGTCTTCATTTTGGGGTTTCTGACCGCTTGAACAAGATCGATAAGCAGCACAGCATATTCCTCTGAGGAGCAACAAGTGCTTGGATCAACGTCACTGCTACCATTCTCTACAAACCTAGCGAAGATTTGTCTAGCGCAGTGGAGTCGAACTGTGTCGTTTCTGGCCTCATAGGCAAGTTTCCATGCCATGACAGCCTGCGGGCCATCAAAATCCGCCTCAAGAATCGTTTCCACAGCAATTTGCAGCAGTTCAGGCAGATCGTACAGCTGAGCAGCAACCAGCAGTCTAGCAGCATCCTCAAAGCCCAGATCCAGCTTTTGTCCATACAAGTATTTCACCATACACTCCATGGTTGACTCCAGAACGTCCAGTTGTACCTCGTTTTCAGACGCTTCTTTCATTCCAGAGTCTAGTAGACCCTGGAGAAAGGGCCACGAAGGAGCCACAACGGCTTTGTGGACCTTGATGACCGCTCCATCTTTGCTCTTCAGACGAAAGTCTCCTTCCGAAGCGTGTCTGATTCGAGAAAGACCGTTTTTCTGAACACCAGTCAGAGAGTTTTTGAGAGGAAGCTGGATGAGAAGATCTAATAGACTTTTAAGAGTATCTCGTGGTTCCCAGAAGGGGGTTGATGAAGGACTACTCCAATCTTTCTTCATGGTGACCAACAGAAAGGTAGGGGCGCATTTTTCGTTCACGATAAAAGTATGACAATTGACAACAAATACGTCGAAAGTACTGGCACGGCCCTCGAGTGAGAAGCAGGGCTGCTTGGAGATGTACCGAGTGCCTGTATCCGCATCGTAACAGCAGACGCTAATTTCTCCCAGTTCTCCTGACACAAAATACAGCTTCTCTATACCATTGCCATAGAAAGATTCACCATAGTAAATGGGACAAGAATAAGCACGTGAATCGACATAGTCCTGGAACTCCTCCTGGGTGAGCTGAGACTTGAGAGCGTTGGTCAAGTCTTGGAACATGTTTGTGTGTTGAACATCGACGTGTGGAGATGATGCAGTGACATGCAGCATTTGTGTAACTTGACTTTCCATCGATGATGGTCAATTTTAGGACCAAAATGATCACCAGGAGCTGACGAGTAAGCTGGTAGCACTGAAATTACTGTAGCTCTATGGCGTTGCGAGAAACGTCGATTTTCCATTTTGTGTAAATTAAGGTGAAGGCGGGAGGGGGAAATTTTTTGCGATTTTTGGGCACAAATAGTTAACGAATAAGTTTAACAAAACAAAAAAAAAAATCACATAAATAGGTTAAGAGTAATCAGAGAGATGGGAGCTCAACGGAGGTGTTATTGAGTGTCAAATATGAGCTCTGTAGTTTCTTGGTGTTCTTCTAATACCAGCGACTGAGAAAAAGGTAACAGCACAATTAGTTTAGATTTGATGAGATAGTCAAGTAAAGTCAAGTAAAGTCAAGTATTTGATAAAACGCAACTTTTTCCCACCCGAACGACTATTAGTCAGTAAACGTTGCAAGTAATAGGAATATAGGTCTATGAGATGACGCTATTACTACTTTCACATCGTCGTACAAGCTTGTCAACTCCACAATCCTTTCATTCTTTCTGCTATGACTCTATCGAAGATCTTCCTGTCATCATAAGTTGCTGACTAACAAGAACAGACTAGAATCACTAGCAAGGTAGCTGTTGATGTTAAAATGATGAGAATGACAACAGTAAAGTAATTACAATACCCGCAATTTGAACCTCATCATTACTCACAACACCACATCCAAACACTCCCCTCTTCTTTGCCTCATTCCTTCGCACACCTCTCCTGTCTCACCCATTCTTACTAAGCAACATCGGCATCTATCTTTTTCCGCCTCCACCCCTCCACCCAATTAGGCCCACTCGGATTGCCTCTTTCGCTCTGTTTCAATTTGTCTCACTCGTGTCTTACCCACATGTACGATTACTCGTCTGCCTATTGTCTTACTCTTTGTGAGAGATATTAAGAGGAGAAGCAATCGTTAGTGTGATCGTGGTCGTATATTTGCACAGAATCGACGTGGCTCTTTGGCTATATTTTGTATGTCATTTTCTCAACTGCTGCTCTTCATAGTTTCTCGACTGATTACTTAGATATTTGTTAAGGTAAAAGTCACTAGGGGGTACAAATGTGACGTTCCTGAAACGAGAAGAAGTAACCAAGCCAAGAGAGATATTATTATACGACAAATTACCAAGTCTGACTACCCCTTGGTATTATTTACTTTTTTGATGCAGTAAAATAGCCGACTTTGAAGGCTCCACATGTGTAATAATACGAGTACCGCTACTTGGCTTATACTTAGTTGGGAGACTTGGCGGTGATGAAGGCATCCTTCCACAAGTGGTATAATTTCAAGAAGTAGAAAAAACTGTCACTCAAGAACATAAGCAGCTCCATATTACCAAAGATGCCTGGAATAATTTGTTGTATTTTCCTCCAAAATTAAAACATTTGTTGAACAAAATCAAAGCACTTCACACTTGTACATCTCACTGTACGATCAAGTCGATAACGATTATCAGAAGTGCCTCTAAGACTATTCAATCCATCTGTTCTTACGGACATCAAATGTACACTATAATACACGTCTACCGCAGTCATTCGCCCTACGGTCGGTTTTGGACAACTACAACCTATGTCATCCAGTTTCTACACCACCTACTCCAACCACTCTTTAAAATAATCAATGCAATAAATAATTTACAACGGGCCCTGCCCATCCTAGCTCACACAAGAGTGTAGCTACCTCATGAGAAGCACTGAAGAAGTGTGCTCTCATAGCTGGAGAAGAGCAGATGCTCGACTCCCGGTGTGCTGTGAAGCTAGTTATTCGCTTTCACTGTAGATCGCTTCATCGACTAGCTAATAGCTTCCACTACAGAGCCATTCGCTTCGCTCATGGCTCTATAGCGGCGCACACCTACCCATATCTCCCACCATATGCGGCACTCCTCCTCCTCCATACTGGGTCACAAACGTCTCGTACTCTCTCACCACTCCGTCCCACTCGTTCAGCGACCGGCCAGCGTACTTCCAGTACTTGACATACTCCGTCAGATCCTTAAACTCGTTCAAATCCAGCGGCACTCGGAAAGCGTCGTCGTCCAGAGACGTGTTGCTCGTGGTTCCCGTATCCGCCGAGTCCAGAGTCGACTGCGAGTCCTTGGTCTTCTCCTTGAGATCAAAGGGAAGCCGAGGGTACGCCACGGCAGGCTCCTCGGGGTTGGCAAAGTTCTCCGACCCGGGAGGAGTCTTGGACCGCGACGTGGACTCCATCACAAACTTGTACTGCGACGAAATCCCGTTGGGGGACGCGGGAGAGGCGGCGTGAGAACCAGTCTCGGCATGCTCGTCGTGAGCATACACCTCCTTGCGAATGAAACCCCATTTTTTCACCGTCGTCTTCTCCACACCTTCAAAGAGATCGTCCTCAACGTCGAAAGCGGAAACTCGAGGAGGAGAGTCCTCAAAGTACCGCGGAGACGATCTGTTGGCGATGGGAGAGGGAGTCAGCGATCCTGAGCCTCCAGGAGAGGGAGTGGCAGCTCCCGACACTCTGGGAGGAGTTCCAGGCTCAAGAAGCCGTCTCTCGGGCTCTCGACCACCCAGTCCCCTTCCTCTCACGCCAATGTCGACAAAGTCGAGGTTCTGCAGGTTCTGAACCACCAGATCGACGTTTGTCGCCTCAAAATCCCGAGACACGATTCTCAGCCGAGAACAAGCATCCGTGACAGGAAGAGGCACCTCCTTCACCCGACAGTACTCCATGTACGTGATCAGCTTGGTGTAGACCGTCACCAGACAATGGTTCATCTTCTGAGGAGCCTTGGGAAGCACTCGGTAACACACCACCCGCATGTACGCCGCTCGAATAAGCGGATGCCAGTGGCAAAAGTACTTTTTGAGGGTATCTGCCTCCAGAATGAAGTCCACGTACATCTCGTACGCCACGGGATCATTGTGGGGGAAGGTGTTGTGCAGGAAAGCGAGCGCTCGAAGAGTGGTATAGTGAGACTCGCTTCGCAGCATGATTCCAACCACATTGAGCCAGAAGGGGGCGTCCAGGGACCGAAGAGGAGACTCAAGAACCGTGAGCATCTCCTCAGCCAGATCAGCCAGGGCAGTGCACTGCTCAACGTCAAAAACAACCGTCTTCAACGACACGGACTTGAGAATGTCCTCGATCGCAGGCGCAAGCACATGGGCAAAGTACTCGGCATGGCACGCCTTCTTCAGCTCCCTCAAGGCCCCCAAAAGCTTCAGTTTGTGGATCTTTCGAGGCTTGGGGATACAGGGGGTCAGAGAAGGAGGCGCCGGGGGCTTTCTGGGCCGAACCACAGCGTCCAAGGAGCCCAGAATGAAGGCGTGGATGTGAATCCAGCCGGGGGGAAGCTCTCCGTCGGCCTCAACTCCGCCGCTGATGCAGTAGTAGTGCTTCAGGAAGGAGTAGAAGGTGTCGGAGACCGAGGAGGCCCACCGTCGGATCCAGGGACCCAGGGGGATCTGCGGCTTGCCGTCTACCGGGGGACGGAGCACGGGAGAGTCGCAGATTGGCCCAATACGCTCCAGGTCTGCAGCCGGGACCTGCAGATGCGCCAGGAGCTGGTGGGCAACTCCGGGGCAGTGGAAAAAGGCGTAGGCGAGCGTTTTTCCACTAAAGGCGGCCAGCGGCACGGGGACCGTCTTGAGCGACAGCTTTTCCGAGCAGTACCGCACCGTCTGGTAGACGAGGTTGGAAAACACGCTCGAGTTGTGCTCCTTCCACTCGTCGCGGTCCATCATCTTGGAGATGGCCTCCATGTATGCAATCTTGTCGTGGGACGACGGCCGGTCATGCAGGGCGTCGAGGGTGGCCTTCCACCACTTGGCGAAGACGCTGACTGCCTCGGAAGGATGAGCCCCAAGAGGCATGTCCTTTCTCAGCAACGTCAGCAGCTCGATTCGCAGAATGTTGGCCTTGGGGGTGCCCTGCTTCGAGCTGAATTTCGCCAACGCACTCTCCAACGCTTTAATGTCATGTGACGGACTGGAAGTCGAGGCGTTGGAGAAAATGGGCGTCAGCGGCGAGCCCTGGTTCGTCAGCAGCACCGAGTCCCGTTTTTTGAGCGCAAACAGCGACTCGTGCGAAAAGGACCGGAACGACGACCGGAACGAGCGCATGGACCGGATCGAGTGCGAGTCCGAGTCCGACGAGTCGCTCTTGAGGCTCAGCGACTTGAACGACATGGTGTGTGTCGTTGAGGGCCCCTCCGAGGAGTCGGACGGATGCCGTCGGTGGCCCTGTTTGTGCGGCGACGCTGACCGGGAGGTCGCCGGTGAACGAGACTTGGCGTTGGGGTTCTGGGAGACGTACAGAACCGACGCCAGGGCTCGAGGGGGAGGCAGAGGGGACTCCATCAAGCCTCCCAGGCCTCCCGAGGGCACTGCGCCTGTGGACACGGATCTGTGTTCGTTGCGCAGCGCATGGGTCAACAAGTTTGGCGACGACAGGGACTTGTTTGTGGGCGATAGGGGAGGAGAGGGGGACACTGAAGAGGACAGAGTGGCTTGGGTAATGTCCCCAGAGGAGGTGGAAGAGAGGGACGAGTCTGAGCCTTGGCTGGTTGTGTGTGTGATCAAACCACATGAGTCGTCTCCCCTCTCTTCCTCAATTTTGTCCTCCCCAATAGGTTGGAGGACAGAGCCACTACTGCTGTTGGAAGTAGCAGGGGTGACTGTGGAAGACAAGTCGTCTGTAGAAAGAGACGACGAGGTAGATGTAGTGTCCACTTTTTCCACTGCCACGTCATGCGATGACCCAACGTGGCCTGACTCTACACCCCCCTCTTTCCCCTCAGCAACATCACCCATGTCGTGACTTGCTTTTGTGTCCATCTCCTGCCCCTGCCCTTCACTGAGGCTCTCATCACTCGCCCAGAACGACGATCTCGGGGTCTGGAACGTCTTGACCGAGTCCTCCGACCTCCTGGCGGCCTCCAACGACCTCCGTGCCTCCTCCATAGGCCCCTCCTCGAGTATGGACATCATGTCGATACTGCATCTGTCCTCGTCATCTCCCATATCCTCCAGAGAGACCAATCCCAGCGGCCCCTGGTTGAGCAAGTGGTACATTTTTTCCGATAACGTGGGCTCCAGGTCGAGAGACGGCGTAGCCACCTTGTTTTTCGAGAAGAGCATGTCGAAAAGGTGGTGAGTTGTGGTGTTTGTGGTTGTACTTTATGGCACTGTGTTTGTGTACTTTATGGTGTTGGTTGGTTGTGCTGGTTGGTTGTGCTTCTTCTATGTTGTATGGGTTTGTGTCGCAGTTTGTGTCGTTGCGTCGTCTTCCACTTTTTTGTCGTTCGTCCACCTTTCCTTCTGCCTCTTATCTGGGGCTCTGAGGGTAGATATTCACTCGTCGAAAATACTCGAGTGGGTTTCAGACATGCACCGAACTGCAGTGTATTTCTGCCAGCTGCAGCGCGAGCTAAAAGTGCAACCTTGTCCTTTGAACTCTATCCAAACGGGAAAACGCAAAACCACAGCAAACCATGCGTCCAGACCTTCACTCATGCCTTGCCGTGGAGATCGCTACAGATGAAAAGAGGGAATAAGAGATGCGAAACCCGGGGTGGAGGCGGCTCGGCATTTTTCCAGATTTATCCGAAATTTACCCGGACTTTTTCACAGTCCTATAGTTGTCCTACATCCCCCATATAATACCGCAATGACGTATGTATGGCTGGTTGGCTCTCCAGTTCTATAATTAGCCTGAAAAGCAGGAAAAATACGCAAAAAATAACAGTCTGCCAAGAACTGGGGATGGGAACGATGTTGGAGGCTTCCCAGCGTTCTCAGGGATCGCATGTTACCTCAGCACAATACAGGTTTTAACAGAAATGTTGACCATGTTTGAGTGATCACATTCCACAGGTGTAAACAACATACCGAGTTGTACGATATTTCCTTGCAAAAGTGAAATTGAAAAGGCAGAAATCATTGCTGAACACAGATATACATCTCTATAACACCCACAAACCTCACATATTGCTTGCTACTTGTATTAATTACCACTTCTTTTTCTCCATTCTCTCTGTTTATCTCCATTTACTTTTGGCTGTCTCACTTAGCCGAATGTCGTACCGGTACCTTGTCATTGTGTTTAGGTTGCGCCAACTCCTGTGCGGGCGAATGTGCAGTGGCAACGAGCCAAACAGGCGGGCCCAATATGAGCCCAATTTGAGCCCAATTTGAGACCTAGTTTTTGGCCTTAAAACGAATTTACGGTGAATTTTTGAAAATTGAAAAATGTGGAAAATTGGAAAAAATACAAACAAAAAATACAAACAACATTCCTGCTGCTGGAACCGCCCTGACATGACACTGACACTTCTTCAACACTCACTAACACTCACCAACACCGCTGACATGCTTCAGAAGGCCCCACCAAGCACGTGTCCACGAATGCAGTCAGGAGAAACGTCATATTAAATCAGAGAAACTAGGTGGAGGAGAGATAAGTGGATGTGTGGATGAGGGCGATATTGGTGTACGTTCAGAATTGCTGTTAATGATGGCATCAGAAAATTGAAGCACTTTCTTCAAGTGAAAGTTTTTTTAGGATAGCTTTTTCACTTATTGATTTAAGAACCTCGTCAACAGCTTAAATACCTTCTATTTGAATGAGTTGTATATGTGAAGTGTCTTTATTTGAACACTCACAGCAAAGCAACCTGAGGAGCTCTTCTGCCAAGATTTCGGGTTTTTTTGTTTTTCCCTCCTCCAGGCCCATTCTGAGTTCAATATCAAGTCTCCCAAAACAGCACTGGGTGGTCAGCCAAAGTTTGCAAACAAGACCGTGGTGCAGAAACCAAGAGTCCCCCCTTTGATAGCAACGTGCAGAAGCAATGAAGTAGCAATCGAGTGAGGAGTGATAGTAAGGGTGGGGGTCGACTAAAGTGAAGAGATGTTGGAATTCAGAAATGGGGAAGACAAAAATTCTGTAAAATACAGGCAATTAAAACCCTTCATTGTCACAAACCCCACCACCAGCCAGCCGCACTGACAATCATCACAATGCAAATCCCTATCTCTGCGTCTGTCAGGCACATAGCCGTGGGTGACGTGAAGAAGAGAATAATGACACAAATAGAAGCCCTACAAGTGACACAAACACAAGCCCTAGAAATGACACATATACAAGTGACACAAACACAACGGTATAGACACAGACGCTCTTCTAATCATCCTCTTTTTCTCAACACTCAACGAAACTCAGAGTTTCCCATATGTGCATCCGATACTTCTCCAGCTCCACTCTTGTGAAACACAGGGGTAGGCATGGATACACAGGTGAGGTTCTGTTTTCCCATTGAAGTGTTCTCTGAAGTTCCATTTTCCCGTTTTATTGTCATGTACCATTGTCATTATTCCGCTTCCATCTTAGTCTTATCTGTCTATTGTTTTGTAAAAAATATTATCTCAAAATCTCAAAAATGTTCACACATGGTTGACTTCTGCCTTGCTTCTTGTGCTTCTCTGGACTGTGTATATCCCTCTTATATCATCGCATCACTTTTGCCGCCCTGCTGTATGTACACCATGTAGAGCAAGAAAAAGAAATGCGCTATTTGAAGATGAAATAATAACAGGAGAGATAAACTAAAATATTGGTCGGATAGCCACAAGCGAGAGCAGTATTTCACTATTTTCTCCTCTATTTCCGCTCACACACTACCGAAAAAAATCTGTTTCTTCCCTACTCCTCCTAATCACCCCTTGAGTCTATTTCACAGCGAAGATCAAAAAAGTACTGTCTGAAAGAGAAAATCGCTCAGAAAAGGGTGGGAAAAAACGAGCCGAATCAGAAAAGGACGGTGAATACGCCCATTTATTTTATTTTCTTTTTCCGATTTTCCTCTGATTTTTACGATTATTCGTATTTTCCCACTTTCACATTTCAACAGTCAAGGCCGCACGCAAGGCGCACACCAGAGATACCCAATAAGTCCCTCTGGCAACCGTTTGCAGACACAGACTCAGACTCTGACGCACACGCACCGGCTCGGCACTTTTTTTGAGCGATTAACATTAATGTCCGTGTGCTGACGTCAGAGAGGGAACCTTATTTATATTTTAAAAGCCGCACACCGCTAGCTTGCGTGTTCGAACCCCGCAGCGGACTATTAATAGTTGCCTTTTCGGCCGACTATATGACTGCTAAAATGGGGACTATTATTAGTGGAACAAATATAGCCCGAAATGGGTTGAAAGCGGGTTAGATCGAAAGAGCTCGGCTAGAAGAGGAGAATGGGAGAGGAATTAGGGCGGAAAAGTGGATATTGGGCGAGTTATGATAGGACAAAATAATAGCTGATGTAGATGGAATAAATGTCAGAAAAAAGGCATAAGCATGAATTTGAGGAAATGAAAGTTGTTCAAGGGCAGAAACCAGCCTGAATAACATCTGGCAACGTTTTTGCCTCTCAAAACCTCTTCTATGACGTCATAAATGTGAAACATGGATCATGCAGGAGAGAAGTGAGAAGTGTTACAAAAATAGGAGTACGAGCAGGAATAGGTTGGTGCCGTGGATGTGGAGTGAGGTGGCTGGCTGGAGAAGAGGTTTATGACGTTTGCGGGTTTGTAAATTCGGAAATAGACGAGTTTGAGAGAAAAGGGGGAAATGAGAAAAAAGTCATTTCAAGAAGATTGAGAGGAGGTACAGAGATGAGAGTTAGATAGGTGGATAGGGGAAGGTGGGGAGGGGAGGTTGGTGCTGTTGGTTTTGTTTTAGCTGCTTTGGTAAAGGAGTGAAGGGTGATTAGTAAGCTGACTAAGCAAGAAGAGGTTTGGGGTATAGAAATTTTTGTGGGCTAGGTGGAGACATGGGAAGATAAGAGCTGGGTTTAGGACGCCTTGGGGAAGCGTTTGGTACTGTTCTTCAACTTGTAGCTTGTCTGGTTGTTGTTTTGGATGACTAAGAAGGTAGGAGGGTGGTGGAAAGTGTTGGATGTTGTACAGAGGTGGGTATGAAAGAAGGAGAGATAAAAAGTGGTCTTGAGTGTAATAAAAGGGTATTTGAAGCGTATGGAGTAGTATTCGTCGTTATATGATAATTTTGTGGGCCATGAGATGAGTTAGAAGAGATGGTAGAGGGAAGATGTTGGGTTGGAGTATGTAGAGCTCACTGTAAAGGGATTGAGATTGAAGATGTGATAGTGAGATTCTGTAGGGTATGGAACGTAGTTATTTGAAAAGATTGGAGAGATATCAGTGTTGATTGTGTTGTAGTGATTGATACAGTGTTTGAGTGTGTTGTATATGTCAAGGGTCTTCATTTCTCTGGATATTAAAGATAGAACTATGAGAAGTATATCAAAAGAACCACCTGAGCTCAAGGAGTAAATCAGTGCCTTTGAAATTAAAATTGGAAGATTGGTGTGGTTTTTGGACTCTAAAAGGGACATGATACTTGTACTGTCCTAGTTTCATGGATATAGATTTCATAACAATGAGAAGTACATTGTTATATTACTGTAAGCTGGAAGAGTATAGTTATTTTGTTAGAAATAAAATCGGATGAAAAATGCGGTTTCTAGAGTGCTTCTTTGACTTACTCTCGTTATAGAATTCGTACGATCATAACTCGACGAATATAAATGTTGGCGAGGTGAGAAGTTCAGGGATCAGATTTATGGAATGGGAATAACATAGGGCTGTTCTTGAAATTGAAATCGGATAATATCTGAGATTTTTGGAGTAATTCTCTGACACATTCTCTATTATATATGTGTACTGTCCTATCTCGATGAATCTAAACGATAAAGAGATGAGAAGTAAATGGGTGTGATTAATGGGGCCGAAAAGGTATGGATATGCTTTTAAAAAAAGAATTGCACTTCTGTGAAAGTTTTTAGAGTGTTTTCTCGACTTTTGTCAGACATGAAATGTGTGCTGTCCCAGATTCATCAGTATACCCGATGAGAAAATGAAAAGTTCAGAAATGGAATCTGACAGACCGAAAAAGTCGGAATCTGTTATTTAAAGCTGAATTGGGTGGATATTGAGAATGTTAGAGAGTGTGTACCTCCTGCAGTAAAATGAGAAATGATACTGTCCTAAGTTGATGAGTAGAGATGGTGGAGAAATGAGACGTTAATCAACGTGTTCTACCAAGGTCAAGAATTCTGAAAGTCCTTTAGAAACTAAAATCGAGTTACTATTGAGGGTCATAGAGTCTTTATAAGAAATCAACTTTGTACTGTCCTAGAGCGATGAATATTGAATGAGAGGTTCTGAGTAAGAAGAGGAGATAGGGCTTCAAAGAAGAGTAGCTGTACTGTAGTATAAGGTGTCTGAAAAAATTCAGAACATTTGAGCAACTTTGACCAATTCTGTTTCTTTTAGTTAAAGACAGTTGAAAGTTTAGTGGGAAGAAAAGTGTGCTGGGGGTGCCTATTCGGTGATTCGGGATAGACCAAGCTTAGAGAACAGCACCAGTATGTAGATAGGGTGCCATATACCTACTAATATTTCAAGGAGGGAGAAATATGAGCAATGTACGGCTCACAATCAGCTACTCTAGACCCAGGTGTCAAGTAGAGTTTTCTTGGATTTGTTGACTTTATCTACTTAAGCTTCTCCATCAATATCCCATATCAGCTACACATCAAAATCACTCCACATAAACAAGACGTAAACCAAAATACTCAGAAAGATCAGAAGAGCAACAATATCAACTTCTCTCACTTTGCCTACACTCAAAATCTCTCAGAAATCACTCCTTCCCATCCCTCCATTCAACTAACTTTACTTGACCAATACTTGGACAACTACAAGCCTCAAATGCAACACTTCTTGCTAATTAATCAGAACTAAAAAGCAATAACTACAGAGTAAGAAGCCTGCATAACACTCATGCCACGTGACATATCCGTCAACTGATATTTCAACATGATTACATAAGCAGTTTACCACCTGCTTACATAAGCTGCTTACATAATCACATTTTTGGGCGCTTACACTCCACCTTTGGAAGATGTTAGAAACAATCCAAAGAGACAAAAAGCATTTCCTAAATCTCAATCACATGATCAGAGCAAGATACTCCAGTTTGAATGGTTATTCCAAGATGATTACATAATCAGCCTATTTCCTTGATTACGTAAGCGCTTACATAATCACACCTTAAAACAATCACCTTCAGTAGATGCATCCAGATTGACACAGGTTAGAAAAATGGGCCACGGGTCTGGCTCCCCGGTCACGTGATTAGTCACATGATCCCAATAGTCATAGTTTCAAGCAATGTCATTGATTACGTAATCATTGTTTGGCTTACATAAGCGCTTACATAAGCATCCAGTGTAAGCTTGCAGAATCACACATACAATTTTATCCAGACGGAAAACAGGTTCTGACTTGAAATTGTGTGACTAAAACTCATGTGTGTGATTACCTGAATCATGAAAGTTTTGCAGTTACGACAGAAGGTGATTACGTAACCATTACATAAGCGCTTACATAATCACACAGTGTGCGCATGCACTGTATTCCACCACCTTAAAATTGGGAGAAGAGGTGGAAATACATGACAGTTGTTTTCAGTCACGTGAGCGGTGAAAAAAGTGGTTTTGGACAAACTCCTCATTAAAGCAAACCTCCGCTACGCTTCGGTTTGCTACGCTACGGTTTGCTACGCGTCTTCCCAATTTGGACAATTAAGTAAACTTGTTACGTGTTAAAGTTACCCCTTGAGACTTGTTCTTTCTGCAGTGCTTGATTCCCACTTTTACACATCTACACCACAACACAACTTGAACATGCCACCTAAACGAACACATGAAGATAATTTGCCGTCATCACCGGTGATGCCTCCGTCCTCACCCTTTGGTGACGTTGAGGAGGTGGGATTCAACGAGAACGATGAAGTCATCCAGGAGGATATCGATGACATTGACGAGCTCGCCGAGGAGGAGGCTGGAGAAGATCTGTTTGGAGACAACATGGAGGAGGATTACCGTCGTGTGGGCGAAAACGACACGTATGACGGTGTGGGGATTGACGATGAGGGCGATTACGATGCGATGGATGCGGCTGACAGACGGCGGATTGACGAACGACTCAACCGTCGTGATGCCCTGCTGGGCCGAGGGTCACAAAGAGGGGGTGGTAACCTAGGTGACGCCTTTATGGATGAGGACACCGTGTCCGAGATCCCCACGTCGCTGAGACGACGGCACCGGTACGAGGAGATGGTGGAGGACGATCCCCTGACGGAGGAAATGTCGTTGGAGCAGCTGGCCGATATCAAGGCCGCCACCATCGCCAAATGGGTGCAGGTTCCGTCTGTGGACCGCGGAATAGCGTCCCAGTTCCGCCAGTTTCTGCTGACGTACACAGACGAAAAGGGACGGTCGGTTTACGGTTCCCGAATCCGAGTTCTGGGCCAGGACAATGCCGAGTCGCTGGAAGTCAGTCTGGTGCATCTCATGGAAGCCAAGGGTATTCTCGCCTGGTTTGTGTGTTTTGCACCGACTGAAGTGCTGCCGATTTTCGATAGAGTGGCCATGGAGTGTGTGGAACTGCAGTATCCGGATTACGCTTTGATTCATGCAGAGATCCACGTTCGTCTGACTGATCATGCTCAGTCGACAAAGCTGAGAGATCTCAGAGAGACGAATATGGGCCACCTGGTCAAAGTCAGTGGAGTAGTCACCCGACGAACTGGCGTTTTCCCGCAGCTCAAACTCGTCAACTTTGACTGTGTCAAGTGCAAGGTGGTGCTTGGACCGTATGCTCAGGAGAGTCACCAGGAGCTCAAACTGTCCTTCTGCCACAACTGTCAGAGCAAGGGACCGTTCACTGTGAATTCGGAGAAAACGCTGTACCGAAATTTCCAGAAAATGACTCTCCAAGAGTCTCCCGGTTCTGTACCTCCTGGACGTCTTCCCAGACACAAAGAGGTGATTCTCCTGTGGGATTTGATCGATACTGCTAAACCGGGAGAAGACGTGGAGGTGATTGGCACGTACAAGAATTCCTACGATGGAGGACTCAACGCCAAAAACGGATTTCCTGTTTTTGCCACGGTGATTGAAGCCAACTCCGTCAAGGTCACACGTGAGCAGCACGCGGTTCACGACATGGACGCGATCCGACAACTCGCACGTGACAAGAAGATTGTCAACCGGATCATCTCGTCCATGGCGCCGTCCATCTACGGACACAGAGACGTCAAAACGGCGATTGCGTGTTCTCTCTTCGGAGGAGTGGCCAAGGACGTCAACGGCAAGCATTCCATTCGAGGCGATATCAACGTTCTTCTTCTCGGAGACCCCGGTGTTGCCAAGTCGCAGATTCTCAAGTATGTGGAAAAAACCGCCTTTCGATCTGTCTTTTCCACCGGTCAGGGAGCTTCCGCTGTTGGTCTGACTGCTTCAGTTCATCGAGATCCCATCACCCAGGAATGGACGCTTGAAGGAGGAGCTCTTGTTCTGGCTGACACGGGTACCTGTCTGATTGACGAGTTTGACAAGATGAACGACTCCGATCGAACGTCTATCCATGAGGCGATGGAGCAGCAGTCGATTTCGATTTCCAAGGCTGGTATTGTCACCTCCCTCAAGGCCAGATGTGCGGTTATTGCAGCTGCCAACCCTATTGAGGGACGGTACAACAGTTCTCTGACCTTTTCTCAGAACGTGAACCTGACTGAACCGATTCTGTCCCGATTCGACGTGCTTTGTGTGGTCAGAGATACTGTTGATGCTGAGCAGGATGCCCTTCTTGCTGACTTTGTCTGTTCTTCGCATACTCGGTCTCATCCCCAAGCTGCGACTTCTCAGATTTCAGCTGCTGAAGAGATGACCAATATCGATGGTTACGATATCATTGATCAGGATCTGCTCAGAGCGTACATCGGATATGCTCGAAGTATCCGTCCCAAGCTGTATCACGTGGATCAGGACAAGATTGCCCGAGTTTACGCGGATATGCGACGGGAGTCTCTCCAGACGGGTTCTTTCCCGATCACTGTGCGACATCTCGAGTCGATTATTCGGTTGTCCGAGGCGTTTGCGAGAATGCGGTTGTCGGAGTTTGTCGCTAAAGGAGATATTAATCGGGCGATTAGAGTGACGGTCGACTCGTTTATTGGAGCGCAGAAGGCTGGGCAGAGGGGAGCGTTGAGACGGGCGTTCTTGAAGTATACCATTTAACGAGCGAAAAAACGAGCACAGCGAGTTTTCGCGAGTTACAGAACAGCAAACGACCGAAAAAACGAGCACAGCGAGTTTTCGGGAGTTCCACACAGAACAAACGAGCAAAGCGAGTTTGGTTGTTTCAATGCAAACGAGCGAAGCGAGTTTGTTGGGTTCAGTGGCTTCGTTTGTCTGTTTCCCCCTTTGTTTGGTGTTCCAGAGGTCTCTATTGGTCTCTAGGTGTTTCTAGGTCTCAGTTAGTCTTCATGGTCTCCCCTAATGCCTACTGTTCTTCAGAGTCTCACTGTTCAAGAGTTCAACGTTCTTCAGTGGTCAGCAGTCTTTAGCGACTGGATGTGTTATTTATAGATGTTAATTTAGTGTATTAATAAATGTTTGATTGATGATGTGGGAGTGTGGTGGTTTCTCGTAGAGTATCGTTTCTCAATCTGCTGAAAGTTTTAGTATGAGTCAGGCTCATCTAGACTCAGAAGATCATAAATGTGTGTTCAATGAGAATGACCAAGTTCGGTGAAGTGAATACCAATAGGTCTCTCAATATCTATAGAGTTAATGTATTATGTGATTTTAATAAAAACAAAATGTGTGTGATGTGTGTAGGGCTGTGCTTATATGTACTGTATCTCTTGATGGAGTGGGTGAAATGGTTTGAGCTGAGTAAGGTCACCTTAATCATTAGACACTAGAACTGTCAGTCTAAAAGTGTACCAGTGTCTACAGGAGTCATCAGATATTGTCGAGACACAGAGATAACCTGTCAGATGGCTTGTACAGTTCTGGGTATCTTTTGTGAGCCTCTTGGTCACCATGGTCTGGATTTTCAGTTCAGGACCTTCTCTTTAGAGCCTCGAGGTTATGGTGTTGGGACTTGAGGTAATACTTAAGGAGTGCTGCGATACAGTGATTAGTCACAGTGAGTTGTAATGATGAGACTTTAGGTCTTGAGGTTGCAAGTTTGTATAGGTACAAGTATATATATCTTCGAATCAGAACACTATTTCGGTCTACAGTTGTCTGTCAATCTAAAAGTGCTTTGACAGGTCTACTGGGACTTAGCTGATTTGACTGCTGATTTGGGGCTCTCATGTATCCTCTTATTCTGACTGACAGTGTCTCTTTCTGACTGGTCTGTTGTGCTTACTGATTATTCCGTTCAGGTCCTGTGACTACAGTCTGGAGGTGTAGTCCTGCCACAGTGCTGTCCTTTTAATGATGCAGGATTCCTACCTTGGACGTCTCTATCTGTTCCTGTTCTGTTACTTCTTATTGAGAGAGTCTGATTCAAATCAATCTACAGTATCCACTGCAACATCTCACCATCAATAGCAACAGTGGTAATTCTTTTTGGTTGAAACTGACATAATTGCTAAATAATGAAGAAAGCGGCCCAAGTATCGCCATTGATTTTAACATGCATTGATTATACTTAATTATAGAATGTTCATTTTGTTACTCAAACTTCCCAAAGCCCCAAATGTCCTTCCTTAATCTGACTTATCCCATCACATCCTTAAACATCAAATAATGATAATGTAGTGACACGAGTACCACCAAACAACTCCCCTTTCCTCCACCTTTCCAACTGTACCACTTTTAGCACTGTCACTAATGTTCTGCGTCACGAGCCCTATTTGTGGCATTCCTCACCAAAAACTCAGAGAGCCCCAAACGCCCCAATATCGGTACCAAAATGATCAGAAAAGCTCGACGATTCCAACGGTACCGTTCACGATCACTTTCCATTGTGATGTCCCGAGTTACCACACATTCTCGTTTTAAGCTATAAGGAGCTGTGAAGTTTCAGCCCGTCATAAATTGCCCTAGGAAGCGATTTAGAAGGCTGATTTTTCGACTGTAGCTTCCTGATGCCGTATCAATAACACTGCAAAAGTCTCATAGCTCCATCTTCACTTTTGAGACTTTCGCTTTTTAGTTGACCAGACCCAACTATTTTGTTCAGAGACGAAGATTTCAAGCTCCACATCAACTAAAATACTTGACATATCAAGTAATATAGTTAAGAACATACTCTCAGGCTACGCCTTCGATTATGTTGTTAATTGCAAACACCTCTCTCCCTCCACATACCACATGACCACCTGATCCTCCCACACCTGTATCTCATCTGGATCTCTCTTGTCACTATCCACCGACCACGAAACATATGTCCTTTTCACGGTATCGACGAGATACAGCAACCTCGTTTCTCCCCTCGACTGACTGATGACCAGGTACCGTTTTCCACCTCCTGACACCCACCGTGGACTTCTCAAATCGGTGTTAAAGTCCACATCCAGCGGCGTATAGTACCCTTCCGAGTCACAGATGAACAACGAGTGACCCATGAGACAGTAGATTTGGCCGTTGGCGACATTGACGGCAGAGGAAATGTATCCAACATCATTCAGAGTTTTTTGAGTCCAATTGACGAAAAACTTGTGAAGTCCTTGAACCAGAAACGTACACTCAATATTATCATTGGTAACAAAAATATTGCACTCTTCCGAGTCAAAGGGGATGGGGAATGAGCATGTCACGTGACCCAAACGATTGTATCTCACAATTATCGACTTTCCCTCTTCATTTCTCTCCAAACTAGCTCCACTTCCGTCCACACCTATACAACCCCGTTTTGGGCTCAAATCGAACCGCATTTTCGTCATTTTTTCGAAATCCCACACCTCTGCGACCCGCTCGTTGGTGCTATGTGCAATAAACGGAGATCGAACAAGTTCCTGGCCTGGTTGAGACTCAAACACGGAACTTGTTCGAGAAGACACCAAAGGACAATGGGTGAGTTTTGTGAACTGACAAGTAGCCAGATCGAGAAACACGGCTTTGGGATCACGTGAGCCAAAGCAGATTGTCGATACCACGTAAAACCGGCGAAGTAGACCGTCCCAAAAGTCCTGGTCTTCGTTTTTGATCTCGTGACCTGCAAGATCCAAAAGCACGAAATCTTCCACATCCAGGTATAGGTATATCATGTGCCATATTTCCGGCGGCAAACGGGGGTACTCAGAGTCATAGGGTATCATTAGAGGGTTATTTGGATGAGCAAGAGGAAGGAAGGTGGTGTGAGTTATAAAGTGATTAAGTTTGGAGGTGGGAAGTGGGGAGTTGATTATTAGGTGATGAAGAGGAGGTATTAGGGTGGGATTTGAACTGTAAGGTGATGGAGGGTGGATTAGTAGACTGTAAAAAAATGGGAGTCATGTGAGCAATATTGGTGGAGTTATGATGGTGTGTTCAGTACGGGGTTGGGAGCAACTTTAGTTGAGAATAGGCTAAGTAAATGGAGAAGGGGGTCTATAGTGGGTAAGTTAAAGGGATAGGGAGGAATTGGGCTAAAAACTTTACTAATGTGTTTAAGATGGTATTTTTATAAGATGGTGCTCTTTATTTGGTGAAAATCTACAAAACTGCACATTTTGAAGGGTACTGTTGAGTTCTCTGCTTAACTAAAACCTAAGTAAATGTGACGTAATAATTCAGCTATATTAAAGTACAGCTGAAGATTGAAAAAGTATTTGGAGGTCATAATTGAGTGGTAATGATTGTTTTCCGGTTACTAAACTCACCGCTTCTCATAGTAAAATCTCGAGTTATAGACAGTTCAGATTCTGTTTACCAATGAATTAAGGTTTGAAATGTTGCCACAGCAACGCCTTGATGACTAATAGCAGCAAATGGGAATCACTATAGAATGGGAACCAGAAGAGATATAACAAAAAAAATTAGACAGATGTTATCACGAGAGCCTCAGAAAGCCACTTTTGCCTTTATAGGTCTAAATATCAAAAACTGACATTTTTCAGATCTACTTAGCTTCTCAACCACATTTGTTAACAGCTACTTAGCAAACAAGAACACTCATATCTCGACAACTAAAGAAGCTACGAACAAACCAAGTCCACCGAAATCATCCATTCACCCCCAAGAACACCCCCAAACACCCCTCCTCCCTCCAACTAACCCCATTCCTCCTCCAACTCATTACTAATCCCCCACCTCTATCTCACCTCTAAATCACATTCCTGACTGTAAAAAAACCCCAAACCTCTCTGAAATCTTCCAAACTCGGTTTTACACCCCCGTCAACACCGCAATCAAGCTCTCTTGTCTCGATTGCGCCTCATAGCTCTGCAAAGTAAAAACACCGGAAGTCGGAGATTGCTTCGGAGAAGAGGATGATTAGTAAGCCATAAAAAGGGGTAATACACTTAATAAATATACCCACGTGACCGCCTGACTCCCAGGATTCCAAATCTGAACTCAGAATTCAAATATCGCCACTACCCATCATTTTAATTACATTCTCCTCCCCCTTCGGTTAACGGAACACTAGCATCTCTCCGAAGCCGAACCAATTTGAATTCAACGTGGAGATACCGCGCTAGACCCTTGTAGACGCGATGAAACAGCCTAATCCGTCAAACTAAAGCTTGGGTCGATTAGCGAGGATAGTGCTGACTAATCATATTACTAAGCAAATTGAACACGGTTTTTTTTTGAGTAATTTACTAAGTAGTATCAATTAGCGAGTACCAAGTAACATACTGCTGGCTAGCTGATTAGCTACCACTTTTTTTTACACAAAAAGAGCTCTATTAAAATACGCTTACTAATCACCCTTACTAAGCCGATTACTAATCACACTTTGCTCAGGCGGCATTTGCTGAGTCATCACACCACTGTACAACTCTACAGTTCGGATAAGGAAGTTGTGCAAGTTCCGATGGAGGTTGAAAATACTATTAGTCAGCTAAAGTGGATGAAACATATACTATTGTGATGGGAAAAATGTGCCAAACTCGAATATGTAATTTAAACCTTAATTTAAATAACACAAAAAAAGTTGTTGAGTATTTAGATATGTCTTCCCCACTGAAATAAGGTTTTGCGATTTCCCAAAAGGGTGTCTTAATTGGCCTATTATGCAGGCTCTGTACAGTAGCGTGAAAACAAGACCCCGTTGTGGGGCTGAATGGGGGAGAATTGAGAGAAGTTAGGAGTGTAGGATTACTAAGCTGAACGAGAGGAATCGTCTGGTTGTTTCCGCTTATTCATAGGAGGTCTGGATCACTTTCTATGTTTATTTTTAGAACACCCATCCCACCCAATCTTGCACCCCTGTCAACACCTACAGCAATAACGCAGGATAGCTCCAAGCGTTACGAGGTGAATCTTGGTCGCTTGAGAATCGCGCAGCTCTTTTTTCGGCCGTTTTTCATCGACTTTGGCCGACTTTGGTCGTTTTCTTTTCTCCGCAGATCGACCGACGATCAGTGCCTATATTGAACGTTTGAGACGAGCTGGGGACTTGGAATTTATAGGGTAGTATCTCCCCGGCAAGCTCGTTAGTCTGGCGAACTCCCCACCCCTCCACCATTGCTACATCGGGTTCTACAGTGTCTTGTCGTATCCATTGTTCCATGCGGCGTATAGCGTCAGAAATACCCGATGGAGAAGAGTGTGGACTAAGGTGGGCGTGCATTAATTGCCTTGGAGCATGCACAGATGGTGTGACAAGATGGGGGGATTTGGATGGAAATCCAGGGTTTTATGGGAGATTGTATTATGAGCAGTTTGTGGATGAAAAAACGACTTTTGAAGACGTAAACTGAAGGGAAATTCTTCAGCACTTCTTCCGTCCCCTCCATTCGCTCACATGATGTCTCATCTCCGACTGTTTCTGTTCAAAACCCGTTTTACAGACACTGCAAGCTTTATTCGCTCAACAAAGGGAGACGTGAGATGGGGTGGATTTGTGGTTGGAGGAGTGGCCAAAAGTGGCCAAATTTTTGAGGGTATAATAAACCGACCACGGCGAATCGATTGGTGCAGTCCGTTTTCCTCTAGCGTGTCTCTATCACAAGATAATCTCCCCTCCCCCGAAGCACTTAAAGTACGGCATCGGATGGATTAGAAATGGCTATATTAAAAAGTAACGTCTTCATGTGACAAAAAGTGGAGAAAAAGACGACTTCTCTGCTTGCCATACGTAATTGTCTATATCCCTTGTACTTATACAGCTTTCCGACTACCCCATCATCTCACTGTTGTCTCAGTTTTTGTGTGAAACAGACACTTCCAAGGTCCGTGGACATGCACCCATGTGACCTACTGCCCAACTGGGATGTTGCTAGCGCCAGGAGGATTGTATTACGGTGGTGATGGTGATGACTAGATATTGGTAGGAGAAGTACTACGAAAACACGCGAAGTCAATATTCGCAAAAACGGACTTCACCCCCATCCTAAATCCACCCCCCTGAATCGATTGCACTTACTCCCATCTCAATCGGAGCACTCCCCGAGGTTCTGGAACACTTTCAATTTTTCCGCAAATTCTCTTTTTCACCTTCCCAAAAATCAAAGTTCAAGGGCTGTATTCCATCCCACTTCTCCTCTCCGCTTGGCGCTATATTCCAAGCTTTGCTAATGCCGATTGATGGGGAACGAGCCAAAACGACAAATACAAGACCAAATAAGGTTTAAACCTGGAAATCAAATAATACCGCTTTCCTGATTAAAATGCTCTTTTCAGATTTCCCATAGCTCCTCTCAATCTCTCACAAACCCTTTCTCAAAGTCCACCCCAAATACATTAGCGAACTTACCCCAAACTCTCCTCCAAAGTCTAACCCAAACCTTTATCTCTCATCTCAATATATATATCAGACGTCCATAGATACTCCATAGTTCACCGAATCGTCTCCAACTTTCGCCGCGATGAAACTCTCCACCGTCTCTCTCATCTGTCTGTCTTCCGTGGCTCTAGCTGCTCCTGCTCCTGCTCCAGCACCTGTCCATCTCGTAGCCAGAGAAGACAACACTCTCTACATTTCCGGCTCCAATGCCACCCAGCTGGCCAAGGACTATGCTCCTGTCTACTCTCTGGCCCCCAACACCTTTGCTGCCGACGACGTTCAGCAGCCTATGGGTTTCCTGGACTTTTCTGGCTACGTTCAGTTCATCTCTGGTCTCCTCTTTACCGCCTCTGACTTCTTCAAGGCTGCTTCTCAGGCCGTTTCCGACGTCTCCATCAACGAGCTCAACACGGCCATCACCAACGCCATCATGGGTTTCCTCAAGTACCTCAACGCCTTCCTGGAAGCTACCAAACAGGGCACTCGGTTTGACAAGGCCGTCTATGCGTTTATCATCAACTCGGGCTTCAAGGATTTCCTGACCAACGTGGGCATGTGGCTCGTCAACCTCTCCAACAAGATTCTCGGCTCGCCTTTCCTCCAGGGCATTGTCGATCTGCTGAAAAAGCTCTTCAACTGGATCTTTGGAGGCAAACAGACCGTCCAGAAAGCCCTGGGTAACGATGCGGACTTGACGGGATTCAACAGAGCCACTCTGGCCATCAACTCGCTCCAGGCAGCAGCCGAGAAGAAGATCAAGGACGGAAACAACTAGTTGGTGTTCTGCAGCGATACCAGTATTTATGTTTAGTTTCGACAGATAGCTTTAATGAAAGATTGAAAAAAGGACTGTGTTTCGGAAGAAATGGACTGATGGATAGAAGAGAAAGGCTGTAGGAGCATTTTGATCCATTTGGAGTTCAATTTGAGTATGTATTGGAGAAGTTACAGAGGTAGAAGTGTAGAAGGAAGATGGATAATAGTTGTGTCAGTTTTTTAGGAAACGAGGTGGAATTGAATCTGGGGGGAGTTGGGGGTGTGGGGAGGAGCTGGAAAGTTGTGGTTTTGTTGTAGCTGTGTTTTTGGTGGAGTTGTGGTGAGTGCTGTGGTTGAGGTTGTGTTAGCAAACATACGATCATGAAAAGCTCAATATTTGAGTAAATGAAATGAAAACTAAACTGGGGAGGAGTTTGAGCTCTGGAGAGTCACTGGGATGTATTGGAATTGTTACATCTGTTTTTATGGGAAAGTTATTACAGCTGCTATGGTAGAGGCACTGTAGTTGCAAGATGGATCACAACTCGGTCAGTTTTTGGTGAATTCAATACGGGACTTGAACATAGGACTCTATGGACCCAAAGGAATCTCTTATTTGTCTTGTAATTGTTCCATCTTCTCTATTGATAGATCTGTGATTGACATTGTTAAAGAGAAGGTAATAGCAAAATTGGAGCACAACTTCACGAGTTATTGATGAATATGGCTGAGACCTGAACTGAAAAGAAAGGGGAGATTCAGAGCGTATCATGGACGTTTTGTAATTGTTACAGCTGTGTTTTTGATGGACTTGTGATCAATGATGCTATAGAGGTAGTGCTAGCTAATGTACAGTCATAGAAAGCTCAGTTCGTAAGGAAATTATATGGGAGCTAAAGGGAACGTTTTCTAGGAGCGCTAGAAGCGTGCTGAATGTGTTGGAATTGATATACCTGCTTTATTGGTGGAGTAATGATCGACTCTGTGTTTCTAACAGCAATAGCAAACATACCTCATAGACGAACCAATAGTGAGCCAAACACTGGGAGAATCAAAGAGACTAACACGTCGACCAGAGCGTGTTTCCACAAGTAGTCAGACTCGCTCCACCTCTCTTGTAACAAAAGTTATCCCGTTTCGTCTGTTTACCACCACACACTCTACAGAACACCCTCACATACGCAATCAACATCCTATTTACACCAAATTCAACACACGGACTCTCCCAACTCTCCCAAACACCCCCAACAAACTCCCATCACCTTAGCTCCCCTGTAGCTCTCACAAATTACATTCTAGCTTTCATTGCTCACTAAGGCGGCTGTAGATAACAGGACACTTTAGAATCACTAATATGATAGCTGGAGGTCTGAAAATCATGTTCTATCACGTGACGTACCCAAAAACCACCTCCTTATTTTTGTGTCACTTTTCAAAGACTTTTACACCCTCAAAATCTCATCTATTTTTACACCTCTGAACGTTTGCTCTGAACGTTTGTACTAAACGATAACGGTGATAGAAGTGAGAGTTGGAATCTACCTCATTTGTAGCTTTGCGGTTATAAACTCCAGAGTGTTTGTATCTTCTCAGATAGGAAGGCGGAGCGTCTCAAACGGGACTTCCGCTATACGATTGCTTGGCTTCAATCTTGGCTTTGAGAATGGGGGTTAAAGGTGTTATGAGTGAGGTTATGAGTTATGAGTGAGGTTATGAGTTTTGAGTGAGGTTATGAGTTATGAGTGGGTAATGAGAGGTTATGAGAGGTTATGAGTGAAATTATGAGAGGTTATGAGTAAGATTATGAGTGAGATTATGACTAAAACACATATGTGTGTGCTCCGTATACACAGTCTCAAACTAGTCTCATTCCAATGATACATTCCTGGCTATAACTCAGTGTTCGAGACATGGAGAGACAGGGTGCGGAGAGCAGTGAGACTGTGAGAGGGTGAGTGTTGAGGGGTGGAGTAGAAAAACACATATTTGATGTATTTAATACAAATAAATCACAAACAATATCAAATAAAATAGATAGTAAGAAAAGAATGGTTCGAGAGTGTTCAGAATAATGAGCTTAGTATATCTTCAAGTTTCTATACGTTTCTGCTGGAAATTGAAGGAGTTCTACCTCTTCAAATGAAAACCACTCAATGAGAGGATATTGCTCTATTTTACGCAAAAATTAAGATATAAGCAAACCGAGCTCATATTCGCAATCTATGGAGCTCAAGCAATACCCTGAAACTCTTCAAATACTAATTCACTTCTGTTTGAGGTAACTATCTCACTTCCCAGTCATCCAGCCTTCATTACACTCATACTCTTCTTCTAACTCTACAATCCCCGAATATGCTCAAAGAAGCTCTCACTAACCCATTTCAAACCCCCTAAAACCTCTAGCTTCGTCTAACTACCTCTAACTCTGCTAGCACCGACTAAAACCTCTAGCGCCAAACTAGCCCAACAGAGACTACTGTTTTACCTAGTTGGGATGAAAGAAAGGTGGAGTGGGTTTGAGTGGATATAAAGTGGAGGTTTGTGGGGTGATTGTGATTAGTAAGCAGGAAAAAGGAGTAAAAATTGCAGTTTTATGCTGGTTATCAATCTCATCTAGACGAAGACACATACTACGGTATATATAAAGATATGGTAGAGATATAGACATGAGAGAGGAATTTTAAGGTACAGTAGCTCATTATCTGTTATAAAATCACCCACTTGAGTCTTCATATCTCTTCAATACCTCTCAGTATTCCTATCATCTCTCTTTACTATGGAAATCGCTCAGAGGTGTCAAATGTGTCAGATGCTGAAAAACCAAACAGGAAGTTTACAGTGAGTCAGAGAGAGGTCTAAAGCTGATGTCTACGCCTTTACTATTCCATTAATACTTCTCTAGTCACCAAAAATATCGTCCTGATAACTATCACCTCGGCTACCAATTTAAGGTTATCGGTACGTGAATTTCCGAGCCGCACGGCTGGGGGTGCACTTTTTGGGGGTCTCTAAAATGGACTTAAATAGAGGTATAGAAACAGGAGTTGTTTGGGTGTTATTCAAGTACTTCGAAAATGCTTCTGATTGTGTTCCCACGGTTGCAGCTGTTTTCATGACGTCAGTATATTGGTTCATCAGTTTACATCAAATACCGAGCCGCACGGAATTAGTGAGCCGCACGGATTTGATGAGCCGCATGGGAGTAGTAAGCGAAGGATTAGTCAATGACAACTTTTTATTTTTCGAAATTCCAGAATTGGCCCTTTCGTAGTATCAAATTGACCAGAAGACGAAGCTGGATGCAGTGGTAATAGTCTGAGATGAGCCGTGCTTCTAGCCAGGGAGTTATTCAGCTTTTAGTTTGAAAGTCGGGTTAAACTATAGAGAGCTGGAACTGAAAGCAGGCCTTTGGTGGTATTAAAATGAAGAGGAGAAGGGGATTGGTTGAATGGCATGAGTCTGGAGTATCTGGTGTTTCTATTTAATGACATATTTGTCGTTAGAGAGGTTGGCAAATTTAGGTATTTCAGTCATTCGAATTAGAGAGGGCTGACATTGGACCAAAGACATCATCTAGCTCACAAGCAGACAAAATCATATAGCTAGATAGGTCATATGGCCAACCTGCTTTAGTGGGTCTCTACGAACTGTCTGATTCGTTCTTCCACGACAAGTACAGGTACATACTCATCTGAACCACCAGTGAGTAATGTCAGTTTAGTGGAACAATCTCGTTTTTAATATTTTATGCCCCATTTGTCTCTCCTGACTTTGTGACAGCCCCAAAGTACAGCCCCAAAGTGCCTCACAAGTTGCAGCCCCAAAGTTCCTCCCATGAGGCACTGTCACGCATGGGATGTCACGATGTTAATTTAAGAGGTGGAAGGTACAGTACGTTGGATACACCTCTTTTCACGACACCCCAATTTCAAAGCAAGACACTTCAAACGCTTCTCATGGTATCATTGCTTCGGTCTACATCTGCCATTCAGACAATGGACCAAAATGATCATTACCATTAACAAAACGAGAGAAAATGACTGACCAGCAGTTCATCCTCAACTTCAGTATTGTTCAAACTCGAATTGTGAAGGCAGTTGTGCTCTCACAATTAAAGTATGAATCTGATTCCATTAACACAGAGCTCACCAATCGTTCCCTGCAGTCCTGGCAATTGAACAGTTGCTTTCAGTCACTATTAACAGAACTGAGCAGGTATGCTTTAGTTAACACAGTGAAGTGCTGCAACAGTCTACTAACGCTTACTGGTGACTTCCGTGGCCAACTACTGCCTAAACTGGTCCTTATACCAACACCTTGTCATACCATGGATCAGATAAGATACTCCTTGGAGCTCTCAATCAGTCTCACAACACCTTCTGTTTCAGCTGTTGATGAATCAAGCCTGGTAAGATGTCCTAAAACCAAGTCGACAAACAGCTCTTTACACAGGCCAACTGCAGTCCACACTCACAACATTGTGCCAACCTCCAACTTGAATGCTGACACGTGTTGCTATTGTTTGGCACCACTAACAAAATCATTGACTCCGTTCACTGTGCTAACGATTTGCCTGTTGGGTAGCTAATTGTTATCAATGATCACCTCTCACAGACTAAAGCTGGCAGTTTGGTTACAGTACTTGGCCAAGAGCATCGTTTCAACACCGACGAACAAACTTCCATCTTGCTGAGTTCTACCTTGCAGGCTACTGAGTCAATAAGCTCCAGTTGGTTCACTACAGCAACAGATCTCTCCACCGTTCTCAGTAGTTTGTCAGCCACAACATTGGACTTCCTTGAGTTCTACAAGGCTCCAACAAAACCGGTAGAATTCTTCGCTAACTACTTAGCCGCTACAATCTGCAGAACATATTTTACTGCGTCCATGATCAAAGTTGATTGCTACCGTACAGTACCGTAGTGGATCTCTGCACGATTCCTTTTGATTCACTACAGCACAAAGTACAGTGCCTTTCATTGCTATCTACTAACGACAGCAGTCACTCGGATTTGACACTGACAGACAGAGTCTTTTATTTCATTCACATTCAGACTGTTCACTAACCACACTGCAGCTACTTTCAGAAATCAGTTTCTTCTTCGTCCCGTCCAGCTGATGTGCTAGCTACGGACTGTCCACTAAAACTACCGCTTCTTGCAGCTCTACTTTCTAACTACAGCTCACTCTCAAAAACGAAACCGTTCGCTTTGTTCCTCATTCTCCATTGTTACTGACTACAGCCTGTTTCCTACACTGCTTAAAAAAATCTCGTCACTGTTCACGATTCCACTTGGTACTAACTGCAGTCAGTTCAATCTGTGCCGCTCAGAAACAAAATAATTCACTGTTCAAGATTCTACTTTATTTATAACTACAGGCTACACACAAACAAAATCGTTCACTCTATTCAGGATTCCAGTTTGTTTCCGAATTGACTCTACACTATGTACGGTCTACGCTCACAAACAATATCGATTCCTGTTCGATACTTACCACAGTTTGTTTTCTACACCGCTCACAAACAAAATCGTCCACTTCGTTTACGATTCCAGTTTGTTAGCTAATGGTTTCCATACTACAGTCTACGCTCACAAACAAACTCGTTCACTTTTCCTATTCCTGTTCGATACTAACTACAGTTTCCGCTCACAAACAAAATTGCTCCTACGTCGCAGATCCAGTTTGTTGTTGACTACCGTACAGTTTGTTTCATTTACACCACCCACAAATGAAATCGTTCACTTCGCTCACGATTCCAGTTTGTTAGCTAATGGTTTCCATACTACAGTCTACGCTCACACACAAAACTGCCGCCTAGCTGCAGTTCCAGTTTGTTCACTAATGGTCTCTACACTACAGTCTACACTCACAAACAAAATCGTTCGTTAATATCATATTCAAGAGTTAGAAGCTAAAGCCAGCCAGCTGACAAGTCCGTGGAACCGAAAACGCTGCGGGTTTTCTAGTTGCCTCCGGCCTTCTTCTCAGCGGCAGCCTGGACGCTCTGGGCAGCCACAAGAGCTCGGTCGAAACCGGCAGTGTTGGCCTTGTCGCCCAGAGTCTCCTGGACGGTCTTCTTGGTGCCAAACAGCCAGCCGACAACCTTCTTGAGCACGTCAATGATGCCCTGGAGCAGAGGCGACTCGAGGAATGTCTTGGAGAACTTGATGATGAAGTTGGCCACGTTGCCGAGGAAGTCGGAGATTCCAGAGTTGACGAGGAACTCGTAGACGGCCTTGTCGAACTTGGTGCCCTCCTTGACAGCGGCCAGGAAGGCGTTGAAGTACTTCATCAGACCCTCGAAGAAGTTGACGGTGGCAGCACCGACCTTGTTGATGTCCAGGTTCACCAGAGCGTTGCCTCCGTCCTTGATGAACTGTCCTCCGGCCTGCAGAAGACCCACCAGGAAGTTGACGTAGCCAGAGAAGTCCAGGAAGCCCATGGACTGGTTCTGGTCGTCAGCGGCAAAGGCACCAGGAGCAAGAGTGTACACGGGAGCGTACTGCTTGACGAGCTCGGCAGCGTTGTCGCCAGAGATCTGGAGATCGTCTCGAGCAACCAGAGTAGAGGCAGGAGCAGCCATGGCGGTGGCAGCAAAGGTGACAATGGCAAGAGTGGAGAACTGCATGGTGGATGAGAGAAGAGGTGGTGAGTGTTAAGACTAGAGAGGTTGGTGTCTGTGAGTCTGGTCTGGAGAGGAAGGGAAAGGACGGGTATTTATATCATTGAGAGCCATTCTACAGGCCCGTGTATCACAATGTATCACTAGCGATGCGGGGAAGATGCGTCGGAGAAGAGAACGAGAACTTCAGTCTGAGTTACTGCAAAGGGCAGGGGTTTGACGTGAGACAGTGGGGTGAAGTAAAGTGTGAGCTTATGTGAGAGGTGAGCTTAAGTGAGTAGATGAGCTAAACTAATGAGGTACGGTACCTGAATGAGAGATCTGGAGAAAACGAATGTGACTGACAAGTCTGATAGTACCGGTAGCAGTAGTTTGAGGTCAGGTGGTTTTAGTTAGCTGTGGTTTTGGTGGTATCATATTCTCACTCTTTTTTTTTTGTTCTTGTTCACCCTCCCTCTTGTCTCTAAGACACCACTCTCAGCACTCACACCTCCCTCAACTTGCTATTTTGAGCTCGCAAAGAGTCTGTCCGAGTTAATCCCTCTTCCTGCTGAGTTGAGACATGTCAGAGAGTGGCTAGAAGGGGTGAAGAGTATACTGTAGTTTTCTTGTTGTAGCACTGTAGAACTGGTAACAATTGTTTTTCTCCTCGTAAAATCATTAATTACTTCTTTTCGAACGACGATCACCGTTCCACGACGATCCATCGCATCTCGAAGATCCCCCGTGGGAGGTGCATATACGGTAGGGTAACTTGTGAGGTAGCAGCGTAGGACAAGGTCTCACTCCAGCAGGATGACGCAATCTACAGGGGCAGGGCCAAGAAGGGGCAACAAGCATGCATGCGATGACCTGCAGGGGAGGGAGTGAAGGGTTGGCAGAAGAAAATAGAAGAAAATTGATACAAAATCTGTTACTAAGCAGGTGGTATTTGGTATTCGTTCTGTGCCACTCAACGCCACCTCTTTAACTGCCACCCTATTCTACCCTCTGTTGATCACTTTATACCCGAGTGAGACTGTCTAAAGAGACTGTCCAAGTCGAAGAGAGCTTGTGCTTATGTAGTGCCTTGTCCAGTGCCTTGTCCTAACTTAGATGTGGGAAGAGTTGTTCTTGATCCGAAAATGGTACTATTGAGACATGTTTTGATGATAATACAATATCCTACATTTGCACACATTGAGGCCGTATTTAGTTATTTCCCCCGATTTTCTCTGTTTTTTTTACCATTTTTAAAATCCATCAATATTCGTCCTTCCACTTTGCCAAACTCTCTCCAAATCCTAACTCTCTTCACTCATCTACCCCACTCAACGTATAGTCGCTGGTAGGGAAATTCTAAAGGTCTCGGAATGGACTCTTGGGACAAGCGGCGGGTCACGTGACTCTGAGACACGTTGCCTCCATTTTTTTACCTCTGAAACGTCCTCTTAGTGGGGCAACTCAGGACCAGGGTCTTCACATGAAATCACAGAGGGTTTCAATATTCTGTAAAACGCACTTTTTGCGGAGTACAGAGATCGACAGCTGTAATTGGCGGCTGGTGCAGATCAGTGGGGGCAAAGTGCAATTACGTTGACGTGACATTGCCTTAATGGAGAAAAGTGTAAGGCAGTTCAATGGCTATAGTAACCAGTATGAGGAGTACAAGTACAGTAGCTACTTGTAAAAGTTCTTGTAAGGCATTGATTCTCACTTGTCACTTTTTTCATCTCATTCCCAATTGAGAAACCAGCTGGTGCCTGGAACATGACCCAATCGGTCTCATATACTCGGTCGAAACAAGTCTCTCATTTTGTCTCCAGCTGTTCCCTGTCGGGCAAGTCCTCCGACTGAGACACTGGGCGGAGGAACACGAAAATGACACATGCGAAAGAAGCAGGGCGAGGGTGACGGAGACGACAACTTTTGATGGGTTTTTCAAAAACTGAATTTGTCGAATTTGTCGAATTTATTGTGGCTTCTGTTACATACCTGTACAATGGTTATCAGATGTATTAGAACACGTGCGACACTGACAGATCAATCCCTGGTAAGCGCGATTGATGTCAATTCTGTACGAGTCGTATATGGCTCGCTAAAAGAGACAGCTTGAGTCTAGTCTCAGAGGCTCGAGGAAGAGTTCCGAGTGTACAACTGAAACAGCAGGGGTGGGGGAAATGAAGACGGTGAACGGTGATGAAACGGTGAACAACGAATAGCTACAAGTAAAGATGATACTACGAGTACAGTACAGCTCTGTTATTCATATACTACAAGTAACAATCAGCTACCTCTTCTACTGTCATCTGACAGCATCTACCCCATCACTACCCCACATCCGCCAAACGGCACTCTCCACCCTCCGAGGATTACCTCCAACTGTAAAACCGTTGACTCAAACCAACTGCATAATCACCTGGTACCTGAGGGTTGACTGTGAGGAGAGGAGATGAAAGAGAAGAGGTGATCAAAATTGATTAAAAATAAAACAGCAGGAACATTGGGGACTTGATAAAACGATTACTCCAACCAAATGCTATGAGTATCTTCATTTCCTCTTCCATTTCTTCAAGTTCTTCTATTCACATCCTCCAATCCTACCCTGGATGCTAAGCCACTATGCCTCCATCTGCACTCCACATGTAACGTTGTAAGTTGGTGCTCTTGTCATGCACCGTGGGGTCCTGAACGTGTACATATTAAGCGAATAAGACATCAACAATGCGTTTATACGGCGCTTTACTAATCATGTGCCGTGTTCACCGTGCAGGTAGAGAAGCTTTGATATTTCATTTTGGACCTAGAGGGAGGTGGAGACATAGACAATGTATAGGGAGCTGTCGTAGCGTGTATTCAGCTCTTGTAACTATACTGTAGCTATTGTCTCACTTAGAGGGAAGACATGTATACCGTTTGTTTGGAGATCGGTGATGATTAAAGGGTGTAGTGATATTTAGCTAGGATTTAGACGGTCGAAAAAGGCTCAATTTCAAAAACCAGCCCAAAATCTTCATTACTGATCGAGTTGGACTGCTTTCATTTCTGAGACATGAACCCAAGTATCCCTTCAA
The DNA here is from genome assembly GCA_001600195.1 of Yarrowia keelungensis. NCBI lineage: Eukaryota > Fungi > Ascomycota > Dipodascomycetes > Dipodascales > Yarrowia > Yarrowia keelungensis. The sequence goes on along the minus strand of BCJD01000002.1, from coordinate 275,017 downwards.
CTAACCTTGCTATTCTAAGTAAAGGCTTGCTGGATATTTTCGTGCATTCCCCACCTTATTTGAGACCTGAGGGATTTTGCAAGCTGTGGATTATTCAGCAGAGCTAGAGAGAAAAGACGGACAGTACCGACTTCAGCGATTTTTTGCCATCATTTTGATACTAGTCTTGGGTGACTTGGGCTAACATGCTTTTTGGCCTGAAATGCACCCACTCGATTACGTAATCACGCTTATGTAAGCTTCTAAATCTGGTATAGCTTATTTTTGAGAAAAAGAGAAACCGTCACTTGCTCAGCACTGGATATTGATTCAGAGAATTCAACTGAACTTCTGTGTTGAGCACACTCAGGCGATCATTTTGATACCACTTGAGGGGTGGTTCGAATTTTTTTGCCGTTTTAGGAGGATTCTGTAACCAGACATATCGAGGTTCCAGTGGCACAACTGATATCCTTCTAGTGGTGTGCACGAAGTCTTGATTTGGTGACTACTTGCAACACTGAACATACGCCATTGAGTGTGGTTACGCATATCGCTGTGCTGCTCGTGACGAGCTGAGTTCAGTATGTAGTGGACTTGTTTTTACGGAAGAATTGCTGTATCAAAAGCTATTGAAATATTTTTCAAATCCACCTGATCAAAGTTCTGTATCTTTCTCATCTTTACCCCAGTTGAGACAGGTGCATCGTGAGTTCAATCCAGATATTTAATGACCATATTCTGAACTCGTGGAAGACTCAATTGACTGCAAGAAGTATACCATTCGAAAGCCCCCGATTCGCTGAATTCAGCCATCTAGTTTTTATCCCTGTAGCATGTCCATAGCAGCTGTTTCAGAGCTATCTCTTCCCCCTCCTGTTCTAAGTTCTGTTCCTTTCTCATCTTTATCCTGATTGAGGTTGGTGCATATTGAACATCACGCGACAGATTGGTACAACTACAACACCTAAGTCACGTACAGTTATTAGTCAATTAAATATATATACCTGCCTCAGGACAGATTAGTCCTCCCCTTCATTCCTCCTAGACACAATGACTGGTACAGGTAGTAGTCAAGGTGCCTCCATGGGTCCCCAGACGTCAGACAGACACTAGGTGCAAGTACCTGAATGTCCTGGTCCTGGTCCTCAACACATGAACACAGACACATTGACTGGTACTTCGTACCACTCAAAATGTCTTAACAACCACTCCCACTCGTAGATCTCGAGCGGTACTTCGTACCACTCTCAATCTACTTCGTGTACCCCACCTCCAACCCATTCTGCCATCCATATCCCTTCAAAAAGTAATCATTTGGATGCTGGACCACCTCCTCCATCTTCAACCCAGGATGAGTCAGTTCCAACACTCTTGTACACGCACCATGGTAGTTTGTGTTCTTCACCTGCTCAGTGATCTTGTTCAGCTCCATTCGGTCCTCAATGCCCATATTCTTCAACCGTCCAATCAGCTCTTCAGGTCTCAGCGATCTGTAAGGACATCCATGGACCAGATCAGAGTTAGCAGGAGGATTGTTCGCAATGATACTCTTGCAATCCTTGGGAGCATAGTTCTTACCAGAACCCTTCAGACCGTAGTTATGAAGGATATTGTACTGGTACTCCTTGTTGAACTTGTCGTCGGTGATCTTGAACGCTTCTCGCCAGAACTGAAGCGCTTCATCGACAGAAAATCCCAGACCCTTGATGAACAAGCCGTACTGAAATCGTCCGTCGTGCTTCAAATGGTTCTTCTGACGAAGAGTCGTGTGAAGCTGAGACATGCAAAGAGGCATGTGTTTGACCACAGAGTCGATATTGGACGGGCCAATCTTACCGTCAAGAGCCTCATTCGTCTGGAAAGTCTCAGTCACGCCAAACTGAGCAAGATGGTCGAGAATGGGCATCAACCGAGTACTCTCATCAAGACGAGACAAGAGCATCGCTGCAGTCTCCATGGCAACCGCAAGTCGAGCCTCAAACTCGTTCACAACCAAGTTTTGCTGAAGAGAAGCGGGGACATAGACTTTGCCGGCCTTCAAAAAAACTCGTCTGGAGTCAACCAGATCAGCAACCTTTTGCCAGTCAACCTTGACATAATCACGTGACGCAATATCCGCCTTGTCACGTGACACGGCCTCCAGGTACGGTCGCAAATCCTCGAATTCGTCGACCGACACCTTTTCCCACTCAAAGTCGAGCGAGTTGACAAACGCATCTCTCTCCTGGCCGTCCTCGAGACTCAGTCTGTACCGAAACAGCAGCTTTTCTCGCTCCACAAACTCCTTGCGCAGCTCCGGAGTCCGGCAGTACACGAGCCGCAGAATGTAGTGCGAATAGTGGTCCTTTTGCCGCTGCTTTTGTGTCACTTCGTCGGAAACTGCTCGACTCGATCCCAGAGGCAGGAACTTCTCCAGCGTCGATTTGAGCCCGGATTCCAGGTCCTTGAGACTCGTTTTACCGGACAGTTGCAGCTGCTGGAGCTTGGTCAGCACCCTGAGTCTGTCAATGGCCCATTCTTCAAACGACTCGAGAGAAATGCCGAGGTTTGGAGGAGTGCTGTAGAAGGACATTCTCGTCGGGTAAATGACTTCTGCGGGTGAGGACGATGGAGCCACGCCCCAGTTCTTTCGCTCCGTCGCTCGTCGTTTACTTCTGAACATTTTTGGCGGAGTTGTAGTGTGATGTTGTGGTGTTGAAGAGGAAAAGAAAGACGTGACATAGATGTAATTAAGACTTGGACGTGTTTAAGTTTGGGAAATTTGGGGGATATAAAACGGATTGTAAAGTGGGAAAAGGGCGGATTAAGGTTTAAGTAGTGTAGATGCATTCTCCCAGCGATTGTGAACACAGCAATATATCTAGTATATCTCCACCACCCTTAGTCATCTCGAAAAACCGACTCCCCTTTGCTCGACGCGTCAAACTTTTTTTATCGCGCGTCGGGATATTAATGTGGCTGGTAGGGGGGGATGTCACGTGGGAGATGATGGGTAGGGAAGTCACGTGGGAGATGATGGGTAGGGAAGTCACGTGATGTGAAAGGATGAAGATTAAGAGTGCACTATATATGAGAGTGGCAGCCAATTTTTCCTGATTTATTTCAATTTATTTTATTTATTTATATTGACGTAGGTGCATTAATTACCGTAACTCTAATGTGGGTCGCGTTCCAATGTGATGACTAAGCTCATGACTAAGCCTAAGTAACTGTAGTTGGGAGAGTAGTTGAGAAAGATGAGTAAATGGAAGTGGGTGTGGAAGTGTTGGGAAGTGACTGAGAAGTGGTATGGGGGTATGAATCGGTCAGGAGAGTTGGGTGAAAGTAATTTTGTGACTATGGGAGTGTCATGAGGGTAGTATGGTGGGTGGGTCTGTAGTAATACGAATGATAAGAAAGTGGAGCATAGGTTTTCTTAAAAAACAGATGGAAGCATGAGGAATTGATTACTGGCTATAAAGAGCATGCAAAAAACTAACGCTCAAGTTCCCGTCGTTTTTGGAGCACTATTGAGTGTTTTATGATCGTATATTAGGTCATGTCAATACAAAAAATGTCAATACAAAAATAGACAAGAGTCTAGAACATCATACAAAGGAGATAGGAACAAAAGAACTGAACCAAACAAGTCTCCACTCCCCAAATAACGCAATTCTCAACTCCCCGTAACTTCCCGAGCAATATTGACCGACATAGAGTCCTTATGCCACCTCATCTCCATGCATATCCACGTGTGATACTACATTGGCACTGTATGAGACACTGGCGCTGTAGAAACGTGATACATGGCTGTAGTCCGGTTTGTACGTAGGGCGTGTTCTTTGCTATGTGTTTGAACTAGCAGTGGAAGCTAGTAGTGAGACAGGATGTTATTGGTGAGGACGGGGAGGGAATGAGTCATTGTGAGGGGAGTTGCAGGCTTGGAACATTGAAAGTGGTACTGTTATAAAGCCCAAGACAAGGGGAGTACAACTATGAAGTTCTCATACTTCTAGCATCTCTGCTGGTGGAGTTATGTAACATTCATTTTTGATCATGCACCACACTCCCTCCACATCTGCACAGTCCTACCACTGCATACTCTCATACTAACGCTGTGCCGGCGGGGTGCATCATATTGGTTTGACAATGTCTTTGTGCAACGCCAAGCGAGTGTCTTAGTGAGGCGGGAAATGGGGTCTGAGAAGACGACAAGTGAAGAAGAGTTTGAGGTGGGCTGGTAAGAATGTGAATGTTTGAAAGTGGATCCGGAGGTGGTGGGTGATTGGCCAATGGTGTGGGGGGTTTTAGGGAGGGTTTTGGGGTGTTTTCAAGGTTTGGTGGTTTTCTTGGGTTAGAGGTAATTACTTAGAATTTTAGTTAAGGAATGTAATAGAGTATCTTCAAGAGTTATATCTGAGGTGAAATATACTGATGAGAAGTAAGTTGCTGAAATGCCTCAGATTTGGAGAGCAAATGGGTATACTTCAAGTGGTACTTTATCATACTACTTCTGCCAGTATGACTCACCTTCACTCCTAATGTACTACCACCATTAGTTGGAACTTAGTTGAAGAAACTGACAAACTTGCAGACAAGATGGATGGCAAATGGAGTGCCATATTATGAAGTATTGGAAACACTTGCTGACACAGGAAAATATAACGATGGCCAATAGTGATGACATAAGCTGAAATTGAAGTCCTCATAGCTCCAGCTCTTCTTAGCCAGACTCTATGAACCTATCTATCCTCTTCAGCTGAGTGAACATATAGAGCTCACCCAATCAAAAGCAGGGGACATCTGAGCTGTTGTACCATAGATTGATCTAATACAATTGGCTCAAAATAGCCAAATTTGAACTTCTCATATATTCATCTCGTTTTATCTAGGAGATATACTTTCATCTTACTAGGAAGCCTCTGAAGAGCAACTAGAGCAACACAATCTCATTGATGTTTCAACGACTGAACAGACAAAATAGGCATACCAGCCTCATCAAAATAGCTCACTAAATATATATTCAAAATCCCCGTGTCTTCATCCTTTCTGTAAAAAAAGATATCGAGGTTCCCACTTTCACACTCTTCCATATGGCATTACAAGATACAGAATAACAGAAAATAATATGCCAGAAAATACTTTCAAATGTACAAGTTACTGTCAGTACGATAGTACAGACCCAGAAACTGCCTATTTTTTATCAAAATTTCCTTTAACGTAAAGACAGTCATTTGTATGCGAAACACCATGAACCAGAAAACACATGTCAACAATACACTTATAAATAAGCCACTGGCATCTCTTACTTCTACCGCCTCCCATCTTACTCTTCTCACTCATTACTATAAATTACTCTACTCCCAGTCATCATCGCTCTCCTCCTCCTTGGTCACCTCCTTCTTCTTGGGCTCTTCCTTCTTGACCTCCTTCTTCTTATCCTCCACGGCCTTGTCAAGAGTCACATCAGACGCCACTCGAGACACGACATCATACGAACCCTCGTTCTCGGTGTTCTCCGTCTTGGTCTCTTCGTCAGACTCGTCCCAGTCAAACTCCTTCTCGGTCTCGCCTCCAGCCTGACTGAGCACCTTCTTTCGCTGCTCTTCGCCGGCCACAATTCCATTGTACATGTAATAGTACCGAGTCCAGAAGGAGTTGTAGTCGATGGACTCGGGCACCAGCTTCTCCATGAGCGTTCGCAGAGCAGGATGGGCCTCGAGATCGGCCGCAATCTGGTCCGTCTGCTTGCCAATGTCAAACTCCTTCTTGAACGACTCATAACCTGTGTCCACAGGCTGCAGAAACACCTCTTCCGAGGTGTGCAGAGAATGCAGCTGGGCGTCGAACCGAGTCGAAAACACCTGCTGACGCACCTCCTCAGGAGCGTTGAACAACAGCGTGTCAGTCGAGTTGTTCTCGCTGTCCCCTGCCTCCTCTACACGGATGGTTTCACGCATCAGAGCCTGGAAATTCGACCCGATTTTCGCAAAATACGCAGCGCCAGCATCCTCGACTTTCTCCAGATCCTTGTCCAGATTGTCAATGTACAGTTGGGCCTTGGTAGAAAGAAGAGAAAGTAAGTCTCTGGTAGAGTCAACTTCATCGGAAGGGGGGGTAGTGTCTGCAGCCTCTTTAGACTCGTCAGCCCCATCTTTCCCGTCAGCTGACTTGTCAGCCCCATTCTTCCCATCAGCTGACTTAGCCGCATCACTTCTCTTCTTGGCAAGCTCCCCAACCTCGTACTTGACTGCCTCAAAGTCCTTGCCCACCTCCTCGAGAATCACAGAAGACTGCTTGGAGATCGTGGACCACAATCCGCCCATCCACGAGGACGTCTTTGTGTACGCTTGAGCCACCTGCTCCTCCAGCTTCTCGGCAGCCTCATTAATCTCCTGCTGCTGCGTGGCATTGATTTCGTCAGTAGACAGCTCCTTGGGAGGTTCGTTTGACTCGGGCTTTGACTCGGTCTTTGACTCGGTCTTTGACTCGGATACAGCCGAGTCAGCCTTCTCCTCAACCTTGGGGTCCAGCTCAGACCGGTCAATCGTCCCCAAATCGCCACTCTCCATATCCTGTTCTTTGGCGGTCATTGTAGATGTGTAGATGATGCTGCATCCAGAGATTAGCCTATAAGGTGTGGGTTAGGGGAGGGAACAGGGTGGTATAAGATAGGGTAGAAATAAAGGAATTGGGAAAATAGAAATGCAGGAGTATTGAAGGTCACGTGAAATAATGGGTGGCTCTTTCTGGGGTATTTTGAGCAGGTCAAGAGGTTATGAGTAGTTGAGAGTGCTCTGATAGGGGTGAAAATAGTACGGTTATAATTGGGAGATTTCAAATAACAAGAAGCAAGTTATCCGATGCTTCTATAATGTTTCCATCAAAAGTTGTACTGACTTCAGTATTTCAATCCTGGATGTGTACTTCTGTTTTATTTTAAGGTTATCTGGGGTAGTTGGACTTTTTGTTCACTACCCTCATCCTGAGAACGTACATTCGGGGCAGCGGCACTTTTCTTTCCAGCGACACACACGAGTATAATAACTATGTTGGCGATCCCGGCGCAAAGACACCGGTAGCCTTCTTGCGAACTACAGTCGCTGCCGTACTGAGGTTAAATAGACTGAATTTAATAAATGATTTTAAAAAAAAAAAAAAAAAGTAGTTGGTAATAAGAGAGCGTAGATATGTGTACAACTGAATAGTGATTAATGCACAGTATATAACCAATCAGTATATCAAAATGATGCCTGAGTTCTCCTCATTACAATGGTACTACTGACTTTGCTCTAGAGCGCCTAATGAGGGAGCTAAATACTTGCTTATCAATTGAGAGTAAAGATACAAGCCAAAAACACTAAGCTGGCTTAATACTGCAATACCTATGCTAATAAACGTAAATCAGCTTTCTTTCACCTCTCTCCTCTGTTATACCATCACCTCACACCTCAAACCTTATATCACATGCGACGTGTTGCGTGTAAATGAAATACACCAAACAAACCGGTATCAACAGCTTTTGGAGACCCTAGAAGCAACACAAAAGGAGATGTCGAAATACGCGTCGCTGCCGGATCTTGTGAGTCACGTGATTGAGAGTTTGTGGGAGGACTGTTTCCTTGGAAACGGCACACAACTGCACCGATGACATTACTAACCCAGGACACAGCACCAGACGTCTACGAGACGCCAGACGTGCCTGACAATTATGAGGTGAGTAGGAGAGAAGGGGAGGGGTGAATTGGAGAGATTACGAGTTTTCTGGGTGGATTTTGAAGGAAAAGGACAAGTTTGGTGATATCTCGGAATCTACTTGTCTGATGGGATTTTAAGATACACCATGGGATTTGGGAGGTCAAGGGGAGTCGAATGGTACCTATTTTGGCGTTATTGGAATAGTATTGATGGAGTGGAGCGATTTTGAGATACCCTTTTTGAAAAAGCGGATTTGTGGACGACAGAAAGGAGATATCATATTACTGACTTCACTATCAAGTCTGGCGCACTTCAGGGAGTTAGGATCTGCGTCCGTTAACCGAAATCTGTTTTTTCTTGCGCTTTTAGAGACTATTTATCTGCTGTCAGATATACCTCTGTCAAAGCTGATTACGTCATCCAAAACAGACAGAAACCTACCAGGAGAATAAGCTCGACTTGGGGATTACAATGGTACCCTTAATATTCCAGCTGGGTGCTTTACTGTCAAAAAATTCTCTTCTGCAGTTTCCGAATTTGAATTTCTTCCGCAACTCCACCAAAAGACATCCCACAGATAAACCAAGACTACCAGTCGATTTCCCAGACTGAGACGAGTTGGAAAATACCCTGAAGTCTACGAAAAGTCCTTCATATGACTAATAATTTGATGTTGTCCGTTCGTGACCTTCGGCCACTCACTTCCGCTCACTACCGTACTAACACAGGCCGAACCTACATCTCCTCCTAACGAGAACATCGACACATCGTCTACCGACGCCTCCTCCGCTGCCAAGAAGTTTGCAGGCTCGGATTTCGACAATTCGCTGACTAATTACTCGAACAGAATCGACCGTCAGCAAAAGTCGTTTTCCAGCGGAGTTGCCGGAGAAACGAGGGAAGAAAAGCTGGCTAGAATTAAACTGGAGCTCCAGGAGCTTGCTGAGTCATCCAAAGACGAAAAAAGCGATGTTGACGTTTTGGGAGAGATGTTGAAGGATTTGGAGGTGAAGAAGAAGGAACTACCGCTTTTGAGGGTTGATAAGAGTGATAAAAGTGTTTTAGAAGTCATCAGTAACACTTCAGTTGTTTCAATTTCCTCAGACCACCTCTCGAAACTCGTTAGTCTTGAAAACCGTCTCTCTACAATCGAATCTTCTCTCTATGACCCTAACAGTCCAGAAACTACTCCTATCCCTCTAGCCTCGGCTATCAGAGACCTGATGCTCAAACTGTCGCTGTTGACATCTTCTCCACAAACGCTCCAGGCTCAACAGACGAGGATTCAAAACGTCAAAAAGGGAGGGTCAGTGAGAGTCGAGTCACGTGCCGAGTCACGTGGCGAAAGTCGGTTTGAGTCACGTGCAGGACTAGAGTCGCGGATGGAAAGCCGCATGGAGTCACGTGAAGACCCAGGTCACGTGCAGGGACCCCAGAACGTTGACATTGTCTATTCTCATTTGTCGACGATTACATATCTTAGTCACGTGGTTCCTAAGCTGGTACAGAGACTAAAAACCCTCCGGGAAGTCCACAATATGGCGTCTCAGTCTGTGGGAACTCTGGCGACGGTAAATCAGCAGATTCAGGAGCTGGAAGAGGCGGTAAAGAGGTGGACAGAGGTGTTGGAGGTGGTAGAGAAAAAGTTGGCGTAAAACGAACGTGAAAAACGGACGGAGTGGGTTTTGAGTGTGACTACAGACGGATCAGGTTATGACTCTCAATCTGCTCTTCAGTTGACTCATGAGATGTGATCATACAGCTCATGTCTCCAGGGTCTTACTGAGGGTAGCTCTGACTACAGGTACTGTACTAGACAAAGACAGTTTTGATGGTGTAGCGCTTGGGTGAGATGATCACGTGAAGGATCCTGTGGCATGAATTTTTCAGGCTGCACGACTCAAAGTTGACGCTTCAGGATGACACTCTACGATTGAGCATACCTCACTGGCTTCGATATAGAAGGATGTATAATAAAATTGGATTGGTTTTGGTTGTGTGTGGAGAGGATGTGGGAATGGGTGCTATTAAATGTTTTTCTGTAAATGTGCTGTTTTTGTGTAGTTATGTGTTCTGCAAAATCATCTCCTCTTTACTTGACTATTTTCACAATAGTTAGGAGTAGTAAGTAAGTTTGTCGAGTGTGCACCTGATAAACCTTCAACTGAACTAAGCATCAAGTGGCGTAACTGAGAGGCTTATCCGAATTTGGAGTGTCTCCAGAACACGAAGTAATCAAAATGAAAGTCCGATTTATGTTTCTATCAAAGAGAATACCCTGTAGAAACAGTACTGTCGCTTTCACAGACTTCTTTACTTGGTATAGTGGAAATGTTTATGGTAAGTCACACAAAAGCGAAAAAGCTGGTAAACGGGAACGAGCCTGAAATACGCTCTTATGGGTACCAAAATGACCGCCAGAATCCGCTGATCATGAAACTACCCAGAGAATTCACAGGAGTCTCCTCTAGCCAAAACTATTCGCGTATTTCTTTTCAGCACATTTTAAGCTATATCGAATTTCAGAGCCGCACGGAGTAAATGGAATAAGTATAACAAAAAAAGGCTGGGGGTGGTGTTTTTGGCCCTCTTGAAGTCATCCAATAATTGAGGGATTGCTCTGGAATTATTTGTGGTGGGCTGTGGGAGACTAATAATAGCTGTGTCGATGTCTCAGCCTTATTGTTCAATAATTCGGGGAGATATGGAGTGTTGTGAATTAGTTGGGTATGTTCAAGTGGGGAATCATTTGTCAAACAAAGTACTTTAGATTCTAAGAATACTGCCTTTTGTCAAGTAATATGGTTAATATATAATTTCTAGTTAAAGCTGTCAAGTAATTCAGCTCCAGAAACCTGACTTCAGACATCTCACCTGACGAGATTGAAACAAAGTCAGTAATGAGTCAGATTTATGACATACAGCTACAAACAAAGACAACCATCCAATACACCAAGTTCCAGTCTTCGATTCAGTTATATCTCCTTCTCCACCTCACAATCATCACTGTCAGCAACGCCATGACCACCCACCAAAAACTCCACCCCACCTCGTCTCAGTTCTTGATATTTCTCCATTCGGATTCCGGGTAATGGAGACAATTTTCATCCTTGTCCAACTCCAAGCCGTTCACAAAGTTCAACACCAAGCTCTGATCTCCAGTTCCGTCGGCTGACGACTCCCACCACATTCCTCCTCCAAGGTTCTTGTCTCTGACATACTGAGACTTGAGTTTGACGACATTGACGTCATCGTACGTCACGAGTGTCTTTGTGTCCTTGTTATAAAGATACGAAGCCTTGCACTGATCGTCGAAATGAGCCTCGAAACCAGGTCTGGGCAATTTCTTGTAATCCCAAACTCCCCGTTCCCAGGAGCCTTCTTCCTGAGTTCCTTCTCCTACAGAAGAGTACGGTTTGTTGAGACCGTCTGTACCGGCAAAAGCTCGTCCGTAAATCGGCATTCCAAGCACCAATTTCTCAGACTTGACTCCCTTATCAACGTAATAAGTCATAATCTGATCAACGGAAATTTCTCCTCCATACAGATTGCTCTGATGACCAGATTGAGGAGACCAAGAACCGGCAAAGTCGTACGCCATAATGTTCCAAAACGACAGATACTGGTCCATTTCGGCAATCTTCAGATGCTTGGCGTACCAAACAGACCCAGGAGCAGCAATAGACAGTCCAAAAGTGTGTCTATCCAGCCCGGTTTTCAAGGCCACAGAATCCAACTCCAATCGACAAGCTTGAAGAAGATCGACATACTGCTGAGCCTTTTCCTCAGTATCAGCATACTCCCAATCGAGATCAATGCCGTCAAGTCCCAAGTTGATCACGTGACGAGCAGCTGACTCTGCAAATTTCTTTCGTTTCCCCTCATCTTTAGCCATTTCGGCAAAGTTTCCGGCAAACGAGTAGCCTCCAATTGAGAGGAAGAGTTTGAGCTGTCTGTGTTGTCTTTTGAGCAAGTTGAACTGGTAAAAACACCCGTGGAGCTGTTTTTCCGACTCGTCCGTCCACTTGTCGTTTTCAAAGACAATTTGCTCGTCTGCCCATTTGTCTGAAAGCTGCACTTCGCCAGTGAGAGGGTCGCAGTTGGCAAAAGCGTAGATGATGTGGGTGGTGGAGGAGCACGGAATTTCCCAGGGGAGGTGTTTTCGGGCGTAGATGGACCAGCTAAATTAGTACGGGAGCGAAGGCCGGAGGTCTGAGCGGACCCAATAAGTCTGTAGCCAAGGGAGGTGAATTATCAAAAAAAAAAAAAAAAAAAAAAAAAAAAAAAAAAAAAAAAAAAAAAAAAAAAAAAAAAAAAAAAAAAAAAAAAAAAAAAAAAAAGGGAAAATAACCAGACAAACTTAGAACACCTAATGACTCATGAACGGAGCAATGTCAGCTTAATGCTGTTTGTTTAATGGTGTGTTTGTCGTCTTGAGTTGGGGTCTGTGACTTAAGGTGGACTGCCTAAGAGTGAGACTGTTGGGACTTGGGATGTGGAGATTAAGGTGGACTGAAGGTGGACATGAGATGGAGGGTAAGGTGGAGGGTAAGCTTGACTCAGAGTACTCAACAGTGAGCAGTGAGAATATGAAGATGAATAGCTCTAATCTCAGTGTCAGAACTCTCAACTGCTGATGGCTGACTCGACTTGATTGAAGTAAACCATATGGATCACAGTGTCTAGTCTGACTCAAGTACACAAGTTAGAGTCACTAATCTCGGCAGATGAACAGATCCAGTCATCAGTCAAGACAATGAAGCTGTCACAGTGTACCAAGCGAGTCAAAAGAAATCAGTCTAAGTGCCGTAACTCAGTACTGTAGGGTGTCTCCATAGGGGACTCAGAAAGACTCAGTAGTGACTTGAGGGAATAGCTTTATCATCACAGTAGGATGTCATCTGTAACACTTCAGATAGACAAGACAGTGGCATTCAGTCAAAGAGCTTTTGACTCACTGGAAGTAGATGCTATATGGGCATGATACAAGTGACATTCACAAGAGTGCTCATACCAGTTCATGGAGGTCTTGCTTTAGTAGGCTTATCAATGCCGAGCTTCTGATCATATCAATTGGTCACACTGTCAGAAGAGAGAACAACTTTAGTGACACTTGAAACCACTCTGATATCTATCAGAGTTCAAAGAGTTCATCCTGAAAAGGTCCACATTATGAGGTCCACATTATGACTGTTGAGATGACTAGAGAGTGGGCTCGAATACTAGAAGGTTGAGGAATGGAACTTCGTAAAGTAAGCAAACACAGTCCAGGACACCCCAATATGACATGTGCTTCACATCTTCTGAAATCACATGTCCAAAATCCTTGTCTCGGTGATGGTATACACTCTAAAGTAGCATCAGTTGATATCACAAGACAACAGATAAAGTCAGAAGATACAAAAGATGGTAATTAATACACACTCATAATCATGACATTGTCTTAGTTAAGCACCACAGTCTTAATCTCAAAATAGAAGGGTATCACATGATCAAAGCTCAATCTCAGAGATCAAACCACCACTCAAATCACACTTAGTCATCGTCAACACTTCACTTTATTGAACTCCACAACCAGCCACAGAAACCGCCCAATTGACTGGAAATCAACTGACCCACATTCCAGCAACACACACAAACAGTTAAAACAAAAATCCCCCCTCTGTACCTCTCAAAAACGTCACCACACTCTCCAAGTAACAACACACCATAACTCTTTCAGAAGTCCTCCAAAAGACACAAAAAACCACCAATTTTACCCTCCTCCCCCTCCCCTAACCGCATACTCACTTGCAAAAGTAAATGACGTTTTTCATGGCGTTTTTGACGATACTGCTGAAGTCCAAGTGAAATGTATCAGGATAAGGGGGCTGTAACTTTATCGAAATATGGGGTAAATATAAGTAAGGGTTTTGTGGGTTAGGGGAGAGAGGAAAATACACAGAAAAAGGCTGAGTCTCGTAAGCCGACCCGGAAAAATAATATTCCGTTGTCCGTTAGTCCACAGCTTCTCTCAATCACGTGATATAATGCACCCCTGAAAACAATCCATTGTATTGGAAACCTTAAATCTGCTATAAATGGAAACAAGTAAACAGAGCAATAAAGGGAGGAGAAAAAGACACATTGCAACAGAAACAAATCACATGACCTTCTGAACACTGAATAAACTACATATCAATGTTTCAGCGCTATTTGTGCAGTTTTGTGATTACGTAATCAGTCATTACTAAGCAGTTTAATTAAGGTTACCCTACTCCTTGCTCCTCAGTTCGATCCTCAGACATCCCACTTTGTAACCTTAATTAATTCTCCCAAATGCAACGTTATCTCTCAACGTAACGTCACCAATGTTACCCATCAGTAGGAGGATAAATACGCGTTTTTGTGGCCTCAAATTTGTTTCTGTACCTCTATTCCCTCGCGCGATCATGACTGTGTCCGTCATTCAAGACCTTCTTGCCTCACCTTCCGTTTCTCAGCGAGATAAAGACATTCTTGCGATTCCCGAAGATCAGACCCATTGGCAATCGTGGTCTGATCTTCAGCATGTCATCCGACACAATGAGCTTCATCGGTTGTCTCGGTCGGCTTCCCAGCTGGCTGAATACATTTTGTGGAAGCGAGATATCGAGTCCAAGTACGCTGGAGGAGTGATGGAGTACATTCTTGTGGATAAACTGAGATGGACTTCGAGTTTGGAGAAGCGACCTGTTCCTTATAGTGAGGAGTTGTTTGGAGATGAACGGGATGTGCGGATTTTGCTCAATGACTTTCCTTATGCGATGGAAAAAGGACTGGTTCATGTGGTTGTTTGGTCCCGAGCAAAGATTCCAAAGGAGGGGGAAAACGGAGATATTACGGAGGAGTCGAGGGAGAAACTGGAAAAGTTTGTGGACGAGACTTTTGTCAAGGGACTGGATATGCCGAAAGAGTCGGTCTTGTGGTTCAAAAACTGGGCTGCTTTACAGAGTATTCCTCTGGTTGAACATTTTCATGTTCTGTTGAAGAATCCTGATATGACTAAACTGGAGAAGTTGACCAAGTAGGAGGTGGACATAGAGACATAGAAATAGATACTAACATAGATAACAGATTGGTGTAATATAGAAGTTGTGTAATGTTCTGGAACATACAGATAAGGTCGTATGTAACGTCTTACGTCACTTATGATAACTCAACGGCTAGAGTGCATTGATTAGGCCATGTCGTATCGAGCTAGAGTGGATAGTGCCATGGAGTGGGGGGGTGTTTGTTTGTTCGGTTTGTTTGGTTTATTTTATTTTATTTTATTTTATTTTATTTTATTTTATTTTATTTTATTTTATTTTATTTTATTTTATTTTATTTTATTTTATTTTATTTTAT